>NQVE01000140.1:1037500-1402500 GCA_003260385.1 Cuscuta australis | reverse complement strand
GCTGGACCGGACGGAGATACTGAGGCGTCATGGCCAACCCTTCACCTCCATGCATGCATTGTACGGATTAACGAAGTGTCCACGCGTGTTTAATTCGGTCTCCTAAAAAATTAGCCCCGCCCCGCCGTAGACGTGGGCGCGATGCGCCTCGCCACAACCCGACGCGCGCGCGTGTCGTGACGAGCCGGACAGAGGGCGGCGGCGGCGGCGCGCGAGGAGTCCTCTTCTTGTTCCTTTCATAAGCTCAATTAAATGCCTAAGCTTAAATATGAGAATATGAAAGGTTCAAAACCCGGTGTGGGACAAGGGTTTTTACTCTTCCCTCATATTCAACTTTGAGAATTAATTTCTCATTCACCCGAGCACCGTTTATGGCGAGTAATATGTCAAGACGTTCGTCTTACTTACGAGATTATGTAACATCCCAAAATAGGGCCTAAAAAAATTCATTATACGATTAGTAAACTTTAATGATTCAATTTTATAATTTAGAAATAATTTTTTTTAAACCATTAGTTTAAAATTATTATAAGAAATTATATTGTTAGAACAAATTTTTAGAAGTACTAATTGATGTAGAATCCAATTTGATTAAAATTTGGGTAAAGTGGTTATTTGGACAACCCCGTATTTATGATATTGTTAAAACAAAAACCCATATAAGTCAATAGAATTTAAGTGGTAGAAGCGGAAACAGGAGGAGGCTGTTTAATACTTCCCCGTGTTTGATTCTCACCTCAAGCCAAGTATGGAATAATTTTTTTTTCTCCTTAGACAACAAACACAGTTTAAAAAAACAGCAAGTCAGCGACCATGCGTAGAAAATTGCATATTTATTCCCAAACATCATAATCAATATTTTTTTTGGGACTCTTTGAGAATCAATTTCTAAGCTATTTTGGAGTCTTTTTAGTTACTTAAACACATTAAATTACTCCATATCAACCCAAACATCATCAAATATTCTAAAATATTTTTAATGGATATTGATGACATATTTGAAGAGTTTTACACTTCTCTTGATTCTTTTTTTTGATATGATCCTGATTTTATGATGTTAGAATCCTCCAAAAATAATCTAAATTATCATGATCAAGTTGAGGTAATCTTTATTGGTTGTTTCTACAAGTTTTTACCTATAAATACCACCCAAACTCACTCATTTTTCTCCATTCTCTCTTCTTAAAATTGCAGCAACTTTTCTCTTCTTTATACTCTATATATCCATAAAAATATTAAGTTATTTTACTCCCAATACACTACCAAACCTTTCCCAAAAGACTAGAAGAAGTTAGAGCCAACAAGAGTTCGTTTAGAGCCCGTTTAAGGTAAGAAAACTCTCCCGAAAATCCTGCATTTTTTTGTGTTCTTCAAGTTATTGAGACACTTTTTGCTATTTTTTATGTTCTTCGGTAAAGCTCCATAACACCTCTAAAGTCTCGGTTCCTTACTAGTCTTCAACAAGTCCGTTTCACTTTCTCTCTCGAACTCGAGGTATGTACAAAATCATATTGCACGGATTTCCCGTTCAACTATTATATTTGTAAAAATCTTTTAAAACAAAACACTCTTTGTATGATTCAAAGTTATTTAAAAAAAATACAAAGTAGTATTTTACTTTCAAATTAATATTTTATACACTTTTAAAAGTGATTTATTATAAAATATTGATTTATAAAAATGATTTGATATATAGGAAGTAGTATTCAAACTTTTATATTATCATAAGTTTAAACAACTTGAGATCATCGTAAACTTGTATTTCGGAGGAACGGTAGGAGACCCCTATGACCGCTCATTGTATGCGTATACAGAACCATCGGCCAAGGTTGCGAGAATGATGCCCAAAAGGCATTATTTCTCAGGGCTACATTCGGAGACCCCGGGTGTATGTCGTTAAATTGAATATTTCATATCTCAGTGGTTTGATAAAATCTTTTATAAAGTTTTTATCTAACTTATATCTATGTAGTTTCATATATGGAAATTCATTCTGTGAAAGTGAGATATTGATCTTTGTAAAAATTATATTTTTACGAGACTCCGTCCTATATTGTTTTGTACCACTCAGCAAATATGCTGAGCGTACAGTATTTTTGGTTTTTACTGTGCGTAGGTGATGTAGCTCGAACAAGTGGAAGTGCAGGACATGGCAATTAAATCCGTTTTGATAAATACGGTTATGTGTTTATTTATTTGCTTGAATAAAAAGTTTGTATTTTATTTTATGACGTTATGTTCACAAACATATTGTGTATTAAACTCGTTTCCGCTGTTTTTAATAAACATTTATATGATGTTTTTATAAGAAATTAGTATATTTCCTCTTAACTCTCTAATTTGGAATAGTCCACGACACTGTTCAAGTTAGGGTGTTACAGATTAAACGTTCATAATTATTTCTAATATTAATTTCGTGGACCCTACCGAATTTATGTTCGAAAAATGTCCAATTTATCTAAAAATTTCCAACAATCCCCCACATGAATGAAAATTAATTCATGTAACTGTTAATAACTCTGAAGTTGAAACCTGCAAGAGTAGGTAGGTTTTATGCCTTTGAACCTACTCCTTGTAAAGTATACCTTCTCTACTGGCTGTACAGTAGAATGTGATGTCTTTGAATTGTACTGCCGTTTATGTAAACGACGATATAGACCAGAGAGGAAACCAAAGATGAACCAAAATTATTCGAATAGTTTCACAACTTATTCGAATAAAACACGTTAATTTCACTCACAGGAAAGATCATGACTTATTCGAATAAACTAAAGATTATTCGAATAGAAAGGCAACTTCCCCACACAAAGACTGATCTAAAAATGTGTTTTAAAGGTAGGATGATAAGGGAATGAACCTTAGAGATGCCATACTCTTTAACACATAGTCTAAGACCTAAAACACTACCCAACTAAGGAAACAACCTCTTCGGTCTCGTTCCTTCCACCGATGCTCAAGTCCCTTCTTCACAGACGGATATGAACTTGTTGTAGCTTTGATTCTTAGCTTTGATGCACAATATGATGATGATTTTTTGTCACCCTTTTGTCATTATCAAAACCTAAAAGACAATGGGCAAAGGACATTGCAAAAATATATATTCATGATAGCACATTGTCCAACATTACCATTATACATTTTGTTCCGAGCTCGTCCTATTGCCGATTGACAGTCACAATAGACGCAAATAAGAGGAACTGGTTTTTCCCAGTTTGGAATATCCTCAAGTAAATTTCGAAGCCACTCGGCATGTTCTGCACACTTATCTAGTGCTATGAACTCAGACTCCATGGTGGATCTGGCAATTAACGTTTGTTTTGAGATTTTCCAGGATACAGCTGCACTGTCTAACATAAAGATAAATCCGCTTCTAGATTTTGAATCCTTATTATCCGCAATCCAATTGGCATCAGTGTACCCGTCCAGCACGGGTGGATACCTGCCGTAGCATAGGCTATAATCTCGAGTATACCGAAGGTATCTCATCAATCGGACTATGGCCTTTTAGTGCTCAGCACTCGGATTGCTAGTATACCTACTTAGCTTGCTAATGGCGTAAGCTAAATCCGGCCGTGTGCAGCTCGTCAGATACATCAGACTTTCGATAACTCTAGCGTATTCTGTCTGAGAATCGCTACTCCCTCGGCGTTTACCAAGGTGAACATTTACGTCTATCGGCGTCTTAGCTATCTTTGTATCATCCTTGTTGAATTTTCCAAGGATTTTGTCAATGTAGTGGGATTGGCTCAAGCTCAGACCATCTGGTCTTCTTATTATTTTGATTCCAAGAATCACATCAGCCAGACCCAAATCTTTCATATTGAATCGTGCGTGCAACATGTCCTTAGTGGACTTAACCATCCTGTCTTTGCTTCCAACGATGAGTATGTCATCTACATACGGACATAAAATGACATACCCTTCAGATGTGTCCTTAAAGTACACGCACTTATCCGACTCATTTGTTTTAAAACCGTTGTTCATCATTACCTCGTCAAACTTATCATGTCATTGTTTTGGCGCTTGTTTAGGACCATATAATGATTTCACAAGTTTGCAAACCTTCTTTTCTTGGCCCGGAACCTTAAACCCCTCGGGTTGTACCATATAGATTTCTTCATCTAGTTCGCCATTTAGAAAAGCTGTCTTCACATCCATTTGGTAAACATCCAGGTTTCGTAAGGATGTAAATGCGATGATCATTCTAATAGAATCTATCCTAGTCACAGGCGCGTAAGTATCAAAGTAGTCATAGCCCTCGCGTTGGCTATACCCTTTGATCACAAGTCTAGCTTTGTACTTGTCAATGGAGTCGTCAGGCTTCATTTTCCTCCGAAAGACCCATTTAGAACCTAATGGTTTACGCTCTGGAGGGAGATCAACCAATTCCCATGTGTGATTCTGAAGAATAGAATCAACTTCACTTTTTATGGCTTCTTGCCACTAAGGTCCCTCAGTTGAGTTAAGGCCTCGTGATAGGTTCGTGGTTCCTTTTCTACCAAACAGGTTAGAATATCGGGTTCATTTTCCATTAAGAATGACAAAGTTCCTTTATCAAATTCTATCAGATATGTTATGAAGTCAGAACCAAACGTCTTTTCAGTTCGTATTCTTTTACTTCATCTCAATTCAATTTCATGTTCGACTTCATCATCGTCACCGGAATTCAACTGATTTGGATCATCATTATCCATCATCTCAGTGTGAGAACGTTTGGACGAACTAGCTTTGTCACTTGACTGGCACGGAAAAATGTGCTCGAAAAATGTTGCATTCCGTGACTCTATGATTGTGTTCTTGTGAATTTTAGGATTATCTGATTTGTACACCAAGAACCAGTATGACGTACTATTGTACCTGATGAAGATTCCATCAACTGTTTTTGGACCGATCTTCATTTTCTTCGGTGGTGGTGCAAGTACTTTCGCAAGACACCCCCACACTTTGAGATACTTATAGGAAGGTTTCCTATTATGCCAAAGTTCATACGGAATTTTGTCAAGTTTCTTACGATGTATTTTATTTAGTAAATAATCACTTGATAAAACAGCCTCCCCCCACATGTTCTGGGGTAATCCAGAACTAAGTAGCATCGCATACATCATGTCTTTCAGAGTGTGATTTTTCCGCTCCGCTACTGCGTTAGACTGCGGTGTGTACGGTGCGGTTACTTGATGCACTATTCCATGTTGTTCACAAAACTCATTAAGTGGAGCATCATACTCATGACCTCTATCGTTTCTCAACGCTTTTATCTTGCGATTGAGTTGATTTTCCACTTCATTCTTATATCGAATAAAAGTGTCTAACGCTTCATCTTTGCTTTTCAGTAAATAGATGTAGAAATATTTCGTGCTATCATCGACGAAGGTAACAAAGTACTTATTACCCCCTCTTGAAGGCGTTGTTCGAAAATCACACAAGTCGGAGTGAACCAACTCTAGAGGTTGAGTGTTTCGTTCGATCGTTTGAAACGAACTTCGAGTTGACTTTGCCTCAACATAAGTTTCGCACTTGTGAGTTAAGTCAATACTAAACTTAGGTATGTGTTAATTTCCGGAGAGATGCATAATTAACATGTCCTATTCTACCATGCCATAAACTAGAAGACTCACACACATAAGCAATAAGATTTTTATTGATCTTTTCATGAACAGTCATTACATTTAGCTTTACAAGCCCATCGGAAAGATAACCTTTCCCTATAAAAATCCCTTTCTTGGATAAGATTAGCTTATCTGATTCAAACACCATCCGAAAGCCGTGTTTGATCAACAATGACCCCGGAGGTCATTTTAAGCTTAATCTTACCAACCCCTTGAACCTCTGATTGGGCCGAGTTGCCCATCCAGACCTTGTCACCAGAGGTCTCTTAGAAGTCGTGAAACATGCTCATGTTTGAGCAAATATGGCGTGTGACTCCTGTGTCCACAAACCATTCCCTCAGGTTTGACACGACAAGGTTCACCTCGGTGACAACCGCGCAGAGGTCCAAGTTGTCATGCTCTGCGCACATGGCTTCGGTGGTTTTCTTCTTATTCTTTTGTGGCTTCTTTTTCCTTTAGTCATAGGAACGATGCCCGGTAATGCCACAATTGTAGCATTTCCCTGCAAATTTAGAAACGCCACCCTTAGGACCTATTTTCTTCTTGTCCTTCTTGCCATGTGAAGAGCCCGACAGATGTTCTACGACATTTGCTTTTGCCCATCCACCTCTTCTGGCAAGCCCTTCTTCTCGGATCCTCAACCGTGTGAGCAGTTGCTCAAGGTTCAGCTCGGTTCTTTTGAGCTTGAGATCGGCTTGGAAGTCTTCCCAAGATCGTGGAAGTTTGTGAATGATGGCTGCCACTTGAAATTCTTCACTGACGCCTACTTTCTCTTCATTACATTTATTGAAGATTACTGTAAGCTCTTCAGCCTGGGTGACAATAGATTTGCTGCCGACCATCTTGTAGTCCAGCATCTTCCCGACAATGAACTTCTTCGTGCCCGCATCTTCAGCTTGATACTTCTTGTTCAAGCTGCTCCAAAGCTCCTTGGCATGCTTTGCACCGGCGTAGACGGGGTACAACGTCTCGGCCAACCCCTCGAGGATGATGTTGATGGTGAGATATTTATTATGGTACCATGCTTGGTTCACCATCGCCACGAGGGGGTCGTTTCCATTGTTCGGTTGGGGAGGATCTTGCTGCAGGTACTCAGCAAACCCCAGGACGGTAAAAAAGAACACCATCTTTTGTTGCCACATCTTGAAGTTCGTACCATTGAACTTCAGTGGCCTCTGGACCGAACAAGCGGGCACCGAAATCGAACCAACTGCATTGGGTGTATGAAGGAAAGGCTCGTTGGTCGCCCAATGAGGTCCAACGAATGGATTGACCAGTGCGGTGAAACTCGCGTTTGGTCTAAAGTTGGCCGTCGAGGCCGAAGCCATAGTCAGTCCGAGAAACGGGTTTGAATTACCAACGGGGTAACTCCCCGTGGTTTCGAGCCCCGGAATGGGTCGAGGGGCCGACCCGAAGATCGAGCTTGGCATCGAAAAAGAGGTCATGGTGGCAGCCCCCACACTTGACCCGAAGGGCAGCGGTGAGGACGGCACAACCAAGACAACCGAAGAGGTTTCGACCGGAACTTCGGAACTCATTCCGTTGCCGGAGGAACCCGCGATGCCGAATCCAAACTCATTATACTACCTTAAGATTGATGGTAATACATCGGGAAAAAAATAATAATAATCCGAACTTATAAACCGTTCGGATTTTACAATTAAAATAAAATAAAGAAAATTGAGTCTTCAAGAAGCTCAAAAGGGAACGGACAGTGGGAAGCTCGAACAGGAACACGAACAGGTACGCCGGTAGAAGCGTCGGACGGGATGTAGCGGGTCACCGGAGCAGTTTCTAGAAATATAAGTAAGGAAAGCGGAGTCACCGGAGCTTTCCTTAAGGTAGTATTGCCCGCCTCCCGCACTGGCAAACGTAGGCAATCTCCTCTCAGGATAAAACCGCAGCGTGCTAAGTCTAGAGCGGTAGAACAGAGCACCGACGAATGAGAACGACAGGAAGTTATTGCTCGAGAAGATGATCGGAAACTGGGGATTCGTCGGAAGAATTTACGTTACTGCAGAGAGAGTTTTTGCTCGTGTCTTCATCTCTGCAGCCAAGCCCTCCTTTTATAGGAGAGGAAGCTGGCTCTTCGCTGGACCGGACGGAGATACCGAGGCGTCATGGCCAACACTTTGCCTCCATGCATGCATTGTACGGAACTTCGTTAATCATGAAGTGTCCACGCGTGTTAAATTTGGTCTCGTAAAAAATTAGCCCCGTCGCAGACGCGGGCGCGCCTCGACGCGCACGCGCGCCGAGCTAGACGGGCGGCGGCGGCGGCGCGCGAGGAGTCCTCTTCTTGTTCCTTTCATAAGCTCAATTAAATGTCTAAGCTTAAATATGAGAATATGAAAGGTTCAAAAACCGGTGTGGGACTAGGGTTTCTACTCTTCCCTCATATTCAACTTTAAAAATTAATTTCTCTTTCACCCCGAGCACCGTTTATGCCGAGTAATATGTCAAGACGTTCGTCTTACTTACGAGATTAAACGTGTATAATTATTTCAAAAAATAATTTTGTGGACCCTACCGAATTTATGTCCGAGAAATGTCCAATTTATCTAAAAATTTTCAATTCCAACATTTTTTTCATTTCTTTTTTCCATACTCCTATTTTTTTATTCCTAATTTTATTTTTTGGACTTCCAAAAAAAGATTTCTTTTTTAATTCTAGGAAAAAAAATTAAAATTGTTAAATTTGGGATAGATGCAAGGAGATATGTTAATTTTTTTCATTTGTTTATTTTTATTTTAAACACAAAAAATATTGAATTTTTACAAAGATTTTTTGAAAGTTTAGAAAAGATATTACAAAAAATTCTAAGAAATGGGAACAAAGAGAAGAAAAAAGAGTAAAAAAAGGAAAAAACCAAAAAATAAACGAAAAATGAGAAAAAAACTTTGTTGTCCCCCTGTGTGTTAGAATATAAATAACTGTTCCTGGGCCACAACCACAAGCTCAAACTTGTGGTTGAGTTAGTTCTTTGACATGGTATCAGAGCCTCGTTGACTAAGAGATCACGGGTTCGAAACTCAGCGCCACCCAGTTTAAAAAACATTAAGGTTTCACGTGCAGGGCTCGAAAAAGACTACGCCTGCACGTGAGGGGGCGTGTTAGAATATAAATAACTGTTCCTGGGTCACAACCACAAACTCAAGCTTGTGGTTGAGTTGGTTCTTTGACACTGTGGTTTGGAAGATCAAAACCAATGTCACTTCTTCACCAAAAAATGGCCGAAGTATGATCTGAGGAGGTGCGGGTATAACGTTTTGAAATCACGAAACCTTAAGAAATAAATTTTGAAAAAAAAAGGATGCATTGGTACCAATGTTTCAAATCAGAAGGGCACTCGAGGTATTTGGCATGTAAATATGTGTGGGAATGTAGATTTATATATGTGAAAATTGAGATTAGAGAGTGAATAATGTTAGGGTGTCACCACATGGCTGCTACCATGGGTGCACCCATGCTTCACATAGACAAACACAGACGATAATTGTCTGTGTCGCACAGACAATAATCGTCTGTGTTTGTTTATGTGAAACATGAGTGCACCCATTATAGCACCCATGTAGTGGCACCCTAGCATGACCTTTAGAGACTTGGGATACCTCTTGTATGACCCATCTTAAAAGAGTCACTGTGAAAGTGAATTCTTTCTGACTAAAATTCACCCTTTCATGTTAACTACTAGTTCCACTCACGTACTACATCCTAATACACATTGGGTACTAGGGTTGGCATGATGACTGTCCGTACTTCCTGAACCCACCCACGTATGTATGCTGCAGCCTACCAGTTTCGTCTTGAATATCCACATGTTTAAGAAACAATTTAATTACAACATCAATATGCAATAATGTAATTTCATCTACATTTCCATCGTCAGAGTTAAGAATATAAAAGATTGAGTAAATTCTATAATTGGTCTTTTAGAACAAGGGGTTTACCTATTTAGTTCTCTATTATCAAAAATTGAGTAAATTCTATAATTGGTCCTTTATGGGTACCTTTCCACAAATAGTCCTTTTTTTGATCTTCTATCATGTTGGTGTTAATTTGAGGGCTAAAAGTGTAATTTCACAATGATAATATATCTTTTTTGTCATACACAATTCCAAAGGCTGTTCCTTTTATGTCGTTTGTAAATTAAAGTCACTTTTTACGACAACGATAGACTACAAATGTGGATCTTTTGTCAGAATCCTAGCCCACAATCATAGTCATTATTTTTGTGTTATCCTCTTAACCAATATCAGAACACGTCACTAGACATAATATTGATGTCAAATTATACTTTTAGTCTTTAAATTAACACCAACACGGCAGAAGATAAAAAAAGGACCATTTGTGGAAAGATACCCTTAAAAAAAGGACTACGGAGGTAATATTTGATAATAAAAGACTAAATATGGAAACCCCCATGTTATAAAGGACCGATTATGGAATTTGATTCAATTTGTTTTAGAAAAAGGGTGGAACACCCACCTGAGCGCTCCACACCTCAGTCCGATAGGATTTTGAGGGAGATAAATCATGGTATAACCTCAATATGTACGCACAAAGAGCCATTACAAATAATAGAATTACTACAGTGTCATTGCCGAAATTCAATCATAGGATCAATGGATTTGATATCCTCTCCTTCGACCAGTTGAGCTACCCATGCGGGCATTCAATATATTTTAGAAGAGATAAATGAAAAGAGTAAACTTTATTTCTAAACTAGAGGAGTATAACTGTCTTAACCCATCTCTACATTTTGTACACTTTCTATTTTAGACATTGTTATTTTCGCCTTAGTTCTAATTCGGGTCCGGTGCGTGACGTCTGATAATTGGGGTGTAGAGACAGGTAAAAAAATTCTGCAATGTGGTAACTTGTGTTAACTAGAGCATGAAACCTAGCTAGTAACTTGAACTCAAATGTGATGGTTGGTCCCTTATGTGTATTGGGCCCATGACGAGAAAGGGTGAGATTATAGTGTAAATTATCTTTTCATTACTATGTTAAATTGGGTGTGTGGGCACCCAGGGTCGCTCCACGCTTTTTAACTCCTTTCGTTTCAAAATTATGTTCTCATTCGATTTTTTTCAGAGTCTTTAGTCTTATACTTTGATCGATATCTTTATTTATACATTAGTTTTGAATTTTTCAAATCAAAATTTAATATTTAAAGTTTTAATTTAATACGGATCAAATGATGTTAAATTTAAAATACTTTCAATATATTCTTTTTGCATTTTATGGTCAAAGTTTTTTATTTTTAACTGTAACGCTCCAAAAATAGGCCTATCAGAATTAGTTAATTGATAATTAATTAATTACACCCCTAAATAAGTACTCCCCCCGTCCAAAAATAAACTTCCTACTCTACATTTTTTTTCGTCCGGAAAAAATCTTCCTACTCTATTTTTTCATACCCACTCTTCCAAAATTACCCTTCATTCTCCTTCCCATCTCCCCCTCTCTTTTCTGCTCTCCGCACCGTCCGCAACCCCCTTCTCTATCTTTTCTTCTTTCCTACTTATTTATCTCTCTCTTCCCCCTCTCATTCTTTTTCTTTTCTCAAGATTTCCTTTCTTCTCCATAGCCAAATCTGGCTTATCTTCATCACACACTCTCACCCCCCCCCTCTCTCTCTCCCCCCTTCTTTTTTTGGTTTCTTCTCTTCCCTTTCTCGCCGCAATTCAATATGCTATCTTCCCGCTCCACCTACTTCTTCTTCTCTTTCTTTTTCTTCTTCTTCTTCTTCTTCTTCTTCTTCTTCTTGTTCTTCTTCTTCTTCTTCTTCTTCTTCTTCTTCTTCTTCTTCTTCTTCTTCTCCTTCTCCTTCTTATAGATTTGTGTTAGATCTGTGGCTGTGGGGGCAGGTGGGCGGTGCGGTGGTGGACTGCTGGTGAGACTGAGGCAGAGATAGGCCGGCGATGACGTTGGTGCAGCGGTGGGGCAGCAGTGGGTCAGGGGTAGCAGTGGGGCGAATCTCTGCTTGGAGATTTGTGATGGTGATACGGATATTGTTCCGTATCGGCAGGGCAGGGCTAGTAAAAGGAGAGGGAGAAGGAGGGCATTTCAGACAAATTACACCCATATTCAACACCCACTAAAAATGAGGAAAAGTCAAAGTAAGAAGTTTATTCCCGGACGGAGGGAGTAATTTATAAAGTTTGTCAATAAATAATGAAAATTATATTATTATGTAGAGTTTGACTGTCTGACCCCAATGGTTTAATCGGATTTCAATTCGGAGAAAGTTGACCCAAAAAGTGTATCCCGACTAGGACCAAATTAGTCCCAATCAGTGACTAGCATTTAAAGCCCAGAGATATCGCCGCTCCCTCCACTACGCCGAACGCACAGGATGAATGACACTAGGAAGAATGTCTCCTTCATCTTCCTCTTGCTATATAAGAAACTCATTCTCTCCCATTTCTTCACCAATCCTTCCAAAGTTAGTATCATAGTGTTCCTTGTTGAGTAGAGAGTTGGGAAAAGGACCAAACTAAGAGTAAAACATATATCATACCCCTAAAATAAGAGTTAAAACTTAAACTCCTCTAAATAGAAGCAATAACTAAATTAATTTATATTAAAAAGAAAAAAAATAATGCTCACGCGCTGTGTTGACTGCCCATCAGGCTCGCCCAATCAATATTGAAGGCCCTGTGCATTTTTATATTTTTAGGCTCTAAAAATTTCTATGAATCAAAATGTGATATGACTATATTATTTTACTAATTTAATAATAAATATAAAAAATAAAAAAATGAAATTTAATCATGTAAATAATAAATATGTAATTTAAATTAAGACAGATGGAGTATAATAGGAGAAAAATAAAAATGGGCCCCTTATAATTGGAGGCCCTGTACAACTGCACCTCATGAACACCCTCATGGGCGGGCCTGCTGCCCATGCAATTTGGACTCCAATCTTTGGACCAAAGCATGATAATTGTAAAACTAAAAAAAATTGTCAACGCCAGCACCCCTCAGAGACGCTAGTACGGAATAAAAGAATGGAAATGAATTGGAAACTCATCACTGTTGACGGAAGCTTACCGCCTACGCCAGCACCCCCTACCGCCATCGCCATGACCTCTTGCCGCCATCAGCGTGTCCCACTACCACCACGTCTTTGTTGCATGTTACGGTCACTTCTGTCTCCGTCGCTAGCCTACTCCGAGTCTCCGACCCCACTACGATGATGTGCGTGCCCTGCCGAAATACGCCATTGTTGCCGTTGATTTTTCACCGTCATCAGCGACCCCAATGTTCTCAATGCATAATACCACATATTCCTGTATATAATGCCACAGATCCACATATACAATGCCATAGTTTCTCATGTAGTCTTATACAATGTCATGGTTTCCCACATACAATGCCATAATTTCTCATATATAATGCCACAGTTTCCCATATATAATATCACAGTTCCAAACCCAACCCTACCACTACCCTGCAATACTAATGATCGACCATCACTTGTTTTACGGCCCCCTTTATGGTGCCCGAAAGACCAACCATCCCCAACACTGGCGAAGAGGGATGAGGGCAGCGTCGGCGATGGCATTGCATGAGACAGTGACTGCTATGGATCGAAAAGGCGGCGGCCATCATGTATCTTATTCCAACCAAACATTACCCTCAACCCATATCAAATCCTCTGAAGGCTAGGCATTGAGGGAAGCAAACTTGGTCTCAAAGCCATCCACCTATAGACCGGGTCAAATGGTAACCAAACGACTATTATCCACCGCGACACTTTGTCTTCGAGTCAACTTTAGTCACTATTGGAATCGACCTTCATCGCTTGGAATAGAGGAAGCTACCGAGTAACAATAAATGCACTAGAAATGCCACGAACACCTTGCCCACTCAATATGCATTGCACACTAATGGAGAGCAACATAGCATAACTAGGTTAACATCCTTGTGCCCCAAAAACCCCAAACCCAACCAAGAAGATGGTTGGAAAGTGGCCCATAACCCTCCACTGAAATCAAGCTTTGTCCCCAACCTCCATCAAGCTTGATGGAAACCAACATCCTAGTCCCCAAGGAACTTGGCGAAGGTGGCAATGAAGAAGCTGGCAAGGCGAACAGAAACTATTGGTATAGACTAGCTCAACAATAGCCCTTCCCATCCAAGGTGCTGATCGACAAAGGCCACCAACTTTTAGCAAACAACAACCCTAGTGTCATCGGACAAAACACTCTAATAATGGCAAAAACACTTTGAAGTACTACAAGACCTCAAAACCAGTAGCTCCAAAGCTGCATTCTCCTCAACGGTTCTCACCAAAAGTCCAAAGTAGTGAGCAAGGACTTGTACGAAAACAACAAACAAGTTCCTTCACATCTTCAAAGAGACTCATCCCAAAAATCCTTCCCATCTTCTTCAATTTAATTAGTTTCATGGTTCTAGCAAAATTCATACATCACTCAAACAACATTTCAAACAGCCATAGCCTCAAATCAGAAGTCCAAGCCCAAACCCAAAATACGAACAAAAATGTAACCGAAGAACATGTACAACAATCCAATCAAGGAAATCATCCTTTAAATGAAGTGAAAGGCCCCTAAACAATACCCCCCAAATACCAAAAGCTTGAAGGAGACGAAGCATGAACCTTGGTATAACGAATCTCAGGCTTCCAATGTGAATACTGATGTCGAGACCCCGATCAGGCTACATCGTATGAATCTTTGTTGGAATAGGAAACCAACTTTTGATTCTCAAATAGCCTCTCTAGTCACTCCTAATCTCTCAAGCTTGGCCTTCAATTTGGACGAAATTGTAGTGAATCCGCCGTGTAAGATTTCCGGTTGAATAGTAAGCTCGTGGATTTTAATGTTCAATTTTGAGAATTTCAGTCACAAATCAACAAGGAAGAGCTTGAATTGATGATCCCTTGTTAAAGACGATTCCAAAGAACAGCAAGAAAAAAAGAACAGCAAAACGATCAACAAATTCGAAGAGGCCGCAGGAATCAAATGATCGAGAATGAAAGATGTTGCGCGTGAGAATTCTTATTTTTGTCGATAATCACAGAAAGCCCGGCGCGTAGGATTAGTTTTAAAGAAAATAATTTTAGTTTTATTTCGAGTATAAAAAGATAGCACTCCTATTTTGGGAATATAAGTCATCTTTTAGTCCTATTAGAGGTGTTTTCTTTAGAGAGTTCATTAGTACTGTCAATTTGATGAGAAGTTGTCGGAGCTAGCCACAAACCTTGTTGGAAAATTTCCAAAACCTTCATTAAGCTTCGAGGTAAGCCCGTAGAAATATCTAGTGACTAGAATGTTCGTATAGATCGTTTCTACGTTCATAAACGGTCGTTTGGTTGAGTTTTGTGTTTGACATACTTGAAGAATCAAGAATCATAAACCTTGAAATTGTTGTTAAAACTATGAATTAATGATACTAAAATGATCTATGAACCTAAGAGAACATTTCTATATAGTTTAATTAAAGTTTGGTGACTAAAAATGGTATTTTCAAAATTGGACCCGAACGAAAAAGAAGATGAAGAGTGATCGAAAAAGCAGAGGGTGGATCGATCCTAGGTAATG
This sequence comes from Cuscuta australis, assembly GCA_003260385.1. Lineage (NCBI taxonomy): Eukaryota > Viridiplantae > Streptophyta > Magnoliopsida > Solanales > Convolvulaceae > Cuscuta > Cuscuta australis. The sequence goes on along the minus strand of NQVE01000140.1, from coordinate 1,387,316 downwards.
GATTGATCCCCCGACCTGGTTGCTCGGAAAATATTTCTAAAAAATGTTATTTTGAGCTCTAAAATCCTATTTTTAATACCAATTAATTATGATCAATATAAAGATGTTTTTTCACAATAATAAAAATGATGTTTTTGACAAATAAAATTTTAATGGTGCAGATTACTTTGAAAACGCTAACGCTAAACACTGGTCGTGGATAACTATTTCAAAATGTTAACGCTAATCTCTAACACTATTTTCAAATAGATTCTTAATAAATAGCATCGAATGATTTTTTAATGAGAATTACCATTAGTAAATACACTATAAAGGTTCAACATTAGTAAATGACGTCGCCTATTTTTGTTTTCGATATACTTGTTGCAAAAGGTTGAATTTCTATCTCCAAGGCCCCGCACCCACCCGGCGAGTATGTAGATGGAGATAAATGAGGACTGAGCAACCCGTTAAAGGAAAATACTTGCCTCACAAACATGTAAGAAATCCATTCTTATAGCCTAAACTTTAAAATATCACTCTCACAGTGTATGCTACAGGAATTCGACTTTGTGCCTTGTTACAAATCTTCTCCTCCAGAACCGAGTGAGTTACCCATGCACGGAAATTTGACACTTTTTTTAGGAACAGATGTGGCATGAAACTTTAAAAATTAAATACTTATTTCAATTTCTTTTAACCTTATTTTAAACACTACGTAGTACGAGTATTAACTTTTGTTTTTCTTAAACGATTCTTTGTACTCTTGTAACTTTTACGAGTAACTTTTACGATGGAATCATTTTATAATGATTGATTAGGCATGTCACAATTGAAAGTCATATGTGAAAAGCAAAACACATTTTATTTATATCAAAGAAATTGTTAAAAAAATTGTGCTAAAAAGTAAGTGCCCCTTATATTTTGGGACAGAGTGAGCAACTCCTTTTTCTCTTTTTAAGTACACAGATATCCAATCATGAATCTCTGTTAAAAGCCTAAAAATTATAAACAAATGATATTCCTTCCTATTCTTATAAACTATGGACTATTTTTCTCATCACACCATGTCTTCAAGCCTTAATAATAGGGACTCCATTCGCCACGCAAGCGCGAACGCGGAAGCAACTCTTCAACCTCGACCCTAGAGCTCGAATAGCTGAAGCTTTTCCTGAAGCGGCTATGGCTGATCGACTCCACCTCAGCTAAGAACACACTACAGACTGGCCTATGGTCCGAAAATCTGGACTCTCCGCGGATATAAGTCATTTGAAGGAGGCCACGGCCATGCCATAGTATACGGTCGCACCTTTATCCACATTGGGCACACGATTATTAATCGCGCGCGCATCTTGTAATTAAATTGGAATGTAATAATAAGACATCATCTAAGAAGTCACAAAAGAGGATTATTACCATGCTGGAGTTCTTCGCTTCGAAGGCGCATAATCATCCCCTGCGTATCTGTCTGAATTGCTCGAGTATTTATAAGTTGGTGGAAAACAAATCTGCCCTTCGTTCCATCCAGTAAAGACGCGGCCATTTCTCTGCTCCATCCTCAGCTGAAGAATATGAATAATAATAATAATAGAGCGAAAAATAATAATCATGGTTTATTATTAACATGAACTTGATTTGAATTTGACAGGGGTAGAGGATCATTATATTGTTCACATGCCTGATCATTTTCCAGTAATGCCCCCCAATTTCGCGTCTCAACTAGTGCCTTTGCGGTACGGTAAGACAGCGCGATTCGGTAGTTCAAGTCACCGAGCCAAATTATTCGACTGCACAAATGTAAGTTGTTTTCAAGATTTTCCAAGGGAAATAAATAGAATTTAGCATTGACAAAGTTATGAGATAGGAATTTACTCATGCTCAAGTATTGATTGAGGAGAATCTTCATCCCCCATCCCATGAACTCTTGGAAATCTTGTTTTCTTGAGAATCTCCATCACATCGGAGTTCCTTCGAAGCTCATCACCTTCCTTCTGCCCAGAAGTTAAATGGCTGCAGATAAAGCAGAAGCTTGTTCGGTGCAAAGACATACTAACCGAAATTGCTCCCTGGATATTATTAGTCCATATATGATGAGATTGTTTAGTTTACATCCTTAAATTTTGTGTATAAATAAATATATTCCATAGGAATCGGGTGAAAATAAATTACCTTGTTTCCAAGATAACCCATCAAGCCTCTACCAACACAAGACACTTTCAGGCTGCGAACATTGTTCCTAAGATCCACTTTTATCCACACAGACAGAAAAATTCCGACCATCTGCTTGCTCGCAAGCAAACAGTACCTGTGATGTGCAGGATGTTTGTCTCTTTTCTCCATATAGTAACTACAACCGTTCCAAGAAACTGGACAATTGTCATCCGGAGAATTCTCATCATCAGACCAACCATCCCAGCTCCCATTTGGCTCATAATCAGTTGATGTGCGACGAAATGCATCTCTATCAGAAACACTAAGCCGACGACCATTTTTAGGTGTGGCCATTGGCATGTAATTCTCCATTGCTATCGTTTCGTTGTAATTTAAAGATTGAAATGAGTGGCGATTTATTTCCACAATGGGATTTGGAACTGGAGAAGGTGTGTAAGGACTGCCACTCTTCCCGGGGAGATTGTCTAATGTTTTCCGAATGAGAGCTTGCCATTTTCTAGCTGGCCCGTTATCTTCGGTGCCCAAAACATTCCCAGCATTTAAGGGAACAATTTCTTGAAACCTAAATGGCGATAAAAAAAGAAACAGTTAGACCCTGTCCAAAGAGTCGAAGAGGGGAGAAAAAGATAGGGCTTGGAACTCCTAACTCACCCTAGAACATATATGTCAGCAGGTGGTGAGGAGTGCAGCCAATTATCTAGACTTAAATTGTTAGGTGGAGACTTTCCAGCCACATTCCAGGTAGCTACGAATATCCTGCACCAACGTTAAGACAGACATATTAAGAACTAGATACTAAGCTCAAGCATATGGAATTTTAAGAGTAGATCGATGAAATAAGTGCAAACCTATAGTTATTAACATCTGTAACCTGAGAAGCATCGATGTCGATAATCTTACTTTGTCGCACTCGTTCCAAGTTCCTTTTGCTGGACTTCTCTGTAGATTTAATTTTAACTGGATGCAACAAGTGTGGATAACATCCAAATTCAGTGCAGGAAAAAATAGAGAGAGAAAAAATAGATGCAAATTGTTGGTTTAATTTTTATTTTTTTAAACTTCTGAAATATTTCAGGTCTGATAATCAACCTGTCTTGCTTTTCTTGAGGGTGCTTGCCTGCCTCTCTGGAAATCTCTCCCTGGAGGCATCATAAACGCCTGAGAAGAAGAAAAAGTGGACAAATTTCACGAAAGCTGTGTCATTTTTCTGGTAAAACAACAAACCAAAGATGTAAAAGAAGGTTTCAGGAAGATTAGAAGGAAGAACAGATCTCAAACTGCATATATCAATGGCAGACACATAATATAATTATTAGTTGACCAGGTAAATCACTCACCTCCACCGGCTAAGTCATCTGCATGAAAGTCATCAGCTTTGCTCTTAATGTTGAACCATTTCTTGACCAGAGTCTTGGTCCATGAAAACTTAATTATTCAAAAAAAAAAAACACACACACACACACACACAGAATTAGCAAGCCTATTGGAAGAAGAAATTAGACTTAGAAAGAAATTAATAACACATTCCCAACAAACCTTGGCTTTGTTGGAGTTCTCATCTCTCATTGTTTCAGAAATTCATACAAGAGAATCAAGTGCAGCGTGTGGAAAGATCAAACCTTTTCGACCCGGGTCACTACAAATACAAAACCTATCTACCACACTTCAAATCAAATTATTCCCCGATGATAAGAGGGAGAGTTGGAATTTTTTTTCTTGCCAATTTGAGTGCTCAGGAACCAAGAATAAAGAAAGGAAGCTCCTTTCAGAGTCAAGAAGAAACAGGAGCGAATGGGATTCACTATCAAATGGGGACGAGACAGCAGAATAGAATCATCTGCTTCTTTCTCAGGCAATCAAGAAAACTCAAGCTCTTTAACATCTTGGGTTTTTCTTTTCTTTTCAGTGTAGCCAAGAACCCAGTTTGGGTTTATATTCACTCCTTCCTTTTCCTCAATTTGTATATAAAGCCCGCAAGGAGAAACCAAGAACACCCAATATGGAAAACCCAGAAGTGAAGAGTAGAGATACGATTACAAACAAGACAATGTATACATCATGAGAGAAAGAGAATGGGGTTGGGGGTGGGGGTCGGGGTGGGATTGGGGGATACTATACAGCATACAATTATGGAGTACAAGAGAAGACCCGAAAGAAAGAATCAAAAGGAGGAGTTGGGTTGGATGGGTTTGGGTAAAAGACCCGATTTGGGTACATCAAAGCATCGAAATTGAAGGGAATAAAGGTGAAGGGCACAACAGGGGCGAATTCAAAACTCTTCTTTCTGTTGCTCTCGTGTCATTTGCTCAAGTCCCTCAGAGCAGAGCCCTCAGTCCTGACATCATCACTCGGACCTGTTCATGGTCATCCCCACCCGACCCGACTCGGGGTGATATCATTGTATTCTGCGGACAGTTTACCAACCTGGAAGAAAAAGATTAACTTCCCAACGCTCCAGAATTTTATAAGTGAGCACATTTATTTATTTATTTGCTCTTATACATAAATCCACTTAGAGCACTCGTAATACCTTTAAAGCCTCGGGGCTTCAAAATTTCTCTCTCTGCCACGTCAGCTTTAACTTACACCAAAAATTCACTGGAAATGGGTTTGAAGCCCCGGGGCTTCAAACCTTTATTTTTTACATTTTTAAATATACATCTTCTAAATTTAAATTAATAAATTTAAATTAATTTATTATTTAATAATATTGAAACACGAATACAAAAAAATACATTCATTAAAATAAAAAAACGAAAATATTAAAAAAGATATATTAATTAAAAAAAACTAAGGTAAATTATATTTCGCCTTGATCTCTCTTTGTCTTTGCTCGTATATCATCCGTTTGAAACCCGACAACGTAGAAAGGTCAGTTTCCATGATTTTAAATAAAAAAATTACATTCATTAAATAAAAAAAATTTCATGCATTATAAAAAACTACATTAATTAAATAAAAACATTACATTCATTAAATAAAAAATTGCATTCATGAAAAAATAAATAAAATACTTGAATAATAATTTTTTAAAAAAATGATAGATAGAGAGAATTTTGTATTTGTGTTAAATTTTTTAAAAAAATTAAATTTAATTTATAGAGAAGAAAAGAAGAAAAAAGAAGGAGAAAAAGGAAGGAAGAAGGCGTGATAATGCCTTCAAACCGCGTCAAACCTTTAACGCAAGTATTTTAACGCCCTTTTAACGGGGGAGGGGGGCGGTGTTTCACGCCCCCCAGGCGTCAAAACTCGCCTAACGCCCCTTGGCGTTAGCAGTATTTCCACTGCTCTTATAAAAATTAGTACTCATTTACATTTTACATAGATTTACATGCATACAGATAGGGGTGGGCAAAAATACCGGACCAACATTATTCCGAAACGAATCGACATTGTACCAAACCGAAAAACGTTTTTTTAAATAATTCTTGTAAATTGTATCCCGAATCGAACCGTTTTTAAAATGGTACGGGACAGGTTCCCGAAAAATAAATACCGAACCGAAATGTTCTCACTATGTTAAAGGAAGAGAATATAAAGGAATATTTTGATGTATATTCTTTTGGTAGTTTCCTTGTATAGGAATTTGTTTCCTTTGTTGATTAGGATTCTCAGCATGTGAGAGCCTATATATATGACTTCTTTGTAAATTGTAGAGATGAGAAATATAAGAGAATTTCATCCCAAATAATTCTTTCATGGTATCAGAGCCTAAACCCTAGAGGATTTCCGCGGTTACTGTTCACGATCGACCGGCATCGCGTCCATCGATCGTCGCTCGTTGTTGCTGCCGTACCACCAGAACGGTCAACCGTTGCTAAAGAACGGTCGAGTGGGTCGACCGTCACGACGCTAATTTGCCTTGATCGCTGCTTTTGTTCGCCCCATCGTTGACCTTCATCATCTGGCATGTCTGAAGAGTCACTCATGAAGATTATTTCCAACAAGAAGAATGAGGAAGGAGAGGAAAAAGTTTTTTCGCTGCTACCCAATTTCGAGGATCTGAACCTGGAGCAGTGGAACGTTGTTCGTCACGCCCTTGCATTGTCTCCTACAGACACCAATCAGAAACTTACAGGTATTACTATGTCACCACGTTGGATTATTGATATGGGTACATCAAATCATATGACAGGTGATCTTTCGTTATTTTATGATGTGGTGGGTGTGACTTCATGCGAAATTGGGTTACCCGATGGAAAACGAGTAGTATCTGTTCAATGTGGAAAGGTTGATTTTACAAGGACTATGACACTACAGAATGTGTTGTTTGTTCCAACTTTGAGTTGCCATTTGATCTCAGTCTCACAATTGACAAGGGATTTGAACTCTGACGCAAAGTTCACCAATGATGTGTGCATATTACACAACACGAGTTTGAGGACAACGATTGGTGTGAGTAGACATGAAGGAGGAGGATTGTACTATTTGAAGGAGGAAAGAAGCATGACATGCAGTACTACAAAGGAGAATTCCTTTGACCTTTGGCACAAGCGTCTAGGACATCCTTCTTCACATGTTTTGTTCTTAGTTCCTAGAGTTGGTTCAAATAAAAGTAGTCATAGTCATTGAGATGTCTGTTTACGTGCTAAACAAACTCGTGCTAGTTTTCCCATCAGTTTCCATCAATCTTTGGATTAATTTGATATGGTGCATTGTGATTTATGGGGTCTTTATCGGACGCCGAGTTTGGATGGTTCTACAATGTTTTTTACTATTGTGGATGATTTTTCACGTGGTGTGTGGGTATATTTGCTTGATTCTAAGCGGATAGTAGGAAGTATGTTTTTAAGCAATTTTGTGCCATAGTTGAACGCCAATTTGGGAACAAAATAAAGTGTGTTTGCAGTGACAAAAGCACATAATTCGAATGCTTAAATGAATAATTTCTGGAAAAAGGAATTATTCATGAGACATTTTGTGTGTCTACACCGTAGCAGAATGGAAGAGTGGAACGCAAACATCGTCATATTCTGAATGTAGGTCGAGCTTTAAGATTTCAGGCAGGGCTTCCTACTGAATTTTGGGGAGATTGTATACAAACCGCGGCATATTTGATCAACCGCACACCCTCTTCATTGCCAGGGGGGTTACACCATATGAGAAGCTCTATGGAACAGTTCCTACGCGGACCCACATATGTGTTTTTGGTTGCAGATGTTATGTACACAATTTGAAAAGAGATGGAGATAGTGTAACGCCCTGCAACCCAGTCTAATAGAATTGGTTAATTTAATTAATCAATTACTGTTCCGGACCGGAGTTGGAGAAAATGAAAAGTTCTTAGAAAAATTATTTGATCATATCATTAAATTCTTCTTGACTGTCTGATTCCAGAAGTGCAAACGGATCTCAATTCGGACCCGTTTGGGGGGAAAGCGTGTACCATTCAGGTTAGACTTTACATAACGGAGTAGAATAAAGATTGTAACCCCCCCAATTAATCCCATACGCCACCCTTAACCCCCATCATTACCATCACCATTATTTCCTAATCATTACTCTAAATTAAAACCCCCATCTCTCCCTTCATTTGTCTTTCCACTTTGTAACTCCCAAGAACCCCTCTCACTCTCTCTTCCTCTCCCCTTCATTCGGCCCGACCAGCAGCAAGGAGGACCTCCGGGGAAGCTCTGGCGGGTGCAAGGTTTAAGGAGAAGAAGGGCTAGGGCATTCGTGCGAAGCGTAGTCGTCGTTCGTCCGTTCGTTGGCGCCATTCGTTCATCTCGTTCCATCAGTCCCTTCGTTTAGAGGTGAGTAGTTGTCCCTCTAATGCTAGAACATTTAGTTATAATCTATGTCGTTATATTCGTAGGAATATCGCATGCAACCTACGTAGAATCTATGCATGTTCGTAGGTTAACCATCCAACATACGTGTGTCCATGTTATCAAGTTAAGTGCTCGTTAGTATACATGTTTTGAAACCCTGTAAGTCTATCGATTATCTAGCATGGAAATATAAACATTCGTTTCTAAAACTTCCAACGTTTTGATAACAAACAAACAGATATAATGGAAGTCAGCGTGTCTTGATAATCGAGCTACAGAATAGTACAATCGACTGTCAGGCCACGCTTGACTCCTTAGTTGATTCAGCACAGCGTGATAATCGATTATCACATATGCGATAATCGACTATCAGGCCCTGCGGATTCTTGGGACTGAGTTGGCTTCACTGATAATCGATTATCACACAGGCAATAATCGATTATTAGGTCTCTCTGAACTTAGGACTTTCCAGATAAACCAACTTGACAATCGATTGTCATAGGGTGACAATCGATTATCATAGTCTGCAGGACTTTGGGGACAGAAGCTGCACAGCATGATAATCCATTATCAACAGCAGACAATCGATTATCAGCTAGTTCTGAACCCAAGGCCATTATGTTGAACAAATTGTAATCAAACACATATGTATGAATTGAATTTAACTCTCTTCTTTAATCAATGCATTCTCCATGTTTGTTCTAGACGCATGTTCTAGGTTTTCATCATGTGCATACCGCTATAGGGAGGATTCTGTGCGCTTACTACAGTGGGCCCGTCCAGGTACCTTTGGGGACCAACGGGTTTTCATCATGTTGGGCTTGTGTACGTACATAGTAGTCAGGTTACGGCTACTACCCGGTTTTGCTAGTCCACTCGCGACATCTTAGTCGTGTCCGGCTCGTTGCCGTTTGGGGACGATGACCGGAGTGCAGGGGTGATCATGTCGAGTGAGACTAAGCTAGGGGTGTCCCTAATAGTTTAAGTCATGCATCAGGTCATTTATCATCATCATGTATGTTCCTTATTGTTCGAGATAGCTTAAACAGGTGAAAACTAAACACTTAGTAACGTGTGGTTTTCCCGTACGTTAAGTACAGGTATTAATATGGGTATAGCCATATGGGTTATCACTTAATTTCTTTTGTTAGATTCACTCCTCAGCTTTTGCTGAGCGTGTAGTTGTTTTTGCTACACGCAGGTAGACATGACGGAGCAGGTGCCAACCTTGGAGAGCAGTGACGATGGAGAGATGGGCGGCGCACGGACACACTCATATTTACTTTTAATTTCTTAATTAATCTTTTGGGCATGAACCCACCCTTGTCATTATTTAGTTTGGACTGGACTTACTTATTTACTTCCGCATTTACTCTGCACATTTACTACACACGTTTTGGGAATAACTCCCTGGCATTAATTCCCTAATCAAAACACAACTGTTTTCTTATTAAATAATCATCAATGTTTTTGTAACGAACGGTTCTTGGACGGTCCATGTAACCCTGCCGGTTCGTCGGGACGCAGGTGAACCGGGTCCACGGAAGGCGGGTGTTACAATTTGGTATCAGAGACAGGTTCGGTTTTGTGAAAAAAAATATATTGTCATTTTGGGTCAAAAGGTATTTTTCAAAAGTCCACAGCCGCATCTCCCATCGCATCACTCCCAGGGAAAGGTACACCGTTATTTAGATCACATGTATGTCATATTATAATTAGTTCTGATTTAAGTTATTCCTTTAGAGAGAATGAGTCAAGCAGCTGGCAATGACGGACAGGCGGTCCCAGAGGGGGAGCGTGAGCACGTGAGCGTGCACACTAAAGCGTCGAGCTTCACACCTCAGCAGGCCTCCGAGCAGGCAGTCCCGGGCGTGGGCCCTATACCAGAAGCCATCCCTATCGTCCAGCCGCAGTTCGCGGCTAACTTCATGAACTTCCTCCAGTAGATGGCTGGAGCTTACGTGCCACCACCGCCACCACCGCCAAGTTCCGGAAGAATGGAGTTGAGGAATTCTTGGGCGATCAGATTGCCGACCCCATGATTGCCAAACGGTGGTTTGAGCGAACCATCCGAGTGTTGGGGAACCTGAGGGTTCCACAGGAGCAGCGTGGCGACCTCGCAGTCACATTACTTCAGGATTCCGCCTACGACTGGTGGAAGCGTGTAGGAGGAGACGTCCTAGAGCCCGTGCAGTGGGCCACATTTGACCAACTCTTCCATGAAGAGTACATCCCTGAGCACTTCGTCGAGGCAAAGCGGGAGGAGTTCTTGAAGTTCACCCAGGGTGAACTCACACTGCCTGAGTATCGTCAGAAGTTTGACGAGCTCGCGGGGTTTGGGCAAGACCTCGTACCGACTGTGGAGAAGCGATGCAAACTCTTCGTGGAGGGTTTATGTCCCGACCTTTCGACCCATCTGATCATTGCTCCCCGGAGTGACATCAACGCGTTGTACAAGAATGCGTTGGATTTGAATGCGGTCCTCATCAAGAAGGCTAAGTATGAGCAGACGCGGGGAGCGTCAACGGCACCATCTCGTCCTCTTCCACCCCAGAGACGGGGACCAGCAGCAAGAGGTCCTTTGCAGCGCCGAGCAGCTCTCACCAGAGCAAGAAGGTGAAGTCAGCCCCAGCTCAGTCATCTGCGTCCGTACAAAAGAAGGGCAAGAGCGGAGATGAGTTTCATAACCCGATTTGCGAACATTGTGGGCGCAGGCACCCAGGGGAGTGTTGGTACACTCTTGGCTTGTGCCTTGGGTGTGGCCAGGCCGGGCATTTCCGAAAAGATTGTCCGAAGAATCCGGGTGAGGCATTCTCGACCGCACCAGCCGCTCCAGCCCCAGCAGGGCAGCCCGCCCAGAGTCAGAAGTCGGCGGCAGCATCTAGCCAGCCCAAGCGGCAGCATCTGGGGCATAGGCAGGGAAGGCCCTGGCCAGTACTTACGCGATGCGAGAGCGTACCGAGCACCCAGCCCATGACGTCATCATGGGTATGTTTACCTTATTCGATACATCTATTACAGCTTTGATTGATCTGGGTTCCACTTTATCATATGTTTGTATGCCTATGCCTGTTATGCCTAACCTTCCGAGGGAAAATTTAGACAATCCGGTATTCGTGTCCAACCCATTGGGACACAGTCTACGACTCACCCATGTGTATCACGATTGCCCATTAGTGGTCCAGAGAAAGATTTTCCCTGCGAGTCTCATTGAACTTCCACATCGTGAGTTTGACGTTATTCTAGGCATGGATTGGCTCACCGCCAACCAAGCCGTTGTTGACTGTGGAGCTCATACTATTCGACTGAGAGCTGAAGACGGTAGTGACGTACTGATCCATGGTGAGCTTCTTCCGAAAGCTCCAGAATTCATTTCCTATATTCATGCTCGTCGACTCATACGCAATAAGTGTGAAGCATTCTTGTGCACAGTGCGTGGCACTCGTTAGGAGGGGCCTAGTAGGGGGACATCTCTACGGTATGTGACTTTCATGATGTGTTTCCAAATGACTTACCTGGTCTACCACCCCCTAGGGAGGTAGAGTTTTCCATTGATCTTGTTCCAGGAACAAGACCGATCTCGATCACACCTTATCGCATGGAGCCTGCGGAGATGAAGGAGCTGAAGGCTCAACTGCAGGAGTTGCTGGATAAGGGCTTCATTCGTCCTAGTGTGTCCCCTTGGGGAGCACCAGTTCTGTTCGTCCGCAAGAAGGACGGATCGATGCGGTTGTGCATCGATTACCGTCAGTTAAACAAAGTCACTATCAAGAATCGCTATCCGCTACCACGCATTGATGATTTCTTCGACCAGTTGAGAGGAGCCACTGTCTTCTCTAAGATCGATCTCCGATCAGGATACCATCAGATTCCAGTTAAGAAGGAAGACATTCCTAAGACGGCTTTTCGCACTAGATACGGTCGTTATGAGTTCACAGTCATGCCATTTGGGTTGACTAATGCACTAGCAGTGTTCATGGATCTCATGAACAGTGTGTTCCGGAAGCATCTTGATCAGTTTGTTGTGGTCTTCATTGATGACATCTTGGTGTACTCAAAGACACAGGAGGAGCACCCCAGGCACTTACGCGTTGTCTTGAGCATTCTTCGGGAACAGCAGCTTTATGCCAAGCTGTCCAAGTGTGAGTTCTGGCTGCACGAGGTTACCTTCCTCGGCCATGTCATCTCGGCTAAAGGTGTGAAGGTAGATCCGTGCAAGATAGCAGCGATCACGGAGTGGAAGACTCCGCGTAATGCACGAGAGGTGAGGAGTTTTCTCGGACTGGCGGGTTACTATCGCCGGTTCGTGAAGGACTTCTCCAAGATAGCGTCACCACTGCACAAGTTGATGAGGAAGGACGTCAAGTTTGTTTGGGCTGACGCCTGTCAGCAGAGTTTTGAGCAGCTGAAGGAGTGTCTGACTCAGGCACCAGTTCTAGTCCAGCCCACTCCAGGAGTGGAGTATACGGTTTTCAGTGACGCATCCCATAACGGCTTGGGGTGTGTTCTCATGCAGGAGGGCAAGGTCGTTGCTTATGCATCTCGGCAGTTGAAGCCACATGAGTGTAATTATCCGACGCACGACCTTGAGCTAGCAGCTATTGTACTTGCTTTGAAGATCTGGAGGCATTACCTCTACGGTGAGACAACGCGTATCTTCACCCACCATAAGAGTCTTCAGTACTTGTTGACACAGAAGGATCTGAACCTCCGACAGAGGAGATGGTTAGAGTTGATTAATGACTATGATTGTCACATCGCTTACCACCCAAGTAAGGTGAATGTGGTAGCCGATGCCCTAAGTCGGAAGACTCTAGCTGTGTTACACGTCCAGCCTACATTACAGCAGCAGATAGCATCAGCCCAGAGCAGCGATGATTTCTGTATCCATATTGTTGAGCTCGTCTCTCGAGGAGAGAAGCCGGATTTCGCAGTTCGTGAGGGTATCTTGTATTATTGGGAGCGTATGGTTGTGCTAGTGGGGGAGGTGAGAGAACGCCTGCTTCGTGAAGTACACAACACTGTGTATACCATGCACCCGAGCAGTAACAAGATGTTTTAGGATCTTAGCAGACATTACTGGTGGCCCGCGATGAAGCAGGAGATCACGGAGTTCACATCACGGTGCTTGACTTGTCAGCAGGTGAAGGCCGAGCACCAGGTTCGTTCGGGATTGCTTCAGCAGATCACCATTCCTGAGTGGAAGTGGGATCGCATCACGATGGATTTAGTCGTGGGACTGCCATTGTCACCACGTAAGCACGACACGGTTTGGGTCATCGTTGATCGGTTGACCAAATCAGCACATTTTCTTCCCATACGTCGTGACTTCTCACTTCAGCGGTTAGCAGAGTTGTACATCTGCGAGATCATCAGGCTACATGAAGTTCCATCATCTATCATTTCTGATCGTGATCCTCAATTCACATCGCAGTTCTGGAAGAGAATACAGAGGGCATTGGGCTCCGATCTCCACTTCAGTACGACATTCCACCCTCAGACACACGGTCAGTCAGAGAGGGTGATTCAGATTCTCGAAGATATGATGCGTGCGTGTGCAATTGACTTCGGGGATGGTTGGGAGTGATACCTGCCACTCATGGAGTTTGCATACAACAACAATCACCAGGCTAGCATCGGTATGGCACCATATGAGGCTCTGTATGGTAGACCTTGTCGTACCCCTACTTGTTGGACAGAGCTCAGTGAGAGGAGGTTGAAAGGGCCTGATCTTGTTCATGAAACCAAGGAGAAGGTCCAGGTGATTAAGGATCGACTTAAGGTGGCTTCGGACCGACAGAAGTCCTACGCTGACCTTAAGAGGCGTGACATCGAGTATGCAGTCGGAGATAAGGTTTTCTTGAAGGTGTCGCCTTGGAAGAACGTCATACGTTTCGGTAAGAGGGAAAAATTGAGTCCGAGGTTTATAGGCTCGTACCCCGTCACTGAACGGGTGGGACCTGTAGCTTACAGGCTTGAGTTACCATCGGAGTTGAGCAAGATCCACGATGTATTCCACGTGTCCATGCTCCGGAGGTACCGGTCGGACCCTTCCCATGTGATTCCAGCTAATACAGTCACACTTGATGAGAATCTTACGTACGAGGAGGAGCCGGTTGAGATTCTGGCTTGCGAAGTCCGTCAGTTGAGGAACAAAACCATTCCGCTGGTCAAGGTTCTGTGGAGAAGTCACACCGTCGAGGAGGAGACATGGGAGACCGAGGAATCCATGCGCACTCGTTATCCACATCTTTTCAGTGGCCAGTGATCAGGTAAATTTCGAGGACGAAATTTTCTTAAGGGGTGGATAATTGTAACGCCCTGCAACCCGATCTAATAGAATTGGTTAATTTAATTAATCAATTACTGTTCCGGACCGGAGTTGGAGAAAATAAAAAGTTATTAGAAAAATTATTTGATCATATCATTAAATTCGTCTTGACTCTCTGATTCCAGAAGTGCAAACGGATCTCAATTCGGACCCATTTGGGGGGAAAGCGCGTACCATTCAGGTCAGACTTTACATAACGGAGTAGAATAAAGATTGTAACCCCCTAAATTAATCCCATACGCCACCCTTAACTGGCAGATTGTTTTCATATGAAGGACTTGGGAAAACTGAAGTACTTTCTTGGCATTGAGGTGGCGAGGAGCACGTCTGGGATTTTTCACTGCCAACGGAAGTACGTTTTGGATATTATTACTGAGGTAGGATTGTTAGGTGCCAGGCCGTTGGGTGCACCCATGGAACCAAATCATCATTTGGCTCGTTCCCAAGCTCCTGTTCTGACGAATCAAGAACCATATCGCCGTCTGGTAGGGCGATTAGTCTATATATCTGTTACACGACCAGAGCTTTCTTATGCATTCCATATGTTGGCACAATTTGTGAATGAACCCAGGGAGGATGAGTGGTCTATAGTAGCTCTTGGGGTTGTTTGTTATTTGAAGGGATGTCCGGGTCAGGGCATTTTTCTATCAGCGGAGAGTAGTCTCCAGCTCACAGGATGGTGTGATTCAGATTAGGCAGCATGTCCATTAACGCGGCGCTCTCTGACAGGATGGTTTGTGCGGCTTGAAGATTCACCTGTCTCATGGAAAACCAAGAAGCAGACAACAATTACTCGCTTGTCTGCTAAGGCCGAATATAGAGCTCTTGCTGCCATTACATGTGAGTTGAAATGGTTGAAGAATTTGTTGCGGTGTCTAGGGGTTGAGCATAAGAATCCTATGACCATTCATTGCGACAGTACGACCGCCCTTCACATCGCTTCTAATCTAGTTTTTCACGAATGTACGAAGCATATTGAGATTGATTGTCACTTCATTCGTGATGAGCTTCTACGTGGAGAGATTCGCACACTTCATGTGCCTATTACACATCAACTTGCAGATATTCATACGAAGGCACTTGGGAAGTCACGGCTGGAGTTAATTTCTTATTCCCAAGTTGGGCATTTCTTTATTACATGCTCCTACTTGAGGGGGTGCTAAAGGAAGGGAATATAAGGGAATATTTGGATGTATATTGTTTTTGGTAGTTTCCTTGTATAGGGATTTGTTTCCTTGGTTGATTAGGATTCTCATCATGTGAGAGCCTATATATATGACTTCTTTGTAAATTGTAGAGATGAGAAATATAAGAGAATTTCTTCCCAAATAATTCTTTTACACTAAAATATTAAATTAATAAATTAATAAATTAATTATACATTTTCAATTTTTATTTTTTAGTAAGTTTAGGTAATA
Source organism: Cuscuta australis (assembly GCA_003260385.1). Lineage (NCBI taxonomy): Eukaryota > Viridiplantae > Streptophyta > Magnoliopsida > Solanales > Convolvulaceae > Cuscuta > Cuscuta australis. The sequence continues at coordinate 1,371,645 of NQVE01000140.1, read as the reverse complement.
TTTTTTGTGTGTAACTTTAACATACTTAAACCTATGTTTTTATAGTATTTATTATCCCGAAGTACCACTCAGATAATAAATTTATTTGTTGAAAAATCAAATATAATTATATTTTATCAAAAATTGTAACTAAATAATACATTTGTTGAGTAAGAATGCATAAAAATATTGGTACACCAGTTCTTTTAATTACGTCGATTGCTTTTTATAAATAAAAAAATTTCAAAGCTTCGATATATTATGGAATAGTTTGGCAATAATATGGCATGGTACCATCCTGTTGCCAAACGACATGGAGTGGCAGATCCATATTAGAGTAGTTGGGGGCAATGGCCCCCTACTACTTTAAGTTTTTTTTTAATTATATGTATTGTGATACTTAATTTTTTTAATGCTTCTTAGAGTAATTTAATTTATGACCCCAACTAAAAATATTAGAGATCTCAATTGAAAGCATTAGAGACCTCAATTAATAGTGTTAAGAAAACAATGAGAGAAGTTGAATATTTAAATATTAAAAGAATATAATTTTAAAGTGAAATATTTAAAAGTCCAAAGATAAATTTTAAAGTAGTACACTAAAAATATACGAAATAATAATTAAACTAATTTATAATATTGGAATTAAATAAAAAATTGATTTTTTTAGTTTTTTACTATTTGAATAACTATTTGAGGGTAAATTCATTAATTTTTTAAAGTTTCACATTGCATGTATAAAAAAAGTTTTGGGAACATTGCTCCCGAACACCCAAAAAGTGACCCCTACTAGCTAACATCCTGGATCCGCCACTGACGACATGGTTCTGAATGGGTTTAGGCTTAAACCTGAAACCGTACTAAACTATTTGAATAGTAACGATATAGTACATATTCTTTACAAATACTGAACTATGACGGACCGTACTCACCTCTACATACAGATTTCATAGTTACACAATACTCGAATTAATCGTCCCACTTCACTATTGAAAACCAAATTTTTGTTTTCTTTCTTTAATTATCTGTGTTAATTATTTATTAAAATAACATAGTCATGTCACCTCTTATTTAATTATTAAATTTAATTTAATTTTTAATATATAAATTTTATTTTATTATTTGATTCTATTATTTAACTAAATTGAATTGGAAATAAACTTAGCCAATCATACTGGTCTGCCATGGGACAATAAATTTTGGTTGAGATGAATAGTTATTTTTAAGAAAAGTGAACATGTGAATCACTAATAATATAAGGGAGTACAAATGTTGGAGGTGTATGTTAAGCTAAACCTTAGTGTTCAGAGGTGAACTGATTGCTTGGGCAAGAGCATGGATAACCGCGCGTTTGCAGAACGGTAAGCAAAAGTAAAAGAGATTTTCGTTGGATACCCTCGATCAAGTTATTTCACCTTGATTGAAAAGTTTGAATACCTAGCTCCCTTGCGGTAGTCCATCATCTGTTTGGTTTTGTCTCAAATGTCCTCCGTTACGCTTGAATTGTCAAGTCTTTTAATGATGGCTCACGAGGTGGAGATCTTCTTTGGTTCAACCCTTTCCCTTTTGCCTAGAAACACGAGTGGGACCCTCCACCTTGAGGACAAGCTGGTAGCTTTTTAAGGGGTGGAAATGATACATATGATGATTAGCATCTTTAATTATTTATTAGTAAATTAGCATTTAGTATTTAATAAACTATAGTTAATAGGGTTTATAGTTTTAGTATGGGCTCGATCTCATTAGGTCAAGAGGTGTGACTCTCATCCCTATATATTGTGATCTTGTAAGGTTATTATGAATCAATCAATAATCAAGAATTCTCTAAATCTCGTTATCTTTTCTCTGAAGCTCGGAAATGTTCGAAGGTTTCTTTCACTCTTTGCCTCCCCTTTCTTGGAGCTTGAAGAACGTTTCCCGATACGGATCGTACAAGATTTGTATCAATTTATTCTCAAAATAGAAGTTTCATGTTTTTATCATCAAAATAAGAATTTGCACTGCGACATTATGACATTGTATAGTGGCATCTCATTATATTTTTTGGTATTATATTTTGACATTCTTGGCATTATTTTTTTGATTTGAAGATAAAAAATATGGAGCTCTTATTTTAATTTTTTTTAATGTTTTACTCTTAGTTTAGTCATATTTTTATTTTTTCATTTACCACCCATTCATCTTTAGTTAGTGACAATTCACGCAAGGAAGAATGGTTAGAGCCTAGTTACGCATGTAAAGACGATAAATTATATATTGGCAAAATAGAGGTAGGATGAACTTTTTTGCTTTGGGACAAAAAGGACATTAAAAAAGTGGATAGAAGCTATCAGTTTAGAGAACTTTAATTTGGAGCCCATAAGCATAGCCCATGCTCATGCAATGTGTACTCGGATTTTGTGCACGCCAAGCTAAGGACCCAAATGCAGGATAGAATTAAGAGCTTCCATTAAGATCATCTTTGTTCTTATTTTCTCCATCTCAAAATATTTTAACTTTGTACCGAATGAAGTGAAATCTCATTTTTTTTCAATTGATTTTATCAAAAAATTGATATATATAGAAACTAGGAATAAAATTTACTCCCTCCATTTGGAAAAACCCTTCCCATTTGATTTGGGGGCAAAAATAAGGAAGTGTTAAATTATAGTTGATTTCCAATTTTGCCCCTGATGTGATGGATAAAAGTAAGATATGATGGATAGATTATTAGAAAAAAAGTATGATGTGATAGGTAGGGTAAGAAAAAGTAAGGGTAAAAATGGTTTTTTAATAGAAAGGGGAAGTGTTTTGTTGGAAGTAGAAAAAATGAAAGAGGAAGTGTTTTTGAGAACGGAGGGAGTATATATTTAAAAGCTACGTCAAAAATTCTAGAAAACAAGAGGTAAGAAAAATGTTTTATCTTATCCAATAATCAATCAAAACGCACAAATAAATAAAAAAAGTAAATTTTGAATACTGATGAGTGTAATTCTTTTTGGAACGGAGCAAATATAACATATTACTCCTTGCGTCCCGAATTAAATTGTCTATTTACTATTCACATGATCAAATTTTATTCTCTTTCTTTTCCTATTTTTATTAGTAATTTGATAAAATCATATAGTCATATCATCATTAGTTTTGTAGATTTTTTGATGTAGTTATTAAATACTCCCCCCCGTACCACAAAAACACTTCTGTTTTAATTATTTGCGCAATCCATAAAATGCTTCTATCCCATCTAAAATGTCTAAAATACCCCTAAAACAAGTTCTACCCGTAATAAACTAAATAGTGGGGTATATTTTAGATATTTTAGGTGGGAGTAAAAGCGTTTAATGAGGTGCGCAAAAATTTAGGGCGGAAGGGTTTCAAGGAACTAAGGGAGTATGTAATTTTTTTTACTTCTGTACTATTTTTTATATACAATGATTTAAAAATAACATCAATCTAACATTGTAAAGAGAAACCTGTAATTTAAATTGGGATAAAGAAAGTACCTATTTTTATTAAAATTAGATCATATCAAAAATAATTTTAAATATAAATACAAATAGATCAGATCAAAACTTATTCTAACTCGATAGAGCCCTTAACATTCCTTAGCATGGATTATTAAGGCGGTCGAGGTGATTAATTAAGCTATATAACCTGGTGGTACATGGAGTTCTGAATGATGATCACTACCCTCATAAATCATAATGCACATGCTTCATATATGTGGCCATTTCTCTGTCGCTTCCCTCAACCAAATATGGGTCAAGTATTGGTTGTTAGTTTGTTTTTCTCTTTTGAATGAATAATGAGTTTAGTGTTGAATGATTATTAAAAGATATACGGTAAAAATTTGTTGTTTGCAATTAGTTATTTTAAGATTTAAAAAATAAAAAATTACTATATACATGCATATTATATGAGTGTGTAGCAATAGAACCAAATTTTCTCGTCAAATTGAGTCTTAAATATGTGTTTCAAAGACATCAGTTTTACTAAAAAAAATACTACATACGGAGTATTAATTTAGGTAAAGAACAAGGCTCATGCGGAGCAGGAACATACTTCACAGCGGCACGATGCTAGTTTCCGGGCAGAGGCACACAGGTGTTTTTTTGATGCTGCAACATCAGATTTGGAGGATTCCATCTCTTTCGGTTGTGTCCTTTTTTATCCAGGGGGCGTATATGTGGCAGCAGCAAACAGAAGAAAACTTGGGCTTCTAGATCCTCTTTTGGCAGAAGCTCTTGCTTGCAAAGAAACGTTGGCTTGGTTGAGGACTCGAGATATTTGTGACGTTGAGATTTTTTCTGATTCTGAGGTTTTGGTGGGGGCTATCAAGAAAGGAAAGCCTTTGAGTGCTATTCTTTTCTAGGCTCCATCCTTGACGAATGTGTTGATTTATTATCATCGTTTACATCTATTAATTTTCATTTTATTCGTAGGAATCGTAATTGTATTGCCCATACCCTTGCAAGGTGTGCTACGTCCCATATGGTCTCATTGAGCCGTACACCACCAAGTTGTATTGCACATTTGATTTCTTATGAATGAAGTTCTTCTTGCCATAAAAAAAAATTAGGTAAAGATTGTTTTTAAAAGTACTCCATATTAATTTACCTAAACTTTAAATAAATTTGTACTAAAATATAGATATTGGATTAAGCTTCTAAAAAAATTTCTTTTACTTTAACCTTGGAATTTAATAACTTAATTTGAATATAGAAAATACTTTAATCTTAGCTTGTACGGAGTATTTATTAATTTAAATTAGGAATTAATAAACCAAATAAATTTTAAAGAGACTTCAAAAAATTATAAATTTTAAAGGGATCAAAACATATGCTCGTATTTAAATTCGAGGAGGATTATTTGAAAAAATAATAATTTTACAGGGTTGATTTGATCCAAAAATTTTCAAAAGGACCAAAAACGAAACTCGTTCATTTTTATACATGGACCAGAAACAGAATTAATTTTTTTCTTTTTATTTTATTATCATTTTTTTTATTTTTTTTATTTTTTTTATTTTTAATTACATTTTTAATTTTCTCATTAAAAAGTTTCTAAATTTTTTATTTTTAATTTTCAGATTTATTTTTATTTTTATTCTATTACATATACTTAAAAGTATCTATAAAGAAAAATGATTAAAAACTCAATTTCTCCTAACATCCAAGTCCAAAATTTACTCTCTTTGGCTTTTCAACCTTTGATTTTTCGGACTAAGAAGCCAAGTGAAAAAGTTATTTGCCAAACAATGATTTTAGCTGTTTGATTAGTTAAAATAGCCAAAATTATTCAAAGAAGTCAAAAGCCAACCAAATATTCATCTCCCAAACATGGCGTTAGTCTGTTAGCTCGAAGTTAAAGCAATTTAATCCATGTATTGTCTTTTTATTTAATTTGGTCATTCTATTTACTTTTTTTCTTACCTACAATGTAGATTTATTTATTTATTTTAATTTATGGAAAATTAGATCATTATACTCTCTATGTATGATACGAATATCGTATCGGATAGGGAAGAACTTCGAGCGTTTTTCAAGCTCCAAGAAGAAGAGGTAGAAAAGATGGAAAACTTCGAGCGTTTTCGGGCTCCAAGAAAAGAGAGACGAGAGGTTAAGAGAATTCTTGATTATTGATTGCTTGCATAATAACGGGAAAGGATTACAATATATAGAGACGAGGGGATGGGGGAACACCCTAATTAACCTAATGGGCTCGGGCCCATGCTAAAACCCTAAACAATATTAACTATTGGATATTAAATGACTACTAATTAATAAATAATATAACTAATCTACCATCAGTATCTTTCCCACCTCCTTAAAAATCCACTTTGTCCTCAAGGTGGAGGCTCCCACTCGTGCTTTAGGACTGGAGAAAGAGTGCTGAACCAAATGAGCAATCTACTCTTTGAATCTTCAACCATCTTGGATCTTGGAGCAAAGTGATGGAAAGATGAGATGGGGCGTAGAACATATGTAGTTGCTCTCGGTGAAACCAGGTGCTCCGTCTTTACCACATCGACAAGCTCAAACAACTTGATGGTGTCAATCAACATAGGTGAGTGTGCTTGTTTACCATCTGCATCTGTCACTTTGTCAACACTTTTTGGAATATTATATTATAGAATGACCACACCAGCTGAGGTAGAAAATTTCTGAAAAGTAAGAACATGCTTGTCGACATTAGCACCATCTTCTGCAAGAGTACTTTCGTTTTTTCCCACAACGTTGGACCTCCTATTATATTTGTTTATGGCTTCATGCTAGATGTCCACGTCATCTCCAACTTGTGAGTCAACGCTTGGTTTCTTCTTGGATGCGTGATCATGTGCTTTAGCATTTTGGTCAATTCCTATAGAGACCAGATTTGGCACAGAAGGCGGACTATCAATGAGAACTTTTATAGCGCCCAACTTGTCTGTTCTAAAGTGTTGTAACTCCTAAGGAATCAAACTCGGAAAAATTGGGGGCCCACGGACCCAATCCTGTATCGCGCAAGATATTTCAATGTCAAACGTATGTAAGTCAAAATTATAATTTGACTGACCTTAAATATGACGAAATCACTAGAGATTCTCTATAATTTTGTCTATGTGATCATAAAGTGAACACACTCCCTCGTCATGCTCAATTTCTCCATATAGAACAATCTCTAGCAAATCAGTAAGTTTATCCAGTGCACAAGTACACATAAGCAAAGTCTCTAATCGCTTGAATCGGGTGTCCAACCGAAAAGAAAAATCTTGATGCATTTTAGTCAAGAAGTGAGTACCCCGGGCTAAACTCCCATTGTTGCTTGAATTTCTTCTCGAGTGCATGTGCTTTTTTTACCCTCACTTCATAACAATGATCCCAAGTGTGGGATAGACAATTGGCCGCCACTAAAGAACACCAATGGAGTAGATAAACACGGTGGGCAACAGGTGAGTCTCTGACGGTGATCTTCACGACGGCAACAGCTGGAGTTGAGGGCGGCCCCAGAATTTTTTGATGCGGATCAGCGGCTGCAAATCTGGATCTGGATTTTTTTTTGCAAATCTAGATCTGAATTTTTTTGCAAGTCTTGATCTATAGGCTCTTCTTTGGATAAATTGGCTGGCGGCTGTGTGATTCAAGAATATAAAGATTTGAGAGCTTTGGACCTCATTCATGAATCAACTCCACTGCGGCACACTCCGGCTGAGATTGTTTGGAAAAGTATAACTTTTTTTTTGGTTTTTTTTTGTGAAGTTTTGGTGTTCCTCTCAATGAGAGCACCAATTGATACGAATATCGTATCGGATAGGGAAGAACATCGAGCGTTCTTCAAGCTCCAAGAAGAAGAGGTAGAAAAGATGGAAAACTTCGAGCTTTTTCGGGCTCCAAGAAAAGAAGTACGAGAGATTAAGAGAATTCTTGATTCTTGATTATTGATTGCTTGCAAGGAATTGTTGCTTAACGAACAATTTCTATTCACATGATAAAATCGCATATTGTGTCGTAATGAGTTGGGCAACAGAACGAGATACTTTAGATAACAGAGTTCATTAATTCTAAAAGTTTGTGTTTGAATCAAATCCGGTATGGAAGGTTTGTTCACCTTGATCTCGTGGGCTTCTGAAGGGTTACACAATAGACCCATTGGTCTTTTAAACATTGATGGTTATTTCAATAACCTTCTCAAATTCTTAGACGATGCGGTGAGGCAGAACTTCATGGCTTCCGAGGAAACTTTTTATTTCTTCTTTCTTTATTGACGAGCTTTTAGACAAACTAGAGTTTGCTAAAGCTTTCCCGAGACCTGGGGTTAGTTATGATGAGTTTGTGAATCCTGGGAGATTAGACTTAGAATTGCATCTGTAACATTTTCTTTGTAATCTAAGTTGCATTCATGTTGAAATCATATCGTCCACGAACATTACGAGTTAGCCATAATTATTAATCTAAGCTGCATGGTCAGTGCAACTACATTTTCTTCATTCTTCAGTCTTTCTATCTAAGCTACAGAAAACTCCAATGGCTTCTTCCTATCTATCTGCCTATATAAGGACACTACTCCTCAACCCATTTCTTCACCATTCTTTATGAAAATAATGCCATTAGAACCTTGAGAGTGAGGAGAACATTCTGCAGTAGTTGGTTGCCGCCGAAGCCGCCGGAGTTGGGAGTAATCAACGCCGGAAGTTTCGCTGGAAAATTTCCAAAACCTTCATTTACTTTCGAGGTAAGCTCGTAGATATATCTAAAGATTAGAATGTTCATATATGTTGTTTTTACGTTCATAAATGGTCATTTGGTTGAGTTTTGTGTTTGACATGTTTGAAGAATTAACAATCATAAACCTTGAATTTGATGTTAAAAATATGTTTTAATGATTCTAAAATGATCTATGAACCTTGGAGAACATTTCTATATTGTTTAATTGAAGTTTGGTAACTAAAATTGATATTTTCGAAAATGGACCGAAGGTAGAAGACGATGAACAGTGACCGAAAATCGATTATTTTCTTCCTAAGAATCGATTAAAATTTCGTTCAGACGAGATTTTTGAAGTCAGTACCCATTAATCAAGAATAAATAGATTATTCATAAAGACCAAATCGATTTTTAGTATTTAATCGATTATTCCTAAAGCACAAATCGATTTTTACTCATTAATGGATTATTTTTAAATCAAAAATTGATATTATTGATTTAATTGATTATTTTTCAAGCAAAAATAGATTTTATTGATTTAATGGATTATTTTTCAAGAAAAAATCGATTTTTATGAATTAATAGATTATTTTAATTATATAAATTGATTTTTATAATTTAATTGGTTATTTTAAATGAAATAATCGATTTTCCTAATGTCCAGATGCTCTAAAATCATATTTTTTTTATATAAATTAATTATGAACAATATAAATATGAGTTTGTACATTAAAAATGATGTTTTTGGCATATAAAATATTATGTGATGCATGACGGTAAGTTCGGGTGTTAACACTCGAGACTAGACCGCTATTTGTTATTAAATGTTATGTTGAATGATCAATATGATGAATAATTATTATGGATAATTATGAATGATAAACCTACTGGTTAAATTTATTATTGATTAAATCATGATTAAAAATGGATAAAATGGTGATTATGAAAATGATGTGTATTGTTAAGAATATCTAAAAGAACTCTAAGATATACCCACTTGTATATTGATGATGATTATTGAGGATATGTAGAAGAACTCTAAGATATACCTCCTTGACCAATTCATAATTCGGGGTTAAAACGTACGTACGGGATCCAGACCGGATATCACCCACCCGACAAATCATTGTTCGGTTGGTACGTAATCCACATGACTCATAGGGTGGATTATCGATTCTTGTGTTCTGCATTAAACTATTTATAGTTTAAGGGCCTGGTTAGAATTATTGCCTTAGACTAGGAACAACTAAGAGCTGAATATAAAATAATGTGGCCTTAGATTAAAAATAATTTAAGAGCGTTATTGATATATTGAGTATCAAATGACTTGGAATAAAATATTGAGAATATTATGAATGTTTGATTCATATATTGTGTGCATGATATCAAATGGTTAATTATGAATTGAGATTCAATTTATGTGAATGTTCGACATTTTAGATATGCTTACTCAGCTTCACCGCTGAGCGTATATTGTATTTTGTTTGCTACACGCAAGTAAACAAAATGAATGAAGAGATGATTCCTGGAGGCAGACGGGAGCGAGATGGTGGGGGTGGATATATGAAATGAATTGATGTTTTAAAATAAAAAAAATTTATTATGATTGTATTATGTTTTATTCAGCTTCCGCAACATTAAATTACTCTGTTACTATTTTTAATTATTTATTATGAAATAAAGTTTTAAATGTTTGAAATATTTTGAATGTCTACGAATACAAAGTTTATACTTTAGTCCGAAAGGGACTGCAGACCTAGACGGATTAGGGTGTTACAATTTGGTATCGGAGCAAATTGTTTTAAAACCGATCTTCGGATCAAAACTTGTATTTAAAAATATATATATATATGTATTATATATATATTTCGGCTCTATTAAAATTTTTTTAATCACATCCACCACTCTCGCATCCCTGTGCTCCAGGAAAGATATGAGAATTTACTTGGTAAATATTTACTATGTTAGGATTCTCATTAAATAACAATTGATTAGTACTGAAATCGTATCGAGTGTAGACTCTAGTTGAACTTTCATACTCTGTGAAGAGACGAAGGAATTAACGAAATATATGTAACCTCCTGATACGTTATCAACGTACACTTCACATCGCAAATGACGAAACTGATCTGCATCACAAAATTTTACGAAAGTGAGACGACTATGAAGAAACGAAAAATGTTGAGAAACATCTGTGAAGCCGATGTCAAAGATCCTCATGTGGACTCAAGAAGATTTGATTCAAACACAAACTTTTAGAATTAATGAACTCTGTTATCTAAAGTATCTCGTTCTATTGCCCAACTCATTACGACACAATATGCGACTTTATCATGTGAATAGAAATTGTTCGTTAAGCAACAATTCCTTGCAAAACCTCGTTGAAATACCATACAAGAAAATTGACATTATCCTTACTATGAATTGACTGAACGACGTTGCTGTTGACAACTCTTGACAAAGAATTCTTCAACTGGAGATCGATGATGGTAACCTCATAAAGGTGAAAGCCAAGCTGATTTATAAACCGACCAAGTTTGTCTCGAATGTATACGCAAAATCATTCCGTATGTACAAAAATGTGAAGTCCATTCGTGCGATACGCGAAAAGAAACATTTGAACTGAAGGAACGTACCGAAGGTATGTCACCTCTCTGATATGAACTTCCTAATAGTTCACCATTCTGAAAAATTGAAATCTCTGTCAATCTTAATCCCAGAAAGGACCAATATTCGCAACTCCGTATTGAAGGTGTTTCTATCGAAATTGAAAACTCAATTATAAAGATTGCCCGAAAAGGAATCATCTGACCAAGTGTTTCCTCCTTGAGAGAATATCTGTTCTGTTCATACACGAATAAATATGGATCGATGAGACTCGATCTGTATCAACTATCTTCCATTAAACAAATCATTATCATTTACCTCGTATCATGACGTATTTGATCAGCTTAGAGAATCCATTTTATTCTCTAAGATTGACTTACGGTCAAGATACCCACAAATCCCTGTCAAAAAACTTGAACAAACTGACGACCAAGAATTGCTGTCCTTTACAATGAACTGACGACTTGTTCGATCAAATTCAAGGAACCTGTTTGTTAGAAGCTATAGACGAGTAAGTATATGGTACAACCGGTTGTACCTAAAAATAGGTACATCCGGGTAGTACTCATTCTAAAGTAAAGTAGTACTCATTCTCGCACAAACATAACAATTTATTTAAAATAGCGTGGTACTCATTCTGAAATAACACAGTACTCATTCTGAAATACGTAATACTCATTTGCACACATTTGTATAATATTCATTTATTAATCACGTAATACTCATTCTAAAACCTAGTAATACTCATTCTCAAATAATCTAGTGCTCATTCTTAAACAACATACCATTCATAAAAATCCAAAATCCAAAATCTTAAAATTGGAATTAGAACATACGGAGTATTTGGAATTAGAGCTTTGCCTACCGGATCTGCAGATCGGGAGAGCGCCTTCATCGCCGATAGATTTCGCAGATCTTCCTTCTTCCTCCCGACCGATTTTTCCCGAAACTGCCTCAGATCTCCTTCTTCATCGCCTCAGATCGATTTCGCCTTCCGCAGCTCTCCTTCGACCCAGCTTCTAACCCGACTCGACCCTCCTCTTTTCTCCTCCGATCGACGCCTTTTCTACCGGTTGTACCCAATTTTGGGTACAGCCGGTTGTATGGTATAATTTATGGCTATAGACAGTTCGACCTTGTTTAATGATCGGATGCCTTGTTATAATAACTTAATTGCTTATCGTCGAAAACATTAGTGAAATAAAGTGATACTGACAAGGCAAATAGTTAAGAACATTGACTCGTTCGTATACGCTATTAACGTGAAAGATCGCGATGCGGAACAATACAAAACAAGATGTGAAACAGTAACTCCAACATATCCGGTCGGATTACGTACCAACCGAACAATGATTTGTCGGGTGGGTGATATCCGGTCTGGATCCCGTACGTACGTTTTAACCCCGAATTATGAATTGGTCAAGGAGGTATATCTTAGAGTTCTTCTACATATCCTCAATAATCATCATCAATATACAAGTGGGTATATCTTAGAGTTCTTTTAGATATTCTTAACAATACACATCATTTTCATAATCACCATTTTATCCATTTTTAATCATGATTTAATCAATAATAAATTTAACCAGTAGGTTTATCATTCATAATTATCCATAATAATTATTCATCATATTGATCATTCAACATAACATTTAATAACAAATAGCGGTCTAGTCTCGAGTGTTAACACCCGAACTTACCGTCATGCATCACATAATATTTTATATGCCAAAAACATCATTTTTAATGTACAAACTCATATTTATATTGTTCATAATTAATTTATATAAAAAAAATATGATTTTAGAGCATCTGGACATTAGGAAAATCGATTATTTCATTTAAAATAACCAATTAAATTATAAAAATCAATTTATATAATTAAAATAATCTATTAATTCATAAAAATCGATTTTTTCTTGAAAAATAATCCATTAAATCAATAAAATCTATTTTTGCTTGAAAAATAATCAATTAAATCAATAATATCAATTTTTGATTTAAAAATAATCCATTAATGAGTAAAAATCGATTTGTGCTTTAGGAATAATCGATTAAATACTAAAAATCGATTTGGTCTTTATGAATAATCTATTTATTCTTGATTAATGGGTACTGACTTCAAAAATCTCGTCTGAACGAAATTTTAATCGATTCTTAGGAAGAAAATAATCGATTTTCGGTCACTGTTCATCGTCTTCTACCTTCGGTCCATTTTCGAAAATATCAATTTTAGTTACCAAACTTCAATTAAACAATATAGAAATGTTCTCCAAGGTTCATAGATCATTTTAGAATCATTAAAACATATTTTTAACATCAAATTCAAGGTTTATGATTGTTAATTCTTCAAACATGTCAAACACAAAACTCAACCAAATGACCATTTATGAACGTAAAAACAACATATATGAACATTCTAATCTTTAGATATATCTACGAGCTTACCTCGAAAGTAAATGAAGGTTTTGGAAATTTTCCAGCGAAACTTCCAGCGTTGATTACTCCCAACTCCGGCGGCTTCGGCGGCAACCAACTACTGCAGAATGTTCTCCTCACTCTCAAGGTTCTAATGGCATTATTTTCATAAAGAATGGTGAAGAAATGGGTTGAGGAGTAGTGTCCTTATATAGGCAGATAGATAGGAAGAAGCCATTGGAGTTTTCTGTAGCAGGAGGGACGGAGAATTCCTACGGATTTTAAACGTAAGTCCCTAATTGGGACTAATTTCGGTCCTAGTTGGGGTACACTTTTTGGTTCAACTTTCTCCGAATTGAAATTTGTTTACACCACGAAGACCAACTGCCCCAACGCATCTTGATCAAGACAACATGTTCTTGTCTGACCTGAATTATTCTGTTCTGATTGAAATAAATTAGAATCTGATCTAAATATACTTATATTTAATCTTGTTTCTGATCTGATCTGAACTGAATTAATTCTGATTAAAAATGTGATGAGTAATAATAATAAGTTAAAGAAAATATCGCCTGAGTATGCACTAGGAAATAGGGTAAAACGAATTATTTATGTGAGTTGTAACGATTCGAATAATGACAACTGTTCGGACCATAGTTTTCCAAACCGAACCGGTGATCGAACCAGTCAAGGCACTGGTTCACTGGTCGAACCAGTGGTTCGAGTGGTTGAGTGCTTCAAACATCTTTAATATATATATATATATATATATATATATATATATATATATATATATATTATATATATATATATATATATATATATATATATATATATATATATATATATATATATATATATATATATATATATATATATATATATATATATATAGAAAATGTTTTGGCATTGAATTAAAAAACTAATATATGAGTAAACAAAAAATATTTCCTCTATTTATAAATAAATTATTGATGTTTGACTAAATTTATAATTTACTTGAGTTGTGTCATCACATATTTTAAAATGCTTATAAATAAAAAGTGATTTCATTTTTCTGAAACATTTTACCTAGTATTTAAAATATATATAAACAAAATATTTGTGTGATATGCACTTCATCTCAATTATATCAATGTGTTTTGAATTTTAGTTAAAAAACTCTCTATATTTTTAAAAGTATTTGATAAAGAATTTTGTAGTTAAAGAATATTAAAGAAGAATAGCAAGGAACCAACATCAAGCATTGTAGCAGAGATGGTTTGATGCTTGCTCTATGAGGCCATGAGGTCGTGGGTTCAAATCCTGGCATGTGCGTTTTTAAAAAAGTTTGCAAAAAATTAAAAAAATCCGGTTTCGGCCAAAAACCGGCCGGTTTTAACCGGTTTCTACTGGTTCAATGCCGAAGCTGGTCTAATTGCCCGGACCGGACCTTTTTGATGAGCGGTTCACCGGTTCCCGGTGTGAACCGGCCGGTCTGGTCAGGTTTTTAAAACTATGGTTCGGACCATGCGTAACATAATTTCAATCTTACATTTGTATGATATTATTTATTCTGAGTCAAGTCCTCGCAGATTTATTTTTGGACACTTCCTAAAAAACGTCATATAAAGTACTCAAATTCGTATTTTCACAAAATGATTTTAGTTCATGTTGGCCTTGTTTGGAAAGAGTGTTTTCAATTAGCTTTAACATTTTGGATAAAATATTAACGGTGTAGATTAATTCGGAAAATGCTAACGCTAAAATCTACCGTCAGATAGCCTTTTCAAAATTCTAACGCTAATCTCTAATGCTGATGCAAAACGGAGCCGTTATTTTTTCTTCCATAGAATTAGAATGTTAAAAACTAAAAGTTTTGATTGTATTTCCATAGGGCATGTTTGGAAATAGCGTTAGAGATTAGCGTTAGCGTTTTGAAAATGCTATCTACAGGTAGTGTTTAGTGTTAGCATTTTCAAAGCAATTTGTACCGTTAAATCTTTATCCAAAACGCTGACGCTAATCTCTAACGTTATTCCCAAACAGGCCCATAGTTGGAGATGTGAGTCATCTAATCTCAATTAACTAACGTTAGTTGATTAGTTATGTTACAATGTGTATGTCCGATTTTGGGCATTTTTGGGTGATGAGCAATAGCTCTTGAACAGTATCCAGGGAACATATGCCCTTGGGAACCATATAACTTTGATGAACATATAGCTTTGGAAACCTTGTGGCTTGCTCTACTAGTGACGGTATGGCCCTAAATGTGGCATTCATATGGCCAAGCTACCCTATATATGGACGTAGCCACCCACAATTCGGCCTACAAGATTACCACTTGGTGTCCCTGTCTCAAAGCATTTCATGACCCACTTTCTAAAACGGTAGAACTCCCACTTCAGGTGCCTTACACTCCGGTTTGACAGAATAGTGAAGGAGATAAATTATGGTATAATCTTATTCTGGTTCTTCCGTCTCGTACCCTGATGGGCCGATACCCAGCGGGCGGCCCAAATCAATCATTTAGTAGATTCTGGGTCAGGCGCACAGAAAATACTTGAACATGGGCCGGCCCAAAATGTGAGGCCCGGTCTGCTTCAACCCAAGATAGCTGGCAGAGCCAGTCCAGGGGAGAAGACTCTGCTAGAGAACGAAGATGAAGCCGGGAAAAGAGGATCGCGCCATCGACGGGATAGACTCCCTTTGATTATGTATTACCTTAACTGTCTAGAATCCATGTATAAATAGATGAGACCCGAGAGGGAAAAGACTCAAGCTAATAATACACACCTAATTCTCGAGTTCTTATTCTTATTTCATTCTTACGATCCATTCTTCTGAATCAGATCATTTGGTGGATTTATTGTCCATCAAATTGGTGCTTTCATTGAGAGCTCGAGGATCATACTCAGGAAAAACTTTCCCAGAAAACAATGGTGCAGACACTCAACAATGCGAATCTAGGTACCGGAGCCCCCATTAGGGCGAAAACAGCACTACCGGAGGCCGGCACCCTCCTATCAGCACGACGGAGGCGGAGGCCCTCATCCAGATGGTTGGGATCACGGCTGAGCAATTCAAGGAGGTGCTGGCGGCTCTGATGCCCAATTGTGAGATTGTAGTGGAAGACGCGACCGGAGGACCCGCAGACGGGGAGGCTGGACCTGCGGGCTCGGGTGGAAGAAGAAGAAGGTAAGGAGGTCCTAGAAGAAGAAGGCGACCAAGCCCAATGGGAAAGCAAGGATGGAGGATGAGTTAGCCAGGCTGGACGAGGAAGATGAGTCGTCCTCCATCGAGCGGGCGTCAGCCTTTGACCGGTTGGGAGACCTCAAATCAGAAAAGCCTCGAACCTCCGCGTTCGATCGGTTGCAGAATACTCGGTCGGTTCGCAAGGGAGACCTGAGGGAGACGCTCAAGGAGAGGAGAGGAGAATCCTCTGCAACTTCCAAGATTGGCTCGGAAGAGTGACGAAAGGCGACCGAGGATAAGGAAACGGTCGAGTTGTGGAAGATGTACGAGCACCTGGAGAAGCGGCTGGATGCCCAAAACCCGTACCGACAGGCAGTCTTCAGTGAGGTAACGCCCTTCTCCAGGAGAATAATGTCCTACCCTCTCCCGGAAAATTTTAAAACCCCACATGTCAAAGCATACAACGGGACAACCGATCCCCAGGATCATCTTGCTCGCTTCAGGGCAAACGTAGTTATGTATGCGTACCCCGAAGAAATTAAGTGCCGATGCTTCTTGGCGACATTGGAGGGGCAAGCTTGTGAGTAGTTCCATAAGTTGCCCAAAGGGTCGATCGACAGATGGAACGACCTGGCCCACAAATTCCTGGAACACTTCGCGTCTAGCCAGAGACAGAAGCTCCCGTTCTCACACCTGCTCAACGTAAAAATCTAGAAAGGGGAGCAGCTCCGGGAGTTTATCAACATGTGGGAGAAGGAGGCAAGGGACGTCCAAGGGGCGGGCGACCAGGCCTTGATCGCTATGCTCCAGGCTGCACTCCCTCAGGGGGATGTGCGCAAGGAGCTGCGACGGAATCCGCTCTCAACCTACTAGGAAATGTTGGCCAGGGCGAAATACATGGCGCTGGAAGAAGAAGATGACGAGCCACCAGCCCGGAAGGAGAAGAAGAGCGGACAGCCGGTGGCAGAAGGAAGAAAGAGGAAAGATTTTGGTAGGGGGCCAAACCCTACCGGATATCAGGCGAGCAAACAGCCTATCCATGCGGTACAGCCCTTACTGGCCCCTCCTCGGAGTCGGGAAAGCTATGGCGTCCAAGACGCACCAAAGCACTGCGAGTACCACCTTAACAGCACCCACAACACGTCAGAGTGCGTTATGTTGAAGAAGGAAATGGACCAGCTGATCGCTAGAGGGCCACCTCCTCGGCCGGAGCGACCGGTGTCAGTTAACCGGACCTAGAGGAGACCGGCGGCCCCCGCCGCAGCGATTACGGCAGGGGATGGGCTGGAGGACAAACGACGACATCTAGGAAGAGACTGCGACAACCTGGATGAGGAAGAAAGGGAGAACCGCCGACACTTGGGGTGTCGGTTCATTATGGGAGGCAATACCGAAGGGGACTCGGCGTCCTCACGGAAGAAGTGGAAGAACATGGTGCATCTAGCCAAGGTGCAGAGGCCACCGCTACCCAAGCGGAAGAAGAAGGAACCCCTGATCTTCACAGATGAGGATTATCCACCAGTTCTTAGCCCCCATTGGGATGCATTGGTAATAAATGTGGAGATCAATAATGTGGTTGTCAACCGCACGTTGGTCGATACTGGCAGTTCGGTCAACATCCTGTACAGCAACACCTTTAAGGAGCTGGGGTTGTCCCGGGGCGACTTGAAGCCAATCCGTACCCCGCTGTCAGGATTCACGGGGGACACTATTGAAGCAGAGGGGACCTTCACGGTGAAGGCTGGGGTAGGAGATGGCACCCACCGACTCTGGCTCGACATGGAATTCATGGTAGTGCAGCTTGACTGTGCACACCAATTGATCCTTGGGCGACCGGGTCTGGAGGACTTGGAGTGCGTGATCTCCCCCGTCCACCTGTGCATGAAATTCAACACCCCCACCGGGGTAGGAGTAGCTAAGGGGAATCAGAGTTTGTCCCGATCGTGCTACGTCAGAGTGACCAAGAGCTAAGTGAGGATTGATGAGAACGTGAGCACGATCTGTACTGCAATTCAAGGGAGGAAGGGCGACCCCGAGCTGAACCAGAGGAAGAGGTTGAAGAAGTCACCTTGGACCCAGCCAAGCCAAAGCAGAAGGTGAAGATAAGGAAGACCTTGCCACTTAGGTTGAAGGATCAGCTGATGGGCGTCCTTCATTCGTTCAAAGTAGTGTTTGCTTGGGGTCCAGAGAACATGCCCGGGGTCGATCCAAAAATAATTTGCCATAGGTTGGCAGTGGATCCAACCCATAAGCCGATCAAACAGAAGAAACGTTTCCTTTCCTCAGAAAGGAGAGAGTTTGTCACCAAGCATGTGACAACCCTGCAGTCCATCGGGCACATCCGAGAAGTCCGTTACCCGGAATGGTTGGGAAATGTAGTCCTCGCATCCAAAGGGAACACCTGGCGGATGTGCATCGATTACTGATATGCACATATTTTATACACTTTTTAGGCATATTTTGAAGGAGTTTTGAGTCCCAATTGAATTAATTTTTACATTTTATGTCAATTTTCCGTTTTATTTTAGTAGAGCGGTCCTATGCTTGGTTTTATATGTTTTGCAGGTATTTTGAGGTCATTTGGACGCATTGAGAACAATTTCAAGAACGGAAGATAAACATGCAAGTTTGGGACCAAAATAAATGGAAGATATTTTAAGAAAAGAAAGAAATAAATCTAAAAATGAAAAGATTGGAGCTGTGATTCGAAGACTGGACTTCGGGATATGGATGAGCAGCTTGGACCATCGCACCACAGCTGATTATTCGGCATGTCACTGGCGGACATGGAATATGTTCCTAGTTTAAATTCGGCCATGAATTGAGAGAAAAATGACAAAACACCGACACTGGATGGGGAAATCAAACACGGGATCAAGTGGCGAGACAAACAACCTCAATTTCATGTGGGTGATATGCACATATTTTATACACTTTTTAAGCATATTTTGAAGGAGTTTTAAGTCCCAATTGAATTTAATGTTTATATTTTATTTCAATTTTCCGTTTTATTTGTGTAGAGCGGTCCTATGCTTGGTTTTATATGTTTTGCAGGTATTTTGAGGCCATTTGGACGCATTGAGAACAATTTCAAGAATGGAAAATAAACATGAAAGTTTGGGACCAAAATAAATTGAAGAGAATTGAAGAAAAGAAGGAAACAAATAAAGAATAAGGAAAAAAGGAGCAAGGATTCAAACTCAAGACTTGGGGGCAGGGATTTGAAACTCTGACCATTGCACCACAACTGACTGTTCAACATTTCAATGACAGAGCGCGAATAATATCTGTCTTAATATTCGGCTCATGAATTGGGAGAAAATGACAAAATAGGAGACGGTGGGAAGATTCGAACCCAGCATCACGCTGCCAACATCCAGCTGCGTTTCCATGTGAGCTACAGGAGTTGTTTTGACCAATTATGCTACTGTTTGTATATACTCCGTATATACGATTTTATCTATAAAATCACATCTCCTCTCTTCTCTTAGGAGGTTGGAACCCCCATTTTCTTCCTTCTCTATAGTCCGAAATTCTCCTCCTCCATCACTAATATCTCACCACTTTCTTCTTCCAAACACATAAAAATTACTCCATCTTCATCATCATCAACACCATCAATTTTCGTTGGAGCTCAAGAACACATCTTCCATTTTGTAAGATTTTTATTATTGTAATAAATATTTATTTGTTTAAGCTTCAAACTATGAACTTCTAAATTCCATTGGGGTTAGAAGTTGGTGTAATTAATTGTCCATCTTAATGTTTTGAATATTTTAAACATGGATTGTTGATTTTATTTTTACTTAGATGTTGTATTTAAAAATAAATAAATTTGAAATGTTTGTGATTTTTAATTAAGGGCCTAATCATAAACATAATTATTACAAGGAATATGAGCTAAAATTGATATAATCATAAAATAGAACACTTTTTAAATACACCGTAAGCCTTCTCTACCTTTAACCGGGATTGAAGACTTACGGGTGGAAATAATTATTGAGTTGTATTCTTACACCATTAAATTGGGTAAACATACAATAAAATAATTATGGTTGCCGTTGCTACTAAATAATTATTCCGGATTTATCATTAGCGTGTTAAAGTCGGAGTAGTTATTATTTAGGTGAACTGCGAGAGCGTCCCTGAATACTTTTCTGCAACTCCACACATTCTATATAAAAATAAATTGACAATCCAACTTTTATAAAAACATTGGACAATTAATTTACCAATTTCTACCCCTAACTTTTCAACATCAAAAACTTTGTGTTGTTTGGAACTCTCTTCTTTTACACTTTTTATTTTATCTCTAAAACCAAAAAGACCAAAATATTTTACAACTTCTTTTGTAAACTTTTGTTTAAATTAAATTAACTCGCGTCTCTCTGAGGTTCGACACCCTACTTACAAGGGATTCTTTTTAGTTGTTATTTTTGTCCGTTCTATACTGCAAATCAACTTGGCGCCGTTGCCGGGGAGACGGTTTGAGTTTTTTTATTTTAAACATAAGTTTTATTGTTTATTTGTTGTAAATATTTGTTATTAGTTTGTTTTCCTAACCTCTTCTTGCAGGTACTAAAAAAAACAAAACAAAAACAAAACAAAAAAAAACACTAAAAAGAAAAACTAAAAAAAAACTAAAAAAAAAAACTGAAAAAAAATACTAAAAAAAAAATCCTTTGAGTCCCTTTACTCTTGAACACCTATTGGATTTGGACATATCAACTTGAGTCCCTTTACTCTTGAACACCTATTGGATTTGGACATATTGGACATACCTAGACATATTGAACTATCCCACAGGTCGGATTTTCCGCCAACGGAGATTGGACATTGTTTTTTTTCTTCTTTATTTTTCCCGCTGACCGGCAAAGCCGTCATAGGGTTTGTACATTTAATTACTGCACTTTACATTTCTGCATTTTTTATCTTTCTTTCCAGGCGTGCAAAGCCGCTATTGGACATTATATCTATATACTATATATTATATATTATATCTACTATATATTATATATTATATATACTATATATATTATACATATTATATTTATATATTATATATATTACATATTATATATCTATATATTATTACTAACTCTTTTTTTTTTTAGTGTCCTCGTTGGTTTATTACCACTTGGCACTCTAACCACTAACTACTAACTAAGGTATCACTTGTCTCGGTGGTTTTTACCTCTTGACTTAACTGAGAGCCTTTTTATTAATTATTGTACATTACATTTTTTTTTCTTTTCCTTCCCCCCCTTTCCCTTCTCTTTTCCTTTTATTTTTTCCCCCTTTTTATTTACCTTCTATTTCCCTTTCCCTTCCCCTCTCTCTCTTCAACCCTCCCCAATCCCCTTCTTTTTATGCTAACGCGTTCACGTGGGATTAATCAAGAAAAATTTTTCTTTCCAGAAATTGAGAAACATTTGAAAGAAATAAGAAAAAGAAAGAAAATGGAAGTCCCACGGAACGATGTTCGTGAAAATGTGCAGGAAATTCAGAGAAGACAAAATGAAGTTCCGAACAGGAGGACTCTTTCTGACTATGTCACTCCTCCTGTGGCGGAACACAACAGCATTATTCCGCCGGATGTCACAGCAAACAACTTTGAAATCAAACCTGCTGTCATCCACATGGTCTCATCTGATCAGTTTGGTGGAGGACCAACGGAGGACCCACACAACCATATCACCAAATTCCTCCGAGCGTGCAATACGTTCAAAATCAGTGGTGTGCCAACTGATGCAATCAGGCTCCGTCTGTTCCCATTCTCTCTAAGGGACATAGCTCAAAGCTGGCTGGATTCATTTCCAGACAATCACTTCACGACTTGGGACCAGCTTCACGGCGAATTTCTCAAGCGATTCTTTCCGCCTTCCAAAACCGCAAAGATCAGGAGAATGATCCAAAATTTCAAGCAAAATCCAAACGAGCCCCTTTACGAGGCTTGGGAAAGATTTAAAGATCTCCAAAGGCAATGCCCACATCACAATATCCAAAGCTGGCACTTAATGACGGCTTTCTATGAAGGCCTAAATGAAAACTCACGGATATTGTTGGATGCCTCGGCGGGCGGATCATTCATGAGCCTTGAACTTGACGAAGCTGAAGAACTCATTGAGCGGATCTCAACAAACGGATCTACCTGGTACTCTGACCGTCCATCCGCTCAACCGAAAATTGGAGGCATGTACGAAGTTGATCAAATGTCGGCCATGGCTGCTAAGGTCGATAGCATGATGAGCATGATCCAAAAGATTGCTCAAGTCTCTGCAATGCAAAACACTACGCCAGCACCGCCTCCTGTTCCTGTTCTCATGTGTGTATCCTGTGGTGGACAACATGATCAATCTTCATGTCCATGGGATGCAATGGAGCAAGTTGATAATGTCAATTACTACCGGCCGCAGCAACAACAAAATCCATTTGGTGGATTTAATTCTCAAAACAGAAATCATCCTGGTTTCTCTTGGAGTAATCCTAGTGGAGCTGCCAATCCACAAGCTTATCGGAGTTCACCACCCGGCTTTCAAAATCAACAACAACAACAATTTAGAGGTGGCCAAGGTTTTGCTAACAATCAACAATTTAAGCAAAACCAAAGCTTCCCCTATGTTTCCAATCAACAAAAGCCGATTCTGCCAACTCCCGAAACAACATCAGTTCCCGGATTGGACAACATCGTTGATCAACTCCTCAAATCTCAATTGGCCCAAGATGAAACTTTGAAGCAGATAACAGAAGAGCTCACTCAACTTCGAGCTCACAATAAGATGCTTGAAAATCAAATTTCTAATCAAGCATCAACATCCTCAACAAAGGTGACCGGAAAGTTGCCAGCTTGTGCTGAAAACCCAAGAGAGCAAATGAATGCAGTTACTATTTGGAGTGGGAAACAATTTCAATCTCCTCTCATTCCGAGTAGTGATCCCGATGATGAAATAAGGGAGGATGCAAAGGAAGAACCTCAAAACAAAGTAAAAGGAGATGCTGCTGAAATGTTGCAGGAGTCAATCCAGATCAAAGAAGGAAATAAGAAAGAAGATGAGGGTTTGATAAGGAAATATGCTTCACCAATTCCTTTTCCAAACCGATTGAAGAAATCACACGTGGAGGAAAGAAGAAGCAAGTTCTTAAACCTTATCAAGCAATTGGATATCTCTATTCCATTGCTTGATGCCATCACCGAAATTCCTTCATATGCCAAATTTCTCAAGGAGATCTTAACAAAGAAGAAGGAAAATCCTCTCATGGTGGCCATGAATCAAGAGTGTAGTGCCATTATCCAAAATAAGATCACACCAAAACTATGTGATCCTGGAAGTTTTTCAATTCCATGCTACATTGGAGGATCTAAAGTAAACAAAGCTCTTTGTGATCTTGGTGCAAGTGTTAGCTTGATTCCATACTCTCTGTGTCAAAAGCTACACTTGGGTGATCCAAAACCGACAACCATGGCACTACAATTGGCCGACCGTTCTGTCAAGTACCCCATTGGTATTCTTGAAGATGTTCCCATCAAGATTGACAAATACTATATCCCGGGAGACTTTGTTGTCTTGGATATGGAAGAAGATGATCAAGTTCCTATCATTCTAGGGAGACCATTTCTAGCTACTGCAGGAGCTGTCATAAATGTGAAGAAGGGTACGCTCATCCTTGAAATCGGCGACGATAAGATCGAGTTCAATATACACGAGCCAAGTAAAAAAGTTGCTTGTGTTCTTGACTGTTTTAATGTGAACATCGTTGATTCATGTGTCGTTGATGTTGAGAAATCACACTTACTCCCAAAAGATTCACTCGATTGTGAGGTGAATTCTATGCCCAAAAATGGAGTGCCTAAAGTGAAACTCAAATATGTGCCACTCACTAAACAACTACATGAAAAGGAAATCTCTAAACGAGATTCTGCACTTGGAGGTCAGGTACTTCTCTTTAACTCTCGCTTTAAATTACCTGGTGAAAATGGGTCAAGCTAATGACCTTAAAGAAGCGCTTCTTGGGAGGCAACCCAAGTTTCAAATTCTGCATTTTTTTTGTTTTAATAAGGTAATTGAATTTCAATAAGGCGTTTTCCAATTCACGCCATGTACAAAAAAAATCAATTTACCAATTTTTTCAGGAATTGTTTACTTAATTCTCCTTCATTTATTTTACACTGAGGACAGTGTAAATTTTAAGTGTGGGGGAGTGGGTAGATAAAACTTGATTTTTTCTGTGTATTTTCAATTTAAAAAAAAAGAAAAAAAATAATTTTCATTTTTGTTTTGTTTTTGTGTGTTTGTGTTGAATGATGAACAGTCTTGATCCAAAAAGTAAAATTGAACTTACAAATTCTTTGTTTATATGTCTTGTTAATATTTATATACATAACCTTGTAAATTACAAAATCATCTCTTTTGAAGGAATGTGGTATGAGTTTGGAAATTGTTTCATTATAACATCTTGAGAGTAACTGTGTCTGAGCCTTGAGTTAATTTCTGTTAATAATTTAACATAGAATACCATAGAGTTTTTCCAATTTATTGGTTTACTAGCTAAATTTAGTTATAACTTTTATAGACCATGATGTTTCACATTTGTTCTCCATGAAATGATGTTTTAATTTGATACATTTAGACATGATATAGGCCATCTTTGTTTAACCTCTCAAACCAAGCCTACCCAATTCAAAAAAAATCCCTAGTTGTCCCCTTTTAAGCCTTTTTCTGTAAATAAGTATTACCACTTATCTCTTATTTGTCATTTTTTCTTGTTACCCTGTAAATATTTAACCCTAAACCATTTTGCCAAAACAAATTATCCTTCCACCCTAGAGTAGATTGTCTTATTATTTGAGAAGGAACTTAAAAAAATTTAATAATTGGAGCGCTGTGTATTTTTGTAAATAATTGAGTATGTCGTTTTTTTTCTTTTGTATTAAAGTTGTACATTCTTTGTCTTTGTAAAGATAATAATAATAACTTAGTGTGCCTTCAAAAAAAAGAATAAAAAAAAGGTAAATAAAGCCAAAAAAAAAAGTTGAAAAAAAAAAGAAAAAAGCACAGCAATCTTGAACTTTTTAGATTTTTAGACTTTATTCTTCTTGGGCATAAAAAGTAATTAAATAAAAAAATGTCCGTACCATTTATTGTATTCTTTGTAAAATAATTGTCATTTTTCATTTTCGAGTCATTTGTTTACCTTGCTCCATAGTTACATTTGTAATAATTTTTGAGTTCCTGATCAAAATAAGTATAATCTATCTCTTTTTGTTTATCCTTTATACCCTTTCTTTGTTTACCCACTTACCCTTAGCCCCGTTACAAGCCGAATAAAAGTCCTAATTGATCTTTTTGTGTCACTTTTAAAATAATTGGATTGGAGAAACTTGGTTTATATTAGTTTAACTAGTTTAGCACTATAGGTGTTTGTGTTAGCTTATTAACATGAAAGTTTCTAGGATATGCAATATTACTCAAGTTACTCTCATTTTATTATTTTGTGACAATTCATGGGTTTTGGATAGTTTGGTGGACAAAAGAGATGATTGTGTGATTTGTAAAATTATGTATGTAAATTCTAACAACACATGTAAAGATTGTATTTGTAGTTTATTTTGCTTGAGGACAAGCAAAAGCCTAAGTGTGGGAGAGTTGATATGCACATATTTTATACACTTTTTAAGCATATTTTGAAGGAGTTTTGAGTCCCAATTGAATTTAATGTTTATATTTTATTTCAATTTTCCGTTTTATTTGTGTAGAACGGTCCTATGCTTGGTTTTATATGTTTTGCAGGTATTTTGAGGCCATTTGGACGCATTGAGAACAATTCCAAGAACGGAAAATAAACATGAAAGTTTGGGACCAAAATAAATTGAAGAGAATTGAAGAAAAGAAGGAAACAAATAAAGAATAAGGAAAAAAAGAGCAAGGATTCAAACTCAAGACTTGGGGGCAGGGATTTGAAACTCTGACCATTGCACCACAACTGACTGTTCAGCATTTCAATGACAGAGCGCGAATAATATCTGTCTTAATATTCGGCTCATGAATTGGGAGAAAATGACAAAATAGGAGACGGTGGGAAGATTCGAACCCAGCATCACGCTGCCAACATCCAGCTGCGTTTCCATGTGAGCTACAGGAGTTGTTTTGACCAATTATGCTACTGTTTGTATATACTCCGTATATACGATTTTATCTATAAAATCACATCTCCTCTCTTCTCTTAGGAGGTTGGAACCCCCATTTTCTTCCTTCTCTATAGTCCGAAATTCTCCTCCTCCATCACTAATATCTCACCACTTTCTTCTTCCAAACACATAAAAATTACTCCATCTTCATCATCATCAACACCATCAATTTTAGTTGGAGCTCAAGAACACATCTTCCATTTTGTAAGATTTTTATTATTGTAATAAATATTTATTTGTTTAAGCTTCAAACTGTTGGACATGAGTTCAAACCCCTTTATTATTTTTTATGGAATATTTTCTTGTTTTGATAAATGACAAACAGGATGATGAAATTCAAACGATGATCGAAAATTGACTTTTCGTACCGAGAAAAGAAAAGAGATGTATCAGGAAAATTACGGGATAAAATTCAATGCTCACCCCTACGCAGATTTTTGAAGTAATGTGAAGACTCCGAAGACTTTTTAATTTTTATTGAGTCTAGGATTCTTGCAAGGATGACAATATCTTCTGCACAAAACAATTTATTTTCTGACGAATAAAAGAATTACTATTATTTTTGAGTCAGTTGAAAAATTACTTTTCCTCTGTCTAA
This sequence comes from Cuscuta australis, assembly GCA_003260385.1. Lineage (NCBI taxonomy): Eukaryota > Viridiplantae > Streptophyta > Magnoliopsida > Solanales > Convolvulaceae > Cuscuta > Cuscuta australis. Next base: position 1,344,521 of record NQVE01000140.1, on the reverse strand, counting down.
AATATTTTTTATTGAGTCAGTTTCAAAATAAGTGTGTCAAAATTTCTTAAAAAAATTCTTTTTAAAGACTACACATTTTTTTTGGTAAGAAAAATATACTTTAAATATTTTTCGTATACATCGTTTGACACACAAAATAATTTTTGGACTCACCTTTTCTCCCCTATTCAAATTCATTGAATAAGGGATATTTTTTCTTTGAGGAGCGTTTCATTATTCTTGCTGTCTCAAACAACCAGTTAGAAGCCAAAGGACTTCCAATCGCGCTTGGCTTGGGCCCTTTATGTTTGCGCATTATTTTTACTTTAATCGATTAATTATTCTAAAAATAATCGATTAGATCCAATTTCACAGCGCTGGATTTCTCAAGCCTTCATTATTAATCGATTTTTCTTACTCTTTTAATCGATTAATTCTCACAGTGCAGACTAATCGATTTTTCCTTCAAAATTAATCGATTAAGATTGCATTTCTCGCTGAAACCTTTTTATTAAATTAATCGATTAATCTTCTTCATTTAATAGAACAGTTGAGACAGCGCCATCTAATCGATTACTTTGTCAAAATTAATCGATTAATTCTGTCTGGTGCATATCATCAGCCTTCCTCAACGGCTTTATTTTCCTCAGCCTATTTAATCCCTCATTCTCCTTCATTTAAAAACACACCTCTTGCACTCCAATATATTTTTTTGAGCTATTCATCCTTTGCTTCATCTTCCTCATCAAAATATTATTTTTGAGAGTTAGAAATATTTTTCTTTGAGTGCTATAGAAGTTGTCATCCATAGAGCTTAAATCTTTCAAACACTACTTTGCTCAATTGTGTGAGCATTCATTCTTGTGTTGTAAACTCAATCTCATTTGAGTGTTGTTCAAAAGACTTGTGTGACTCAAGTCTTGTTGTTGTAAGAAAGTGAGGCTTGTGTGATTCAAGTTCTCAAGTTGTACCGGTTTTTCAAGCACCCGTTGAAGCTTGAAGATTAGTAGGACTTTCGAGAGTCTCTCGGAGGACTGGACTAGCCACGAGGTGGTGAACCAGTATAAATCCCGGTGTTCTTCTTTCCCTTACTCTCTTTACTTATTCCTGCAATAATTTTTTTTACGCGAAAAACCCACATTCTTGAAAACAACTCTATTCACCCCCCCTCTAGAGTTGCACATTTGTCTAACAATTGGTATCGGAGCAGGAAGTTCTTCGAATACGTTATTTTTCAGGAGCTAAAAGATCAAATGGCATCAAGGATGTTCAACGCAGGAGTTACCGAGGGACAATCAACCACGAGGCCACCTTTGTTCGATGGAACAAACTACTCATATTGGAAGGAGAGGATGAGAATTTTTATCCAATCCAACGACTACAAGCTATGGTTGATTGTGAAGAACGGCTGCGGAGTTCCGATGAAGAAAGTCGGTGAGATCAACATTCCCAAAACCGAAGAGGAGTTCACCGACGAAGATTGCAAAAAGATGCAGCTCAACGCAAAGGCAATAAACATGATTTATTGCGGTGTTAATGCGGATGACTACCGCAAAATTTCGCGGTGTGAAACTGCAAAACAAATGTGGGAGAAATTGGAGGTCACCTACGAAGGAACCGCGCAGGTTCGGGAGGCCAAAATCGACCATCTTACTCACGAGTACGAACTCTTCTCAATGAAGGAAAACGAGAAGATTGAGGAAATGTTTGAGAGGTTCTCTAACATCATTAATCCTCTCAATCTTCTCGGGAAGACCTACACCGACCGAGAGCTCGTGAGAAAGGTGCTACGAAGCCTATCCCCCAAATGGCGTTCAAAGGTGGACGCAATCGAAGAAGGTCGTGACTTCCAAACAACGACCTATGATGCTCTTCGAGGTAATCTTATTACCTACGAAACCACCCAACTCTCAAAGGTGGTTGAAGAGAGGAACAAGAGGTCTATTGCTCTACCCGCAACAACATCAACCCACAACAACGTTGATGATGAAGATGATGACAGCGACGACACCGACCTCGGACTCTTTGTCCGACAATTCAAGAAGATGATGCTCAAGAAGGGAGCCAAGAAGAACACTCCACCCAAATGCTATGGGTGTGGTGAAATTGGACACATCAAACCAATGTGTCCGAAGCTCAAGAACGAGAAGGACAAGAGGGCACCGAAGAAGCAACGTGCCTACATCTCTTGGGAGAACGACGGCTCCGGGAGTGAAGACTCAGAAACGGAGGAAGTGGCCAACTTATGCCTAATGGCCATTGAAGATGGTGATACATCAAAAGAGGTAAGCGATCAAGAACCTTCTCCCAATGAGCCTTTAACACTTAATGATGTTGTTTGCATTATAGAAGATTTAGTAGGAATGTTCAAAAAGGCTTCCAAAGAAAATAATGAAGTTAAACAAAAAATCCTGATCTTTGAGAATGATGTAAAAGAACTCAAAAATATAAATGATAAACTTAAACAAGAAATTATCTCTTTTGGAAAAAGGCCACAAGAACCTTCAACTACTTCTTCTTCTACATGCTCTAGTTGCACTTCATTAAAAGCTAAAGTTGCTACTTTGGAAAGTAAATTGGGAAAGTTCAATAATGCTTCAAACACCTTAGATAAAATACTTAAGCAAAAAGTTAGTAATGGTGAAGGACTTGGATATAAGAAAAACCAACCTAGAAAAACAACATTTGTTAAAGCTAGGGGGAATAAAAATGCTAGGATAAAAAATAAAACTAGAAGAGCACATCCTAGCAAACCTAGAACTCATTACACTCAACCATATAGGATGAATAATCCAAATGTTATTTGCCACTATTGCAATAAGATAGGTCACATTGCACCCGTGTGCTTCACCAAAATTAGGCATTTTCAACAAACACACACACATCGCACATATGCTAACCAAAAAGGACCCAACAATATATGGGTACCTAAACCGTCTCCTTGATATCTTTTTGTAGGTGTGCTTGAAGGCTTCGAGTACCTCTTGGTATCTCGATAGCGGATGCTCCAAGCACATGACTCGAGACGCATCCAAATTTAGGAGTTTAGAGTATTTCAAAGGTGGCAATGTCATTTTTGGTGACAACAACAAGGGAAGAATAATTGGAAGTGGCACCGTCGGGAGAGACAATGCTACAACCGTTGAGAACGTTCTTCTTGTTGAGGGCCTCAAGCACAATCTTCTTAGCATTAGCCAATTGTGCGATAGAGGTAACTGTGTCATCTTTGATTCTAGTAAATGCATTGTAGAACGCTTGTGTGACAATAGGACTATTCTTTGTGGTAGTAGAGTAGATAACATTTATATGTTTGATCTTGAAAATTCCCCGTCTATCTTAGCTAAGTGCCTCATTACCAAAGAGGAAGAGACGTGGCTATGGCATCGTCGGATAGCTCACGTTAACATGGACCATCTCAATAAGTTGGTTTCTAAAGACTTAGTAATTGGTGTTCCTAAACTTAAGTTTGAGAAGAATCTAATTTGTGATGCATGTCAAAAGGGGAAGCAAGTAAGGGCCTCGTTTAAGTCAAAGAACGTTATTTCTACGACTAGGCCATTACAACTTTTGCACATGGGCCTTTTTGGACCTTCAAGGACTATGAGTTTAGGAGGTAATTACTTTGGCTTTGTTATCGTTGATGACTATTCGAGGTTTACATGGACACTCTTTCTTGCTCATAAGTATGATGCACTTAATGCTTTTAAGAAATTCATTAAATTGGTTCAAAATGAAAAAGATTGTCACATTTCATCCATAAGAAGTGATCATGGGGGAGAATTCGATCAAGATGGTTTTGATGCCTTATGTGACGAATTAGGCATTGAGCATAACTTCTCGGCCCCCCGTACACCACAACAAAATGGAGTGGTTGAACGGAAAAATAGATCTCTTGAAGAGATGGGTAGAACTATGCTCAATGAGGCAAACCTTCCTAAATATTTTTGGGCGGATGCCGTGAGTACCGCGTGCTACGTGTTAAACCGAGCCGTCATTAGACCGATACTCAAGAAAACGCCCTATGAACTTTACAAAGGAAGAAAGCCTAACATTTCCTATTTTCATGTCTTTGGATGTAAAGTTTTTATTCATAATAACGGAAAAGATAACTTGGGAAAATTTGATGCTAAGTCGGATGAAGGAATTTTCTTAGGTTATTCTCTTCGTAGTAAGGCATATAGAGTGTTCAACAAGCGCACTAAGACTGTAGAAGAGTCTATTCATGTTGTCTTTGATGAATTTGATGCTCGCTTTGCGAGAAAAGGTCTTGTTGAAAATATTGCAGGTTCTCATGACGATGAAGAAGAAATCATTAAGGAAAAGGAACCGGAAGAAGAGAAAACGCAGAAGGAAACGGAACTTCCTAAAGAGTGGAGAACGTTAAAGAATCATCCGATTGACAACGTTATTGGTGAAATAACGCAGGGAGTTTCTACTCGTAATTCTCTTAGGAACACAATTAATCACATGGCCTTTGTCTCTCAAATTGAACCAACAACCGTTTTGGATGCTATTAATGATGAACATTGGTCTATGGCAATGCAAGAGGAGCTTAACCAATTTAAACACAATGATGTTTGGGAATTGGTGCCTAGACCTAATGATCATTCCGTTATTGGCACAAAATGGGTGTTTCGTAACAAACTCGACGAAAATGGAGTAATCACTAGAAACAAAGCTAGGCTTGTAGCTAAAGGCTACAATCAAGAAGAAGGCATTGATTATGAAGAAACTTATGCACCGGTTGCACGCTTAGAAGCTATTCGTTTATTGCTTGCATTTGCATCTACAATGGATTTTAAACTTTATCAAATGGATGTTAAAAGTGTCTTCCTTAATGGTATCATTCAAGAGGAAGTGTATGTCGAACAACCCCCGGGTTTCGAAGACTATGAGTTTCCCGAACATGTCTTCAAACTCAAAAAGGCGCTTTACGGTCTCAAACAAGCACCTCGGGCTTGGTATGAACGGTTAAGCAAATTTCTTTTGGACCATGAGTTCAAACGGGGTCAAGTCGACACTACTCTTTTTATCAAGAAAGATAACCAAGACATCCTTTTGGTTCAAGTTTACGTAGATGATATCATATTCGGTGCTACTAACGAAGTTTTGTGCAGGGATTTTTCCGATATGATGCAAAGTGAATTTGAGATGTCGATGATGGGAGAATTAAAGTTCTTCCTTGGGCTACAAATTAGACAATGCAAAGTAGGGACATTCGTGTGTCAAACGAAATATTGCAGGGAGTTGCTTAAGAGATTCGATGTTACCGAATCCAAATCCATTGACACACCGATGAGCACCTCTTGCTATCTCGACAAGGATGAAAAAGGTAAAGAGGTGGACATCAAACGCTACCGAGGTATGATCGGCTCTTTACTTTATGTTACCGCGAGTAGACCGGATATCATGTACTCCGTTTGTATATGCGCTAGCTATCAATCTTGTCCTAAGGAGTCGCACTTGGTTGCGATCAAAAGGATAATGCGATATCTCGCGGGCACGTTGAACGTAGGTCTTTGGTATCCCAAAGGTTCGACATGTCATCTTGTTGGCTATTCCGACTCGGATTTTGCATGTTGCTAACTCGATAGGAAAAGTACCAGCGGTACTTGCCACTTATTCGGTCATTCGTTAATCTCGTGGTTTAGTAAGAAACAGGTTAGTGTTGCACTTTCCACCACCGAAGCGGAATATGTCGCTGCGGGAAGCTGTTGTGCCCAAATTCTTTGGCTAAAACAACAACTAGTGGATTTCGGCCTTATACTTGATCACATCCCAATTAGGTGTGACAATATGAGCGCCATTAGTCTATCGAAGAACCCCATTCTTCACTCCAGGACTAAACACATAGAAATTAGGCATCACTTCATACGAGATCACGTCCAAAAGGGAGATGTCACAATTGAGTTTGTTGAAACGAAACATCAATTGGCCGACATTTTCACGAAACCCCTTAGTAGGGAGAGTTTCTTCCACATTCGGAACGAACTTGGCATTTTGGATATCTCTATGAACTAATTCATTTTTTTTTTACTATACTAATTTGAGCGTCGGAGGCGCGATAAATTCTTTTTGCAGGGCTTTTATTGTAGATATCTCTTCCCTTGGTATTCAACCGAATTGGACTTGATTTTTTCAACAAAATCGATTTTTCCTCAAAGAGAAATCGATTAGTCGCCTCTGTCCTTCTTAATCGATTACTCGTTTCTTTTTAATCGATTAATATGCAAAAACGTCTTTAGCGCTGATTCACCTTTTAATCGATTAATTTTGTTCAATTAATCGATTAGACTCATCTGTCCATATTAATTGATTAACCTTCTCTGTTTAATCGATTAATATCTTGAAATGAGACGTCTGGTTCTGCTTACTTCTAATCGATTAATAAACTTAACTTAATCGATTAGCCTCGGCTGTGTTCCCTAATCGATTAAATACTTGTTATTAATCGATTAATAGTCGATTTTTGCCTTATATCACACCCAGTCTTTGTCTTCTTCGCCATTCCCTCTTTTCGAATCACAGAAACCCTAGCCTCTTCCCCTCTCAATTTTTTCTCAATCTTCATCATAAAATTCTCAAATTTTTTCCATTTCTTTCCAAATTTCATCAATTTCAAAAAGGAAGAATGCCGAGGTGTAAGAACGCTTCCTCGGGTCAAGAAACAGCGGCAGAGGAGAATGAGAGGCCATGGCGTCGTGAAGGGAGCAAGTACATTCACATTCAAACGGGTCTCGCCTTCAACACTGGGGCTTCAGTTGAGAGGTTCCACAACATCTTCCTCACGAAGGAGATCGTCTCTCTAAAGATCGTGAACAAGGACCTCTTCAAATCGGCGACCTATGCCCCGAGTAAGTCTATGTTCCTTCAGCAAGGATTGCTTCGTTTCATTCATTTGACGTATGAATTTTTCTGTCCAAATCTTATACGTCAATTTTATGCAAATCTTCGTACCACTAAGGGAGGTTCGCCATCTCTCATTTCCTATGTTGACGGCAAAACCATTTTCATTGACGGTGCCGGTTTGACTTCTTTGTTTGGCCTTCGTCGCGGTGAAATTACCGAAAACTTGGATGAAACATTCCAAGATGAGGCAATATGGCGACAACTCGGGTTAGATCATCGTGATCTCAAGTTTAGAAACTCTAGCAACCCGAGTGTCGTTAATCTCACTTTAATTCAACGCATCCAATAATACATTTTCTCATATGTTTTGTTGCCCCGTGATTCGAACCATGGCGTCGTCAACAAGGACGATATTCGTTTGTTTCACGTCCTGTTGAACGATGTCAAATTTGATTGGGTTCACTTCTTTATCGTTGCACTTAGCGATGGCACTCGCTTTTCCCATCTCCGTTTTGCCATCCCAATTATGCAGATCCTTGCTCATTGCAAAGTAGACCTTACTCGGGACACTCAGGTGCCGGTTAAGAAGACGTGTTTCATCACTGAAGCCAAGTTTTCCCGGATCGTGTACCGAGAGGAGGGCGATGCTGCACCAAATCAGGACTTGATCGTCGCCGAAGAAGAAGAAGAAAGCCAAAACGAGAATCAAGCTGAGTCATCTCAAGCCGGAGGTAGTCGAGCCACGGAGCGCGTCACTCGTCAACGGAGGACTCGTCCGAGAGAAGAAGCACCGGAACCATCTTGGGTGAAAAAGATCTTCGATACTCTCACGTGCATCCGAGATGACGTTCGCCAGCTCAACGAGAGGATGACTCGTCTTGAGCAATCTCGCTCCTACCGTGGCCCGCGTTACAGCTTCAGCGGAGGAGCTCGTCCGGCGAACTCTCTTTGATTATTTTCTCTTCCATCTTAGCTTTTTTTGATACATTGTTATTTGCTATTACTATTATAACTCTTTTGGTGAATGATATTGTTGCTAATATGGTTCTCTTTTAGAACTATTTGTCCCTTTGAGGCAATTCGTGTTAGAAGCTCTTTTGAAAACTCTTACAATTTTTTTTTCTCCTTCAAATCCCGGCATAAATTAAGGGGGAAGGTTGTCGGTTGATAATGCCAAAAGGGGGAAAGAAGGATCGTTGAGAAAACTTGTTTTTCAAAATTGTTTTTCCGCTTATTACTCCGATTGTTTTTTGCTGCACTTCTCTAACCTTGCAGGGGAATCATTTAAGGGAAGTATTCTTTTCTTTGCTTTTTCTCAACTATGTTTGTCATTATCAAAAAGGGGGAAATTGTTGGACATGAGTTCAAACCCCTTTATTATTTTTTATGGAATATTTTCTTGTTTTGATAAATGACAAACAGGATGATGAAATTCAAACGATGATTGAAAATTGACTTTTCGTACCGAGAAAAGAAAAGAGGTGTATCAAGAAAATTATGGGATAAAATTCAACGCTCACCCCTACGCAGATTTTTGAAGTAAAGTGAAGACTCCGAAGACTTTTTAATTTTTATTGAGTCTAGGATTCTTGTAAGGATGACAATATCTTCTGCACAAAACAATTTATTTTCTGAGGGATAAAAGAATTATTATTTTTGAGTCAGTTGAAAAATTACTTTTCCTCTGTCTAAAATATTTTTTTACTGAGTCAGTTTCAAAATAAGTGTGTCAAAATTTCTTAAAAAAATTCTTTTTAAAGATTACACATTTTTTTTGGTAAGAAAAATATACTTTAAATATTTTTCGTATACATCGTTTGACACACAAAATAATTTTTGGACTCACCTTTTCTCCCCTATTCAAATTCATTGAATAAGGGATATTATTTCTTTGAGGAGCGTTTCATTATTCTTGCTGTCTCAAACAACCAGTTAGAAGCCAAAGGACTTCCAATCGCGCTTGGCTTGGGCCCTTTATGTTTGCGCATTATTTTTACTTTAATCGATTAATTATTCTAAAAATAATCGATTAGATCCAATTTCACAGCGCTGGATTTCTCAAGCCTTCATTATTAATCGATTTTTCTTACTCTTTTAATCGATTAATTCTCACAGCGCAGAATAATCGATTTTTCCTTCAAAATTAATCGATTAAGATTGCATTTCTCGCTGAAGCCTTTTTCTTAAATTAATCGATTAATCTTCTTCATTTAATAGATTAGTTGAGACAGCGCCATCTAATCGATTACTTTGTCAAAATTAATCGATTAATTCTGTCTGGTGCATATCATCAGCCTTCCTCAACGGCTTATTTTCCTCAGCCTATTTAATCCCTCATTCTCCTTCATTTAAAAACACACCTCTTGCACTCCAATATATTTCTTTGAGCTATTCATCCTTTGCTTCATCTTCCTCATCAAAATATTATTTTTGAGAGTTAGAAATATTTTTCTTTGAGTGCTATAGAAGTTGTCATCCATAGAGCTTAAATCTTTCAAACACTACTTTGCTCAATTGTGTGAGCATTCATTCTTGTGTTGTAAACTCAATCTCATTTGATTGTTGTTCAAAAGACTTGTGTGACTCAAGTCTTGTTGTTGTAAGAAAGTGAGGCTTGTGTGATTCAAGTTCTCAAGTTGTACCGGTTTTTCAAGCACCCGTTGAAGCTTAAAGATTAGTAGGACTTTCGAGAGAGTCTCTCGGAGGACTGGACTAGCCACGAGGTGGTGAACCAGTATAAATCCCGGTGTTCTTCTTTCCCTTACTCTCTTTACTTATTCCTGCAATAATTTTTTTTTACGCGAAAAACCCACATTCTTGAAAACAACTCTATTCACCTCCCCTCTAGAGTTGCACATTTGTCTAACACAAATTATGAACTTCTAAATTCCATTGGGGTTAGAAGTTGGTGTAATTAATTGTCCATCTTAATGTTTTGAATATTTTAAACATGGATTGTTGATTTTATTTTTACTTAGATGTTGTATATAAAAATAAATAAATTTGAAATGTTTTTGATTTTTAATTAAGGGCCCAATCATAAACATAATTGTTACAAGGAATATGAGCTAAAATTGATATAATCATAAAATAGAACACTTTTTAAATACACCGTAAGCCTTCTCTACCTTTAACCGGGATTGAAGACTTACGGGTGGAAATAATTATTGAGTTGTATTCTTACACCATTAAATTGGGTAAACATACAATAAAATAATTATGGTTGCCGTTGCTACTAAATAATTACTCTGGATTTATCATTAGCGTGTTAAAGTCGGAGTAGTTATTATTTAGGTGAACTGCGAGAGCGTCCCTGAATACTTTTCTGCAACTCCACACATTCTATATAAAAATAAATTGACAATCCAACTTTTTTAAAAACATTGGACAATTAATTTACCAATTTCTACCCCTAACTTTTCAACATCAAAAACTTTGTGTTGTTTGGAACTCTCTTCTTTTACACTTTTTATTTTATCTCTAAAACCAAAAAGACCAAAATATTTTACAACTTCTTTTGTAAACTTTTGTTTAAATTAAATTAACTCGCGTCTCTCTGAGGTTCGACACCCTACTTACAAGGGATTCTTTTTAGTTGTTATTTTTGCCCGTTCTATACTGCAAATCAGTGGGCTAGTGTAGCTTTGTTGACATTTTTGGGATTGTTCGTATATACTCCGTATATACGAATTTATCTATAAAATCCACTCCCTTCTCTTCTTCTAAGAGGTTGGAACCCCCACTTCTCACTATCTCCATTTCCGAATTTCTTCTTCTTCCTCACTAATATCTCACCACTTTCTTCATCCAAACACATAAAAATTACTCTATCTTCATCATCATTTATCATATTTGGAGCTCAAGAACACATCTTCCCTTTTGTAAGATTTTTATGTTTGTAAATAATATTTATTTGTTTAAGCTCCAAACTATGAACTTCTAAATTCCATTGGGGTTAGAAGTTGGTTTAATTAATTTTCCATCTTAATGTTTTAAATATTTTTAACATGGATTGTTGATTTTATTTTAACTTAGATGTTGTATTTAAAAATAAATAAATTTGGAATGTTTGTGATTTTTAATTAAGGACCCAATCATAAACATAATTGTTAAAAAGGAATTTGAGCTAAAATTGAAATAATCATAAAATAGAACACTTTTTAATTACACCATAAGCCTTTTCTACCTTTAACCGGGATCGGGTGAACATAATTATTGAGTTGTATTTTTACACCATTAAATTGGGTAAAAATACAATAAAATAATTATGGTTGCCGTTGTTACTAAATAATTACTCCGGATTTATCATTAGCGTGTTAAAGTCGGAGTGGTTATTATTTAGGTGAACTGCGAGAGCGTCTCTAAATACTTTTCTACAACCCCACACATTCTATATAAAAATAAATTAACAATCCAACTTTTATAAAAACATTGGACAATTAATTTACCAATTTCTACCCCTAACTTTTCATCATCAAAAACTTTGTGTTGTTTGGAACTCTCTCTTTTTACACTTTTTATTTTATCTCTAAAACCAAAAAGACCAAAAATAGTTTACAACTTCTTTTGTAAACTTTTGTTTAAATTAAATTAACTCACGTCTCCCTGAGGTTCGACACCCTACTTACAAGGGTTTCTTTTTAGTTTTATTTTTGCCCGTTCTATACTGCAAATCAATTACACCGACCTGGACAAAGCTTCCCGATGGATCCTTTTCCTCTCCCCAACATTGATCAGTTGGTGGATGAGATGGCAGGGTGTGAGCTGATGAGTTTTATGGATGCGTTTAGTGGATACCATCAGATCAAGATGGCCACGGCAGATGAAGAGAAGATCGCTTTCATAACCCCCAATGGGGTATATTGCTACAAAGTGATGCCTTTCGATCTAAAGACTGCTGGCGCGACCTACGCACGAATGGTCAACAAGCTTTTCGCGCCAGTGTTAGGGGGGTGCATGGAAGCATACGTGGACGATATGATCGTCAAGTCAAAGCAGATGGAGTCTCATGCCCAAGATCTAGAGAGGGTTTTCAGAATCATGAAGAAGTTCCAGCTCCACCTCAACCCCAAGAAATGCACATTTGCGGTTCAGGGAGGCAAGTTTATGGGGGACATGGTCAGTCAAAGGGGGATCGATCCCAATCCAGAAAAGGTGAAGGCAATTTTAGAGATGGAACCTCCGCGGAACGTGAAGGAGGTCCAACAGCTCACAGGGAGGATCGCTGCTCTCAGTCGCTTCTTATCGAAGATAGCTGATCGTGCGGCACCCTTCTTCCAGAACATAAAGAAAAGCAAAGGCTTTGTTTGGACCGAAGAATGTCAGTGGTCCTTTGAAGGATTGAAAGCGTACCTCCTCTCACCGCTAGTGCTTTCGAAGCCGGAGCACGGAGAGACTTTGTTCATGTACTTAGGAATCTCTCCTCAGGCTGTGACCTGAGTACTTGTGAGGGAGGAGGAGGGTATGCAGCTCCCAGTGTACTACGTGGCTCGGGTGTTACGAGGGGCAGAGCTGAGATACACGAATATGGAAAAGACCATCTTCGCGGTGGTGTGTACAATGAAAAAGCTCACCCCCTACTTTCAGAGCTCAGATACACGAATATGGAAGAGTTTCTTGAGCCAAGCATCAGTCCCGATAGGTTCTGGTCGTTACACTCAAAGAGTCAGACTGGATCGACGAAAAAACCATGTACAACCTTGATCGGTCGCTACCAACCGAATCGGTCGCTGCTAAAGTTGTTAAACGACGTGCACCTAGCTACACGCTGGAGTGCGGTCAGTTATACAAGCGATCGTACAATGGTACATTGTTGAGTTGCTTAAGGAGGGGCGAAGCGCAGAAGTTAATGGAGGAAATCCATGAAGGGATATGCTCAGCTCACCAAGGAGCTTTCACGATGTCCAGAAAGATAACTCTGCAGGGGTATTTTTGGCCAACAATCATCAGAGATTGCAGAATACGTGCGTAAGTGCAAGGTGTGCCAGGAGTTTCAGAAGGTGCCAGGGCGACCAGCAACAAATTACACCCCGATCAGCACGGCGATTCCCTTTGCTCGGTGGGGTATTGTTCTAGTCGGAATCTTGCCCCGGGGCGCAGGAAATAACATGTACCTGGTGGTCGCGATCGACTACTTTACCAAATGGGTCGAGGCTTCCCTAGTACCGACCATCACTGAGGAGCAAATGAGGAAATTTGTGTCCAAACAAATTTTGTGCTGTTTTGGGTGCCCCAACAGATCATCACTGATAATGGGACCCAGTTCGAAGCCAAGGGTTCAATGAGTTTTTACAGAGTTAGGGCATAAAACATAGCTACGCCGCATCTGGGTACCCCCAGACCAATGGGCAGGTCGAGAATACCAACCGCACCATTGTGGACGGCTTTGAGAACAAAATAATGGAGTGCAAAAGTGCATGGGTGGAGGAGTTGCCCTACATCCTGTGGACCTATAGGACTACCCCAAGGAAGGCTACGGGTGAAACTCCGTTCGCGCTCACGTATGGGTTTGAGGCAAGGGCTCCAGCGGAGACCTCATTGTTGAGCTATAGAGTGGAAACGTTTGATGCCCAAGAAAAGAAAGAGAACTTAAGGGCGGAGTTGCATCTCATAGATGAGCGAAGAGAAAGGGCGTATATACGGGTAGAGAACTATCGTCGGCAAGTTAAGTCGTACCATGACCAAAGGGTGCAACCAAGGTAGTTTAGAATGGGCGACTGGGTCCTAAGGAAAAGGGAGGTCAGTCGGCCGACTAACGGAGGGAAGTTTGCCAAGAGTTTTGAAGGGCCATACATCATAAAGGAAATGTTGGCCGATGGACCCTTTAGACTACAAACACCAGCGGGGGGGCGACGTCCTGCGGGTATGGAATGCTGCCAATCTTATCAAATTCTATCAATAGATTGTACTCTTGCTGTGTTTCTCCTTTGAGTTTAATAAAACCAGCATTTTGGCATTTCTCTTCTTGAATTCCATCATTCGAAAAAAAAGGAGCGACCAAAGAGATCGCAATTGGGAGCTACATGGTGATTTGAACTAGGATACCCACCAAGGGATGAAGTGCCGAACCCTATTAGCGACCAAATCTAAGGGCTATCAGAGGGTGCTTGATCTACGGTTGCTAGGGCGACTATAGGACAGCACGCCTAACAGGAGGGCGATGCCGTGGCGAGAAAGCCAAAGAGGCGGCTAAGTCCAGAACATAAGATCTGATGGTCGCATGAGCTACCAAAGGACTTGGGAAAAATATGGCAATGGCATGGGAGCGAAAAGGCCCCAAGAATGGCTAAGTCACAAAAAGCGAGGTGTTCTCTAACCGAGGATGGAGGAGACCTGAATGCATGAAGTAAGGTGCAAAAGAGGTAACTTGAGAAGAAGATGAGACTTGTAAGTAAACAGGTAACATCAAAATACATTTATGAAAATCCCTATTACACTTCAAAGATCACCTTTTGCATCTGCACATCCAATACAATTGAGAACAACTTTCATTCTACATACACTCAAGAGGGGAAATTCTCCCATACATCTCTCATACAAGACAAAAGAAAAGGAAAAATCCAAATTCTGTGCGGCTGAAGCCCGGAAAGGATGAGGAATACAGGGGAAAAGGCAAGGTTGAAGGTTAGTTCTGCAGCTGTGTAGGCCGACAGAACCCCGATCACTGGCCGTCCAGAGCAACCACCTTTCCTCTCCAACATGGAACGGAGTTGGTCGCCCCCTAGCTGCAGCAAAAACCCCCCGTCTATCTCCTACAGGGGAAGGAAGGAGGGCGGCTCACTTTTCTTTGATGACCAATCGGCGTCACCTAGATGAGGATGAAGACCTTGAGGCCGCTTGGGCTACTCCAGATCGCCTAGGGGCCTTCCGGGGAGGTGAGCGACCGGCAGGGCGGGGTATGGAAGAATCTAGTTATTCCCCCACCACAACCCCATCTTTAGGCCATATCGGTGAGTTGGTGCGACTCTCGATAGTCCACTACTCTAGACTTGTGTAATATGCTCCCTCATGCTTCAAGAGGGGCAAGTGCTCATTCTGCACACTCTCCCAAGCCATGCACTTCAATTAGTGGAGGGGCATGGGGCATCCTAGTCAATCTGTCCGTTTGGCAGACGGTTGGCTGAAAGTGCCTTGTACGCCGCGCTAAAGTCGTCATAAGGACTTGGCGATATGGGCGGTGGTTTAACCGAGGGCCATTGCCGGCGAGGCAACCAGCGGCAGAATTCGTAGGGGTCTAGCCCCCCCAGTCATTGGAGTTAACAAATTTGGGGGAAGAGGCAGGCTCCGGTGAAGAAGGGACCGGCCCATCGGAGAGATTCAGAGAAGTGGGAATTTCTTCAGACATGACAAAAAAGGAGAAAGAGAAAGTATTTGGTGGTGGAGCTGAACGAAGGCTGGGGGCTTATAAATAGCCCCGAGCGAAGAAACCGAAGGGGCGGTCAAGTCCCAAGGCAGCTGAACCAATAAAGCAACTTTGAGCCGCGCAAAGGTCCAATCAAAGACTGTGCGAAAGGGAGTGGGTCAATTGGGCGGCATGCCAGCTAGTCCCTAGGCTGGGCCTAGCTGTGCAATTGGGCCAAGAATGGAGGACGGGCCCAAGCTAAAAGCCCATCCGTGTCTACAAGTTAAGCCAAACTAAAGGAAAGAATGCAACAGCAAAACGCAATGAAAGTAAAGGCACGAAAGGGAAAGAGCAAACCATCAAGCATGGGATATTGTATCAAACACCAAGGCTTTCCAAAAAATCACAAGTCTTACAAGTTCAAAGGTAAAAAAGACAAGAAAAAGGGAGGTAAATCAGATGCCCGAGCTGGCGCTTCCACCCGCCTTGGACGCGGCTTGGTTGGCCGCAGGATCCTGGTCGCCTTGCCCACCTTGGTCGTCCATAGCTTCTTCTTCCTCGTCAGAGGCACTCGAGCTCCCCTCGTCCAGGTAAGGACTAGGGTCAAACTCAGCCAAGGCATGGAAAGGGGGAGGAAGACCAAGGTCGGGGAAGGAAAATCCTTTGGGGAGCCGAGCTAGTTTGCTGCGAAAAACTTGTTGGGCACGAAAGAGTCCGCAGTTGAAGGACTTCGTTCCCTCCTTGACCATCCATTGGACCCCGGGCTCGGTGTCGAACCATTCGACCACCAGCTTGTCCATCCGCTCCATAGCGAACGCAGCAAAATCAGGAGAAGATTTGAACGACTCGATCACCTCTTCCACGCGACGGACCTGATCGCTCCTCTCCACCTCCAGCTGTTGAATCAGATCGGTATTATCCCTCTCCAGCTCAGCTACGCGGGCAGAAACGGACCCCACTTCTGAAGACAAGGAGGCTTTCTCTATCTCAAGGGCGGAAGAGCGACCCTTTTCCTCCTCCAACTCTCTTGCGAGGCGGGCGACCTTCCTTTCTGCATCTATCGTCGCTTGGCGGTCTTGCCTCCGGCCAACAAGCTCGATCATCCCCAACGTGGCCTAAACCAAAGCTTAAAGAATTAGAGATGTAAGGCGGAGGGGGGCGAGAAGGGAATTAAGGCAAATACCTGGCTAAGTTTCAGGAGAACCATGTTGTTGAGGTCCTCCTCAGAACCGGCCGAGATGCGAGCCCGGTCTTGCGCGGATAGGGTGACCAGGACCTCCAGCTGTGCGTCCCTTAGACTTGGGGAGGGGGGAGGAATGCTGAACCTCATTGAGCGACCCTCGGTTGCCACCTCGTAGGTCACTACGAGAGGTGAAGGAGGTCGCTCCGAGAAAGCCCCCTGGGATGACCTAGCGAGGTTGCCACCCTGCATCAAAGAGCGCGGCGTGGGATTGATCGCCATTGTCCCCGTTTCCAGGGCCGCATCATCCTGGTCTTCCACCTCGATCACGATCTACTCGCGAGGGGGGCTGTCTTCGCCTCGAGAGGAAGAGCGCGTGCTTTTGCTTTGCTTGGTTGCGTCTCTCTTCCTCTTCTTCCCTGCGACGAAGCGACCGAGCAAGAGATCACTGTCCATCTCTTTCTCTAACCCTTGTGGCTCAACTGAAAACAAAGGAAGTGGTTAGCCTCCAAAGGAAGCAAATATGAATTCCTTGACAAAAAGAGAAGGAAAGTACCAAAAGGACCACAGTCAAGACCTCCCTCATGAATGTCCCTTAGCCGGTCAGGCTGAGGTCCCCCGGGAGTATCCCTTAGTAGGTCGGGTTGGTGGCGAAGCTTGTCCTGGACGAACTCAAACCCCAGCTCGGCAAGAGACTCCTCGGTCACCACCTCCTTGATATTGACGGCCCCTTTACCGCAGAGTTGACGGGTGATGGACAAGAGGGTGGCGTCGGATGGGGGACATGGGATGCGACGGAAGGAGGGGAGCCCTGAACCCATGAAAGGAGATTCGGGTCCCGTCGAGACAAAAACAAAGAAGGGCTTCCAATCCTTGGTCGACCCCTTCTTGTCACTGGTGAAAAGTTTGCTGGACCTCTGGGAAAGACTGGCATAGGACGCCCAATCCTTATGACCCTTGGTCAGCTTGAAGGTAAAAAAGAAGTGGTCAAGGGTAGGCTTCACCCCTACATCCTTGCATCTGATCAGGTAACCGGCAATGTACCGATGAGAATTGGGGATCAGTTGGCAAGGAAGGAGATCCACCTCGTTGAGGAATTCAATCAACAACGGGTGGAGAGGGAATCACAGTCCCTTCTTTAGAGACGCCAGATGGACTGTGAAGAACCATGAAGTAGCGTCTAGGGCAGTTTGGGTGCTGGTAGGTCTTAGGACCTCAATAGAGGGTCCAACCATGTCAGTAGCATCGGCGAACCCTCAGCCAGTAATTTGGCAATGGCACAACGCCATGATGTTCTCATCCAACTTAACCCTCGAGCCCCCTTGTACTGGGGTCGAGGAAGGAAATTGCTTCCTCAATCGGCGCCGCTTTTGGCCAAGCATGGCCGATGGTGATGGCTGGGACGATTGAGTCTGACTTAGGTCACGGCCAGAGGCCGATTGATCGGCTTGGCGAGAAGTGGATGACGGGGAAGCCGAATTAGAATCAGAGACAATCATGGTGGCGAGAAAGGGAACTGACCTGGAGCAGAAGAAAAACGGGTCGGGTAACGGCGAAATCACAAACGAATAGCAATTGAGAAGGCAAATGGGGAAGATTGGCGTCCAGTGGCGGTTTTAACAAGCAGTAGGAAGGCGAAGCAGCAGGCCATGATTACCTTTTAGTGGAGATCGAGCCGAACGTCACGCGAAACCCAAGGAACAGCCCGGATCCGTGCCGGAACGCCCACATAGACCTCGTAAACTCCCCATCCCTCAATGTGGCCCAGTCGAGGAATGAGGAGTTGGGGGGCTTGTGATGGGCCGATATCTAGCGGGCGGCCCAAATCAATCATTTAGCAGATTCCGGGTCAGGCACACAGAAAATGCTTGAACATGGGCCGGCCCACAATGCGAGGCCCGGTCTGCTTCAACCCAAGACAGCTGGCAGAGCCAGTCCAGGGGAGAAGACTCCGCTGGAGAACGAAGATGAAGCCGGGAAAAGAGGATCGTGCCATCGACGGGATAGACTCCCTTTGATTATGTATTACCTTAACTGTCTAGAATCCATGTATAAATAGATGAGACCCGAGAGGGAAAAGACTCAAGATAAATCAAGCTAATAATACACATCTAATTCTTGAGTTCTTATTCTTATTTCATTCTTACGATCTGAATCGGATCATTTGGTGGATTTATTGTCCATCATACCCGATGCGCATAAAGAGCTATTACAAAGAATGAAACTCTCACACTGTCGCTGTCAGAATTCGATCCCAGAAATTACCCACTTTCAAGAAAAATAATGGATGTGACTAACATGAGACATGATCTCAAGAGATCACACACTCACCTCTTTTGTGTCCTAACCCTAGCCATCCTCACCCCAAGTCCAAGCCAGTATCACTCATACGTCGAGTCTAACCCAACAATTAAATACTCCATATGTTCCTAACAAAACTAAAGTCTCCTTAGGTCCTACAATTTTTTCATCACTTAATTTTGTTAATCATTTATTAAAATTATACGGAATATAAACGTGCAAGAATTTAATTTAGTTTTTATGTTCTCCCTCCGTCCCAATAAGAGTCACCTCTTGTTGGTAACAAGGTTTGACTGAAGTTATTTTTATTTTAATTTATTTGAAAATTGATAAGGAATTAAAAAATACTCCGTAGTAGAATTTATACAATTATAAACTACATCAAAAGTTCTACAAAATAAAAAGTGACAAGACTATATTATTTTCTCAAATGGGTCGCGAAAATTGATCAAGAACGCGATTAAAATTTGACCATGCGAATAGTAGACATGCAACATAAATTAAGACAGAGGAAGTACTCCCCTCCCTCTGTCCCATTTTAAATTTCTTGTTTGCCTTTTTTTCTCCGTCCCAAAATAAGTTGTGTGTTAGTTGTTTTCGTAAACTTTTAAAAATAAAATAACTAAACTACCCCTAAAATAAGTCGCACTTCTTCACCTTATCTTCATCACCCCTCCTAAAAAGTAATGTCAATTTCGGAAAATCAACTCTATTTTTTATTTTCCTTAAATATGCCCAAAAGTCAAAACAGACGATTTAAATTGGGACGGAGGGACTATTTTAAAATATCACTATTTACATAAATTGAATTGAAAATGAATTTAGTCAACCATCATAATTCAATATAAGACTTTAATTTAACATCGGTCATCACCATTAATTTTTCTAATGTTTTATTAACTTAAGAAATGGCAATAACATGTCCATATATTTTGCTTTGGGAACATAATGAAATTTGATATCAAGGGACAGCTAAAATACACATCAAATTACAGAAATAACCATCTATATTCTGCCGAGTATAGTATGCACAAAATGCACCATCACATAGAATAATACCATTACTCTGCAGTCCATTCAGCGGCGAGCCAAAGATGATGAGATCCAAACATCATATTCACCCTCACATAAACTGCACATTTAGAGCTCGGAACCATTGGCCAACATTCACACGATCATCTCTCTGCACATTTTATTCTCCTAAAATATATATGCCCTGTGACCATCACCCGTTTGCTGTCCGTGGTAACCGAAAGGAGCATGCGGTCTGTGCTTATTTCTTCTTTTTTTACTTGGGATGTGCCGAGTTTTGCTCGGTCGAGAGCACATTGTATATTGCTCTAATAGTGTCAGGAGTCGTTCTGCAGCACCCTCCAACAAGGGACGCTCCATCTTCGCACCATTTGTTCACATAGGACACAAAACTATCATTGGACACCCCTGTATTTGTCTGCAACGCAAAGATTCATTGTTTGCAATGTAAAAAAATGGCTTATTATTTACATGGAAAATTGTCAACAATATGATGATAATTCATTTCCCATTATAATAACCAAGACAGGTTGAACAAGATCATTACATATATCCTGAATGCAAATGAACAGTGAAGTAATTTCAATGACCCACCAGTATTACACGGTAATTTTGAAGCTAGCCGAATATAAAAGAACAAAACTTACTACCCATTCCTTCTTCTCGGCATCATATGTCTCGCCACTGTTTGGATATATAAGAATTGGTTTGGCAGTAGCCTGGTAGTAAATACAAGACAAGAAAGTCAAGCATAAGCCTATAGAGTAGTCGTTGCCTCAAATAGTTAAATGCAATATGAGAAACAAATAAAGATATTTAGATGCACGTTTTATTTTGTAACTAGCATGAAATATACCATCAAAATTTGTTAAGAATGATTACTTTTTAAAAAATGGAAATGTGTGAGTGTTAGATACGGTGTTATGAAAAACTTCGGCCCCATGTTTAAGTACTTGTACTACTTGTGAAAGAATAGAAAATATCAAATACTAATATACTTATGGATTCTCATTTCTCAAATACATCTTATCATCTTGTTATGTAATGCACGTTCAGAATTTCAAATAACAAAGTTTCATACTTCCATGTAGGGGTGTAAATGGATAGCCGAAAATCCGATTACCGTCCGCATCCGTATTCGTTTAAAGAGGAAATATCCGCATCCGTTTTAAACGGATATTATCCGTATCCGATTAAGGATATCCGATTACTAAACGGATACGGATTTGGTAATTGTATATCCGATCCGAATATGCATCCGTTTAAATAATCGTTTATCCGAATATCTGATCTGTTATATATAGTTTTTCCTAATTTTTTATGTTTATAATTTGTTTCTCTATTGATATTTCAAAATATAAGACATTTTTATATACAAAATAAATGTGTAGACATATAAAAATATATACAGACATATAAAAGTATATGTATATGTGTGTTGTGTAGATCTTTTTATCATATGAAGTTATCGTAGAATATCATAAATCATGAAAACAAAGAAAATAATTATCTCATATCAAATTATAGTTGATTTAATAAAGTTTGACTTTAATCTTATTTAAAATTAAAATATTGTTTAATTTGATTATAAAAATTGGAAACGGATACGGATATATCCGATATCCGACCGATATCCGATGGATGCGGATATGGTTTTGATTTTCAGTATCCGTCAAGATCCGTATCCGAATTCGATATCCGACAAAAATAAACGGATACGGATTTGGTAATGGCACATTCGATCCGATTAATATCTGTTTACACCCCTACTTCCATGATTTCATCCAAGCAAAATGAATACGCAACAATCCTCCATATTAAAAGTAAATAATAAGTCGAATACTCACAGCTTAACACAAACAATATCTTACCAAAATGATGTTCAATAGCATTATCAGAAGAGAACAAACTCCACGTAAATACATATAGGTGATAATGTGATATAGCACATATTTGAAGCACCCATAGAACATCACCACAAACATCCCAAACCATATTCTTTCAATAAAATTAAAAAGTGAGATCTAATCATGAATAACACAAGAAAATAAATTATATCCATTTTTTAAATTTATTTTCTCAAATTCTTTCAATAATACATGTTTTTTGTTTTAAAAACCATACCCTGTGTTATGCATATAGGGTTTAATTAGTTAGTTTTGTTCTTAGTTTTTTTAATGGTATTGTTATTATTATTTTTGTTGTTGATATTGTAATTGTATCTATCAATGCTGTTATTCTATTTTAGTTAATATTCCTAACGGATTCCTAATAAGCAATTTGGTCTCCTGGTATGGGGTGTAGGACTCCTCTTTTAAGGTTTTGCCTATTTATGTTCGCAAATTTATTAATTAAATAGTTGTTGAAGCAATTGATCAAATCTTCCTATTTAGTTAAGGACATTTACGGTTGGAATTTTCTTCCTCTTCAGCCATGGGTAAGAGAGGGGGGTTTTCATCATCAATCACATGGATATCTCAGAGACTGTGGACCATGGCAGCCAACATGGTGTTTTATTGCTTTAAATACACTTTATAATGAAAAAACAGTATACATTTTGGCTTAACTGTTACTCCGTATTGCATTATCCAACTAGTTGAAACTTCTAATATTGGTGGCATGAGATCACAAACACTATAAAAAGCCAAAGAAAAGGTGGATAAGAGTACCTTATTCAAGGATAGAATTAGATTCGATATGAATCTCGGAGGGGTACAATTTATTCCCACAGCAACAACAGTCTTGCACGAATCTGCAATGGTAGCACACTCTAATAAAGAGTCACCACTGACCACATTGATGCCATCCTTAGAGTTGAAGGATAACCATGCGGGAATTTTGATATCCTCTTCGTCAAGCAGCTCAACAAAAGCCTGTTTAAGTGCCACGAGTTGTTACATAAAATGAGAGAGTGAATTTCATAAAACAGAGCCTTATTCCAAGTAAGAGTAACTTTCATACTTCACAAAATTATAAATCCTGTGCAACATGAGAATGTCTACTAAACTGATATAACATCACCACAATGGTCGACCAGTGGCAGAAAAAGAAAATTCATTGGGGGCAGAATAAATTAAATATATATACAAATTAAGTCACATGGAAACCAATGGTGGATAGACAAACAGGACTCCTTAGTTGGGAATGGATGGAAGTAATACATTGTATAACTTCTACTTATATAGTCTCGATAGCCTGAAGCTGATGAATTCAACGTTCATTGATAACAATGTCTATTATGTGTGTCGTCTTAAAATTTTTAATAAATACCCTGATTTAAAAAAAATAATTTATGGTTATTCATGCCCCCACTTGCATAATAAACGGATCAAAGTAATTTAAATCGTTAAGTTAGTTTAAAATTATGTGTACTAATTCACAGTAATGGGATGCATTTTAACACTATTTTTGTCATTTCATATTGTCTTTAAAAAAAATCCTAGGTCGCTGCCTCGGATCTCCGCCCTATTGTTGCCCCCGGTCCTTCCATTTTCTGGATCCTAAGTCTAACTTCACTCAACTCCACAAGCCATCCGAGTCAAGCTTTCCCCAACTTATCCTCAACAGAGACCACTCCCATCCTCAAAACTTTCCATTAACTCAAGTACACAAATTAGTCTTTACTATTATCATCACTGTTGTAAATTGTCCAAGAATAAAACTATAAAAAGGAGTTAGAAATAATGATTTAGAGGCTTTCTTTTTATGTGGGTCTTTCTTATTTGGGGGAGTGTTTGGACTATTTAATTTTGTTAATCTGTTACATAATCTACCCCTGATGGTAGTCCAGATAAAAGTATGAGCATTGTTGGGCTAAATATAACTATTTCACAAGATGTTACCAAGTCGAAAGAACGAACCACGTGTGCCGTAGTTGCATACTGAATAGCCCAAACAGAAATTACCTGAGCTTCAATCTTATTTGGCACAGTTTCAAATGCCATTATATCAGCACCAGCATCAGCAAGAAGCTGAACTCTCCTCCTATGAAAATCTTTTAAAAACTTCACATTGATTACATCTCCATAGTCCCCACTATAAATAGAACAAAGCAATATCATATATTAGCGAAATGACACCATAATTTAACATAATGTTTAGATTTAAAAGAAGCATAATGTTTCACTAAAGAGACAAGGTAAGTGTTTAAGGAGATGTATAAAGTGCATATCCTATGAACATTCACATATATATACTCCATGCATATTTAGCACGAACATATGAAATTTTTTCACGAAAATTTGACCTGTATTCAGATCCATCGGCTAAATAAGCTCCATAACTACCCACAGATGCAGCAACTAAGATAGGCCGATTTTTAAGAACCTTCCCAGCAGTAGTATAATCAGAAGAAGATTCTCTGCATTTCTTGTTGTATAAATTTCGTGCCTCACATGCTATTTCAACACTTTTTTTAAGCAAGGCTTCACTCTCGTCCTGGGAAAAACCTTTGGCCATGAATCCCTGAATGGTTGCCTGTCCATATAAGGGAAGAATGAAATTCAGCTCTAAAGGCAAGTACACGTTTAGGTAAAGACAGAAAGTCAACGAGAAAGAGATGTTGATTGTAGAAAAATACATGCCTGATAGGATGCAGAGATTATGATGCCTGCACCAGCTTCAAGGTAATCCAGGTGTACCTGCTCTATGTCAACCAATAAGTGATATAGAAAAATGATGTTCATTGAAATGAACTATGACGCAATCCCAAATTTAATTATATCCGAAATAGCAAGTAGGTGCCCGTCTATATTAGACTGTTTTCAGTGAGTTGCACTGCAAAGAAACATTATATGTAGAACCCTCAGTGGAAGAATGAAGACTTCACAATTTCCTAAATCACTACACGCAAATATTTTTAAGGTACTTATCTATGAGCAAGTTGAAGTGACTAAAAATGACAGTACTAGAAGTGTCATGCGAAGAATGCATTAAACGGCAGCTCAAGATGAATCACACAACTTTCAACCTCAAAAGCTCCAAATCCTCTCTTACATGACCTTTCAGCCATTCCTCCAGAAAAAAAACATGCCAAAAACTCTCCACCAACATACTTCAAGAGATGGAGATGAGTTACAATAATCAAATGCAATTGTTATATACTCCTCTATCTATTTCACCAAATATACCATGTGATTATCCAAAAGAATAACAATGTAGCATGTAGGTGAAATAATCATAAGAGAAAATGACAACCCCATGTTCACAGGTTCGGCACAATGAAGACATTAGTAGAAAAGGTAAAAATCCTAAATTTGGGGGGAAAAACATAAACACTGATATAAAGTGCGTACCGCGCGAATGAGATGGGGGGAATCAAGGAGGCATTTGGCACTCCAGAGAGGATCGTTGAGGTTCGCACCGTGCCGTTCCAGCTCCGTGGCCAGGCCGCCGTCGACCACGCCTACGCCGCCGGACTTCTGAAGGAAATCGGCCATGAGCGACGGCGCCACTGTGCTTCGATCGGTGGTACCCATTTTCTTATGCGATTCGAATGCTTCGCAGCGATGGTAATGAAAACCAATTGAAGCGGTCACTCTCGTCCTAAGCTCCAAGAGTGACGTTTGTCCCCCACCTTCTTCTGTCGTGCTTAGCTCATTCCGCCGTGTCTCCCTAACAAAACAAAGTTTTATCCAAAAACAAATCTTTTAAATTGGGATAAAATCCACACCAACTCTCTCACAATATTTTTGAAATATTTATATTAAATAGTACTAAAACTTAATTCATTTCCTTAAATAGTACTTAAATTTTTGTGTTCCTAAATAGCACTTAATAATAACCAGAAATAGAAAATAATGACCAGTAATGGCGAACATTTATTTGAATAATAGCTAATGGATAATGACTAAAAGTGCTATATTGGAAAAAAACACAAATCATGTTATTTACGGAAAGTCATTATGTTTTAGTGTTATTTAGGTAAATTTCTCAATATTTTTTTGGTTAGACCTTCCGCACTTGACTTTGGTGAAATCAGACTAATCCTTATCGAACAGGTTGCGAATTAGCACTGAATGTCTCCTAGCGGGTAGTGGGATTTGAAGCCATGACCTCAAGATCATCACAGCTCTGCGCTGCCAACTGTGCAACTACTTATTGGCCCCAACTTTCTTATATTTTCATATAATTTCTTTCCACTTTACCCGTAACTCCTACGTGAAAAACAATCAAGCTGACTTAGGTAATTTAAGGAATGAGATGACAACCTTAAAATTATTTGGCAACCTTTAGACACTAATGAAAAAGGAAAGTGAATATTTTTTTTATGAAATGAATGTAGCATATGTCTTAGACCTTTCAACCATCACACCAAACTCACATCCGAAATGTAGTAAATATGAAATTTACAATAATTCATCTCTAACTACTATACCAAAATCAAAATAATATTCTCACACTATATTCTTTTTTTATTACTTTTATATTTTGAAAATTTAAAAAAAATTGCGGTAAATTATAAAAAAGAAAAAACCAATACCTAAAAAGACATATAATGTAAGCTAAAAAAATTTTAAAAAAATTGTGAAGTAATAAAGATATGGAAAAAAAAGAAAAATGAAGTACCCCGAACTACAACCCATATTTGAGTTTGAAATACTGCAAAACTCATTTTGTAATAAAAAATAAAGTACTCTTGGGGGGTGTACAACTCGAAAACTAAATACATTCATGTGTTACTATTGAAGATGCCCTTAAGCTTTCAAATTTAAGGGCATGAATATGCCTCCCTTTTTTGAATCCAAACACAAGTATTCCTTTCATTCTATAATAACTTTATTACTTTCTTTTTAATTGTCTCAAAATAAACTCTCATTCAATTTAATATAAGAGTAATTCCATAATTGATCCTTTATAGCAGGGGGATTTTCCTATTTAGTCCTCTATTATCAAATATTACCCTAGTGGTCCTTCTTTTATGGGTATCTTTCCACAAATAGTCATTTTTTGATCTTCAGTCATGTTGGTCTTAATTTGATGGCTAAAAAAGTAATTTCACAATGATAATATATCTTTTTTGTCATACACAATTCCAAAGGTTGTTCCATTTGCGTCGTTTGTGAATTATAGTCGCTTTCTACTACAACTATAGTATATAAATGTGGTCTTTCGTCTGAATCCTAGCCCACAATCATAGTTATTATTTTTGTGTTATTCGCTTAACCAATATCAGAACACGTCACTAGACATAATGTTGATGTTAAATTATGCTTTTAGCCTTTAAATTAACACCAACATGGCAGAAGATAAAAAAGGACCGTTTGTGGAAAGGCACTCGTAAAAAAGGACTACGGGGGTAATATTTGATAATAGAGGACTAAATATGGAAACCTCCTTGTTATAAAGGACCAATTATGTAAAACTAAATATAATTTTTATAATAGAGGACTCTTAATAAAGGACTACGAGGGTAATATTTGATAATAGATGACTCTTAATATAATTATTAAATAGTCACATACTCTCTTCTCGGCATAAATCTCAACCACAAATTTCACTATTTATTGAATTTTGTAAATCTCAACTACTTTAGAAGTGTTGTGAAAGTTGTGCTATTCAAAAGTATGTATTCAGTTCATATTTTTAAAAAAAAGTATGGCACATTACTTATAACCCATAGATTATGTAGAATTCATTATTTGTTTTTATTCTTCACACACATCGAATGACTTTAATGTTCATTATCAACATAATTTTAAAAGATTTTATGATATTGTAAACTGATGTTGGAAAAGGCAAATTATTATGTGATCTTTGTGTACATTCTCATTTTATGATACTGTAACACCCCAACCCGCATGACCCAAACCCGTGAGACAGCGGACCGGTGTGTCACTGAATTGGTATCCGAATTTGCGACATTTTCAAAACGATTTTAAACAAACGTTCTATCAATACATATAAAAATTCATCGGAGTAATTTAAAATAATGCGGAAGCCTTTTTAAAGTCAAACAACTTGGGATCTTGCCCGAAAACGTAATAAGCATTAAAGTTAATTAAATAAAGCATAATCAACAGATTAAAGAGATAGCCACGCCATCGTACATCTCCTCCTCAATGCCCTCTGGGATCGGCTCTAGGTTCATCTGTCTGATCACCTACGGACAACAAAAAGAAAAACAACGCTATCCGCTCAGCATTGACGCTGAGTGGTACTCCATTGTAGCACAAGAATAAACATAATAATTCAACAATTAAGATCGTGCATATGTTTATCCTTTTAATAAAAATCAATTCAACTTTACATTCGGTTCTTTAGACGGTTGACCAACAGTCAACTTATTTTCTTTCTTTTCAAAACGATTTAGGTGTTACGGGTTTCTCATGAACTCTTTGACCACCGGTCAAACCAATTTAGACTTTCACCAAAGTCAAACCACTTAACATTTAATGCCTATGACGGAGATAGCCTCAATCCGTAATACCGAAGATAGCCTCAATTCGGTGGAGGTAGGATCCCTCGGGCGATGGCCTCAAACCCAAGATCGCAGACCCTCGTGCGCACGTCTTAACCTCACTGACCAGGCCCTGCAGCCGCCCGAGCAATGGCCAGTTTCTATGTTCAACACAATAAACCAATTGACCTTAATCACCGATTAGAATTAATTAATTAACTTAACTAATTCATTAAAGTCTTGGATTTAGCCATTCGGTCAAACCTACGTCGACAGAATTTCCAGTCAAAGTCCAAGTCAAACAGGACCTAACCCAAGTCAAAGTCAAACCTGTTCAGTCAATTCACAATCCTCAACAATTCAATTCAAACAATCAATTTAATTCAATTAACCAATTTAGCCAAATTATAGCATAAACACATATAACGATCCAAACCATTAAATCTATTCTGAATGCTATTAACTTCATAGTACAGACCTGGATTTCGCCGAAATCGAATCGATAGCCCGAACGGAAGGCAAATCAACGAAATCAAACGAACGGGTCAAATTGAGTCAAAATGCGAAATCGACCAATCAATCCGGCGTGGAGGTTAATCTGCCGGCGATATCAACTCGGGGCAGCGGCCGGATGCGGCGACGGTGACGGACGCCGGCGACAGTGGCGGAGCGGCAGCTCGACGGCGATGAGCAGCGACTGGCGGCGACTGGCTGGGGAAAGGCGACCGGCGCTGGACTCGACGGCGATGATGGTGGTCGCCGGTAGGGGAGGCGACGGACTTCCGGCGAAGGTGAAACAATAGCTGGAGGCTCGGCGACGGCGGCTGGAGGCTCGGCGACGGCGGCTGGACCTGGCGGTGAGCGACGGGGTGGCGGCGATTGGCTGCGGCGAGGAGCTCTGGCTTGCGCGACGCCAGCGTGGTCGAACGGCAGAGGACGACCGGCGGCTGGCTGCTGCAATTGGGCGGCGATCGAGGGACGACGCTACTGGCGAAGAAGAAAGAAGAAGAAGAAGAAGAAGAAGAAGAACGGGAAGAGGAAGAAGAAAGAAGATAAGGATAACGAAATCGTGTGGCTGAAATTTAGGTTTAGGTTTATTTAATGGTCCCATTCCAAAATGGATTGGGCTTCGGACCCAAAATACCTGATTAAATGGTCATAACATGAGCTCCATAACTCCGATTCGCGAGCCGTCTGAACCGACGCGATCACAAAAATATTTCCTACGAGATGACATAAAAGTTGGGCTTAGAATCCAAATTATAATTTTAACCCCTTTTTAGGCCCAATTCATAATCAATTGCTCTAACAATTTAATTAATTCTTTTGGGCCAGGTTTCGGGGCGTTACATTTCTCCCCCCCTTAAAAAGAATTTCGTCCTCGAAATTACCTGAGTCATTGGTCGTCGAAGAGATGAGGGTACTGAGTTCGCATAGATTCTTCGGTCTCCCAGGTTGCTTCTTCCACCGCATGATTACGCCATAGTACATTTACTAAAGGTACCGTCTTATTTCTTAGTACTTTAGTTTCGCGCGCCAAGATCTTAACTGGCTCTTCTTCGTAAGACAAACTCTCGTCGAGGGTTACAGCATTGGTCGGCAACACATGAGTCGGATCTGAACGGTATCTACGTAGCATGGAGACATGAAAGACGTCGTGAATCCTGTTTAGCTCTGGTGGCAACTCTAGCCTGTAAGCAACAGGTCCTATTCGCTCCAGAATGCGATAGGGTCCAATGAATCTAGGGCTAAGCTTCCCTTTCTTCTCGAACCGTAGGACCTTCTTCCAAGGTGAAACCTTCAAGAATACCATGTTACCAACATTGTACTCTGTGTCTCGTCTCTTTAAGTCTGCATAAGATTTCTGTCTGTCCGAAGCAGTGCGGAGTCGGTCTCTGATCACACAAACCTTCTCCTCGGTTTCCTGCACAATATTTGGTCCCTCGAGCTTACGCTCACTAAGCTCTGTCCAACAAATCGGGGTTCGGCACTTTCTGTCGTAGAGTGCCTCATACGGAGCCATCTGAATACTCACCTGGTAACTGTTATTATAGGCAAACTCCATCAACGGCAAGTAACGCTCCCAATCTTCTCCAAAGTCGATCACACACGCTCGCATCATATCCTCGACAATCTGTATCACCCTCTCGGACTGGCCATCGGTCTGAGGGTGAAATGTCGTACTAAGGTTCAAAGCTGTGCCAAAAGCCTTCTGAAGTCCTCTCCAGAACATCGAAGTGAACCGGGGATCTCTATCAGATATGACTTACAGTGGTGCACCGTGCAACCGAACTATCTCTCTAACGTATAAGTCTGCCAATTTGTCCAAGGAAGAGTCACGTCTGACGGGTAGAAAATGAGCAGACTTTGTCAACCTGTCAACAATGACCCAGATGGCGTCATTCTTTCGTGAAGATCGTGGCAATCCTATCACA
This sequence comes from Cuscuta australis, assembly GCA_003260385.1. Lineage (NCBI taxonomy): Eukaryota > Viridiplantae > Streptophyta > Magnoliopsida > Solanales > Convolvulaceae > Cuscuta > Cuscuta australis. The sequence goes on along the minus strand of NQVE01000140.1, from coordinate 1,314,006 downwards.
AAGTCCATAGTGATCCTTTCCCACTTCCATTCCGGAATGGTAGGAGGGTGCAGCAACCCTGTCGGAACCTGGTGCTCAGCCTTGACTTGCTGACAAGTCAAACAGCGCGCAGTGAACTCGGAGATTTCCTTTTTCATAGCTGGCCACCAATAGGATTTCTTCAAATCCTGATACATCTTGTTACTACCCGGGTGCATAGTGTATACGGTTCCGTGAGCCTCACGCAACAAGCGATCCCTCACTCCACCGCGGGGCACCACTAGGCGTTCACGATAGTACAAGACTCCGTCATCGCGAATTGCAAACTCGGGCCTCTTTCCTGTAGGAACTAACTCTCGAGTCTTCTGACAAAACTCATCATCTCTCTGTGCTGTACGGATCTCCTGCTCTAACGGAGACTGAAGCTGTAGCTCGGCTAACGATTTTCTGCTCAAAGCATCGGCCACGATGTTAGCCTTGCCCGGGTGATACTCAATGACTAAATCGTAATCCTTGATCAGCTCCAACCATCGATGTTGTCTAAGATCCAGCTCCTTCTGGGTGAGTAGGTACCTCAAACTCTTTTGATCGGTGAAGATGTGAATCCTCTCTCCAAAGATGTAGTGGCGACAAATCTTCAAGGCGAACACCACGGCTGCCAACTCTAAATCATGTGTCGGGTAGTTCTCCTCGTGAGTCTTCAACTGTCTCAATGCGTAGGCCACTACCTTACTCAACTGCATCAGTACACAACCTAAGCCACTATGAGATGCGTCACTATGGATGGTATACTCGATGCCAGGAGTAGGTTGAATCAAGACTGGTGCCTGGGTCAGGCACTCCTTCAGTTGATCAAAACTGCGCTGGCACGCTTCTGACCACTCAAATTTGATGTCCTTACGCAGTAGCTTGTTCAATGGAGTAGCGATCGAGGCGAAGCCCTTAACAAATCGACGATAGTAACCGGCTAACCCAAGGAAGCTCCTCACCTCACGAACATTCTGCGGAGTCTTCCAATCCACTATGGCCGAAATCTTGCTGAGGTCTACCTGGATACCGGTGGCAGAGATAACATGTCCTAAGAATGTCACCTCACTCAACCAGAATTCACACTTAGACAATTTTGCATACAACTTGTGTTCTCTCAACACACTCAAAACCAATTGCAAATGTCTATCATGCTCCTCCTGAGTCCGTGAATAAACCAAGATGTCATCGATGAACACTACTACGAACTGGTCTAAGTATGGTCGGAACACACTGTTCATAAGCTCCATGAACACTGTCGGGACATTAGTCAATCCGAAAGGCATGACTGAGAACTCATAATGCCCATAGCGTGTTCTAAAAGCAGTCTTCGGAATGTCTTCTCTCTTAACGGAAATCTGATGGTATCCAGAACGCAGATCAATCTTTGAGAATACTGTAGCTCCTCTGAGCTGGTCGAACAGGTCGTCGATGCGAGGCAACGGATAACGATTCTTCACTGTGGCTTTGTTCAACTGCCTGTAGTCGATGCAAAGTCTCATGGATCCATCTTTCTTCCGAACAAATAACACCGGTGCTCCCCATGGGGAAACGCTAGGTCGGATGAATCCCTTTTCCAGTAGCTCTTGCAACTGAGCCTTCAACTCCTTCATCTCGGCAGGTGCTATACAATACGGTGTAGCAGATATGGGTTCCGTACCCGGAATGAGATTGATCGAGAACTCTACCTCTCTCGGCGGAGGCAAACCAGGTAGGTCTTCGGGAAAGACATCGGGGAAGTCGCAAACCGTACGAATGTCCTGCTGACGTGGCGATTCTTTTCGCATATCCTGAACATGACACAGGAACATCTCGCAGTTCTTGCGAATCAAGCGCCTCGCGCTCAAGGACGATATGAACTCGGGAGTCTTGGGGAACACTTCCCCGGAGAGTGATACGTCGCTACCGTCCTGGGCTCTCAGCCGTACGGTCCGACAACTGCAGTCGACCACTGCTCTATGCTCGGTGAGCCAGTCCATACCAAGGATAATGTCAAACTCCTTGTGTGGTAGCTCTATCAAATCTGCAGGGAATTGCTTGCACGGACAACGGAAACCTATCATAAATGTGATGAAGACGCATGCTATGTCCTAGCGGATTCGATACAATGGTAGGTATCTCAAGGTCACTCCTCACAATCGCAGAATTAGCAGGCATGCCAACAAAGATATAGGAGAGCGTAGAACCCGGATCGATCAAGGCATGCATAACCGAATCAAATAGTATGAACGTACCCAAGATAACATCGGGACTAGGATCTGTGCGCCCATGCATGGCGTAGGTACGCGCTGGTGCCTGGCCTGACTGCTGCAGACGTGCTCTCTGCTGATTATTTGCGGCCGTAGACTGCTGACTCCGTGCTAGATGTGATGCGGCAGGCTGATCCGGAGCTCCAGGTAAAACAGGCTCGCTGCTAGGGTTTGTCGGGCAATGCCTCCTGAAATGCCCTGGCTGACCACAACCCAAACATAAGCCTTGGGCGAGCCAACACTCGCCCGGGTGATGCCTACCACACTGTACACACTGCGAGTGGCTCCTTGTTCTGATCGAGTTGCTAGCGGCAGCCGACGGAGACGGCTTCGACTTACTCCTCTTAGGCGGCGGCGCACTCGAAGAACCCTTCTCGTACCTCTTTCCCCCGAATCCAAAACTCTTCCCGCTCGGCCCGGTGCTGGCCGCGGGTCGCGGGTCTTTCGTCGCTCGATCCTCCTTCTTGGTTGCCTGCAGATCATCCAAGCTCTTTTCCGTCTTCACAATCAAATCATACGCCGCATTAAAATCTGTCATCGTGATCAGCGCGGCGTACGGCCTCAAGTCCGGCCGTAGCTTCTTGACGAACTCATTCAAACGATCCTCCGGAGTGGAGACCAGACTCGTCGCATACTGGGACAGGTAGTCGAACTTCTGTCTCAGTTCAGGCAGTGACATCCCCTCCTGCTTAAGCGCAACGAACTCATCGCGCCTCTCCTCGCGATACCGGGTGGGGACGTACTCCTTTGTGAAGGCTCGATCAAAGCGATCCCAGGTCCAAGGCTTGGGCATGTGTGGATCCTGGTCAATGCGCTTCCACCAATCATATGCTCCCTTCCGAAACATCTGTGACGCCAACTCCGAGCGATCAGCATCTGGGACTCTCAAATTCTTGAGTACCCGGTCCATCTCCTCCAGCCAATCCAAAGCAATCTGGGGCTCCCCCATCTTGTCTCCTCGGAACTCTTCCGCTCCATTATCCTTCAACGTCTTGAAGGTAACGATGTGCGGCTGCGGCTGTGGTGGTGGCGGTGGCTGGAACATGGGCATAAGCTGCGCCATGTGCTGCATATAATGGGCCATCATGGCCGGGAACATCTGCTCGTAGGCCACCGGCGGTATTGCCAACGGTGGCATCACTGGAGGTGGTACGACTGGCAGTGGTACAGCTGGTGGCTGTCCCGCTGGCGCAGGTTGATTCTGTCGTTGCCCTCCGTCACCCGGAGGCGTGAAACTCGAACCCTCGGTGTTCACCGTGTGCACGCTCACGTGCTCCGGCTCCGGAACGTACTGACCGTGGGTCAATTCTTGACTCATTCTAAAATAATAAAGAAATTCCCACGTCAGATCTTAACATATAACAGATAAAGCTATAAATACTTATTACCTTCCCGGGGCAGAGGAGTTACGTGAGATGCAGATGCGGCTGAATTATTCATTGTATTTTATTTTGAAAGGGTCCAAAGACCGATTTTAAAACCAAATGCTCCGATACCAAAATGTAACACCCCAACCCGCATGACCCAAACCCGTGAGACAGCGGACCGGTGTGCCACTGAATTGGTATCCGAATTTGCGACATTTTCAAAACGATTTTAAACAAACGTTCTATCAATACATATAAAAATTCATCGGAGTAATTTAAAATAATGCGGAAGCCTTTTTAAAGTCAAACAACTTGGGATCTTGCCCGAAAACGTAATAAGCATTAAAGTTAATTAAATAAAGCATAATCAACAGATTAAAGAGATAGCCACGCCATCGTACATCTCCTCCTCAATGCCCTCTGGGATCGGCTCTAGGTTCATCTGTCTGATCACCTACGGACAACAAAAAGAAAAACAACGCTATCCGCTCAGCATTGACGCTGAGTGGTACTCCATTGTAGCACAAGAATAAACATAATAATTCAACAATTAAGATCGTGCATATGTTTATCCTTTTAATAAAAATCAATTCAACTTTACATTCGGTTCTTTAGACGGTTGACCAACAGTCAACTTATTTTCTTTCTTTTCAAAACGATTTAGGTGTTACGGGTTTCTCATGAACTCTTTGACCACCGGTCAAACCAATTTAGACTTTCACCAAAGTCAAACCACTTAACATTTAATGCCTATGATGGAGATAGCCTCAATCCGTAATACCGAAGATAGCCTCAATTCGGTGGAGGTAGGATCCCTCGGGCGATGGCCTCAAACCCAAGATCGCAGACCCTCGTGCGCACGTCTTAACCTCACTGACCAGGCCCTGCAGCCGCCCGAGCAATGGCCAGTTTCTATGTTCAACACAATAAACCAATTGACCTTAATCACCGATTAGAATTAATTAATTAACTTAACTAATTCATTAAAGTCTTGGATTTAGCCATTCGGTCAAACCTACGTCGACAGAATTTCCAGTCAAAGTCCAAGTCAAACAGGACCTAACCCAAGTCAAAGTCAAACCTGTTCAGTCAATTCACAATCCTCAACAATTCAATTCAAACAATCAATTTAATTCAATTAACCAATTTAGCCAAATTATAGCATAAACACATATAACGATCCAAACCATTAAATCTATTCTGAATGCTATTAACTTCATAGTACAGACCTGGATTTCGCCGAAATCGAATCGATAGCCCGAACGGAAGGCAAATCAACGAAATCAAACGAACGGGTCAAATTGAGTCAAAATGCGAAATCGACCAATCAATCCGGCGTGGAGGTTAATCTGCCGGCGATATCAACTCGGGGCAGCGGCCGGATGCGGCGACGGTGACGGACGCCGGCGACAGTGGCGGAGCGGCAGCTCGACGGCGATGAGCAGCGACTGGCGGCGACTGGCTGGGGAAAGGCGACCGGCGCTGGACTCGACGGCGATGATGGTGGTCGCCGGTAGGGGAGGCGACGGACTTCCGGCGAAGGTGAAACAATAGCTGGAGGCTCGGCGACGGCGGCTGGAGGCTCGGCGACGGCGGCTGGAGGCTCGGCGGCGGCGGTTGGACCTGGCGGTGAGCGACGGGGCGGCGGCGATTGGCTGCGGCGAGGAGCTCTGGCTTGCGCGACGCCAGCGTGGTCGAACGGCAGAGGACGACCGGCAGCTGGCTGCTGCAATTGGGCGGCGATCGAGGGACGACGCTACTGGCGAAGAAGAAAGAAGAAGAAGAAGAAGAAGAAGAAGAAGAAGAACGGGAAGAGGAAGAAGAAAGAAGATAAGGATAACGAAATCGTGTGGCTGAAATTTAGGTTTAGGTTTATTTAATGGTCCCATTCCAAAATGGATTGGGCTTCGGACCCAAAATACCTGATTAAATGGTCATAACATGAGCTCCATAACTCCGATTCGCGAGCCGTCTGAACCGACGCGATCACAAAAATATTTCCTACGAGATGACATAAAAGTTGGGCTTAGAATCCAAATTATAATTTTAACCCCTTTTTAGGCCCAATTCGTAATCAATTGCTCTAACAATTTAATTAATTCTTTTGGGCCAGGTTTCGGGGCGTTACAAATACTTAGTACATAAGTGTCATGTTAGAGTTGGGCTTTTTTGTAAAAGATCTAATTGTGAGTCCATAAGAAGTGTGGGAAATCCATATTTCTAAGGTGGATCTATGGACCACGGAAGTATAACTCGCTGGAAAAAGTTGTCAAGGATGAGAGACTAGAATTTTTGGTGGTCGAAGATATGATTGATACTCTCTAAATATTTTTAAATTATATTATTGTAGTGTTGAACACCATTACTAAGCAGCATGGTTCCGTTACAACTAGCAAACGCAGCCACAACAATGCTAATTAATGATTCCTGCGCCCTAAACCCCTCCATCTTAGCTTCATCATCACCTTTGCTGTAACATCTTGTCCCCCACCATGGACGAAAGTGTCTGCTCATAGGATTGTAGACTGGCCTCACAAATCAACACAAGTCTTTCCCGCACACTTTTGTCATTCCTTGTGCACGCCCAAGAAACTTCCTAGAGGGTCACTCATTCAAAAATTGTTCCAAATCAAGCATGCTTAACTTTAGAGTTTCTAAGTGAGGAACTCTCGAAAACAGATGCACCTTGTTGGTATGAGTAGTACTATCCTTTTGAGTAGGGGCGGAGGAGGGAGGGCATGCCTGGGCAAGTGCCCCCCAACGAAATTCTGGCGAAATAGGATTAGGGTACCCAATCGCTGATGGGAGGCCGGATTTGCCCCCTCAGATTTTTTGCAGCATCCACCTTCTAGTTTTGGCCCGGCAGGCGATCGAAGAAGGAGAACAGTTGCCAATGAAAAAAACAAAAATGACATCGTTTTGAAGTTGGGTTTAAAATAATTCCTTTGACCCAGCCCAACACTGCACGACCCACTAGCCCAATAACCAATTGCCCAAAAAAATACGGAGTACTCATCGCCGTCATCGCCCATCGGCTTATACGGCACGGGCGTACGGCTGGAACACTCCACAGCCGAAACCAGTCAAACCGGTGAAACAACGAAAGCAAAAACTCCACGATCAAAACTCAGACACAACTCTTCTTCTATGCTTCTTCATCAAATCTTCATATTTTCTCTCATTGTCTAGGTATATGTAAATTTTAATTATCTGATTTCGAGATATATTTATTAATATTTGAAATTTTTGAATATTGCTAAACTATATTTTGAATTTTGAATATTTATTTTGTTCCGTGTTTCTAGTGTGTTTGTTGATATTTAAATATTTGATAAATGTTAATGTAATTTCAATTTCTAGAGGTTAAGATATATAAAATTATTGTTTTAAGGTTATTGATATTTTACTTTGTTACTTTATTATTGAATCATGAAATTTGGAGAAGTGAGATGGATAAATTTGTTATTAGACAAAAGAAGAATTTAGAATTTGTAAGTGATCGAGACAATGAAAAAGAAGTTTCTTCTATAAAGAAAGCAAGTGTGGTTTGAAATGATGATATTATTGCTAATCCGGGATTAAGAAAACAAATTAATAGTTATCCATTAGAAATTAGAGATGTATTAAGCATAAGATACTTAGCAAAAAGTCCTTGTAAACGATCGATGGATAAATTTCCACAAAGTATGACGGCAAGAACAAAAGACGATTTTAAAGTTATTTGTTTGATAAGTTTAAGTGGTTGGAGTATAGTGTTGCCAAGGATAGAGCATATTTTTGCACTTTTATTTGTTTGCAAATACAATAAAAAATGGATCAAAAGCTTTTACTGAAGTTGGATTTAACAACTGGAAAGATTATCCTAAGCATTTGTTGACCATGTAGGAACCAAAGAAAGTTCTCATTCTTATTGTAGAATTAAAGTTCAACAATATCTTAATCAAAGAGAGAACATAGATTATGTCTTTTCGAATAACACTAATGCCATTGAAGATGATTATCGTACTCGGTTAGCAATTGTTGTAAAAGTGGCTCGATATCTTTTAGGGGAGGTCTTAGCTTTCAAGGGACATGATGAATCTCCTGAATCCATCGAGGTAATTTTCTTGAGCTCATATCTTGGTTTTGTAAGACCAATGTAGTTGCTGACAAAGTCATGCAAACAAATGCTCCTAAACATAATCAAATGACTTCTCCTACCATTCAGAGAGATATTATTAATAGTTGTGGAATGGAAACGAGAAATGTCATATTGAATGAGATAGGAAATTTTTTTTTTCTCTTTTGATTGATGAAGCTCGAGATTGCTCTATGAATGAGCAAATGTCGGTGATTTTGAGATTTGTGAATGATAAAGGGGAGATTATAGAGCGTTTTCAATTGATGAATTTTTTGCAAAGTTTCTTAAAAAATCAATTGATGAATTTTTTACAAAACATGGATTGTCCCTTTCAAGACTTAGGCCCCGTTCCGTTCAACTTATTTTTTCTTATTTTTATTAAAATCAGATCAGATCAGATCAGATCAGACCAGATCAGGTCAGATCAGATCGAATCAGATCAGATCAGATCGAATCAGATCTGATCAGATCAGACCCAATCAGATCAGATCAGATCCAATCAGATCAGATCAAGACTTATTAAAATAAGATCTCATCAAGAATTATTATTATTATTATTATATTATTATTATTATTATTATTATTATTATATTATTATTATTATTATTATTATTATTATTATTATGATCATCATCATCATCATCATCATCGTCATCATCATCATCATCATTATTATTATTATTATTATTGTTCTTAAAAATGAAAAAGAATAAACTTTAGAAATAGGATAAATAAAAAGCTGAGAAAGTAATCCTTAATTATTAGACGTCGGAAAAATTAGTTTTAAAATACATTGACAATGTCAATCTAATTCTACTTTTAAAATATATTTTTATTGCTACTTGTAATTTGAGTTTCTAAACTTTTGATCTTTTATAAGTATGAGATATTCTAATAAAAATACTATCTCTTCTATATATTGATTATCTAAATTTAATTACTTTTAAATGTATATCTAAATTAAATATTTATTCCAATGTATAATTCTAATTTTACAAAAAAAATTATCATAAAATAAAAAATATTATTACATTATAATATGAATGATTATTCTAATATATGAATTAACTATTTTTATTTTATTAAAAAGGAATCATTAAATAAAAAATATTGATTATATTATCATATGAATTATCATTACAATTTTCAAACGTTATTATAAAGTCAAATTAAATTATTGATTTGAAATTTTAAATTAAATCATAATTAATCAGATCAGACCAGATCAGATCATATCAGATCCAATCAGATCAGATCAGATCAGATCAGATCCAATCAGATCAGATCATATCAGATCCAATCAGATCAGATCAGATTAGATCAGACCAGATCAGATCAGAACTTATTAGAATCAGATCAGATCAGAAAAAATAAGTTGAACGGAACGGAGCCTTAGAGGTCAAGGTTATGATGGAACTTCAAATATGTGCGGTCAATTTAATGGGTTGAAAACACTTATTCTTAATGAAAACAAGAATGCATACTACATTCATTGTTTTGCCCACCAACTTCAGCTAGTTATTGGTGCGGCTGCACAAGATAGGGAGAGCGTATTTGATTTCTTTGAAAAGCTATTGATGATTGTAAATACGGTTGGATTGTCATGCAAACGGAAGGATTTTCTCCTTCAAGTACACGAGGAGGAAACTTTACATCACATAAAAATAGGTGAACTGTCAACTGGTAGGGGGCAAAATCAAGCAACATTTTTAGCTCGACCAGGTGATACACATAGGGGCTCTCACTACAAAACTCTTATTCGTCTCTTTGATATGTTGAATGCTATTGGTACAGTGCTAAATTCGTTACACGAGCAAAATTAAAAATAGTGCTAGTGGCATTCTTGAAAAAATGGATTCTTTTGAGTTTTTTTTATATTGGAAAGTTTATGTTGAAAGTTCTAGGTATGACTAATACCTTATCAAAGATATTACAAGCACGAGATCAAAATATTGGTTGTGCTTTAAATATGATTGGTGCAGTAAAAAAGAACTTACAAGATTTTAGAGATCATGGTAAGGATGCCTTTTTGAAGGAAGTTAGTGAATTTTGTGAAGAACATGCAATTAATGTACCTAAGATGGAAGATTATCTTCGTGGGTGAACAAGAAAGAAGATGAAAGGTGGTGAACTCATGACAAATTATGTGCATTTTCGTGGATAGATCTTTGTAAAGGTATAGTACTCTTATTAATTTTAAATTTTGATATCATTTTTGGAAGTATTTTAATATCATAACATATTAAATAAGTTATTATTATTATAATTATTCTTTATTTGATGTTAGGTCATTGATATTGTTACTGTGGAAATGGATAGACTCTTCACATGGACAAACACAAATTTACTAAGATGGCAGTGACGTCGTTCCAGACGCCGATGTCGCAGCCATCACCTTTTCAACTGCAGCTGGTCAGCACTATAGCCCCTGTCAACTTGACTAGCGCGCTTAACGCTGCAGGGCCGTCGCGTCCCCCGCAAGGTACGAATCCGCAAGTCACCCCTGATGGTCATTGTGTCACAGTTGAGAGCTGTGACGGCGAGTGGGACATTCCGAGGGCCCACAAGAAGAAGGGAAAAACTATTCGCCCAGCAACTTCCCGAAACTCCGCCTTCGAAAGGCTGGGGGACAGGGAAGAGGGCCAAATAAAGTCAGCCAAACAGAGGCTGGGGCAGAGCGTCGCCCATGTCAGCGCGTTCGCCCGGTTAGGCGAGGTGCGAGAGGTCGAGCCTGCCCGCACCCGGCGCTCCCGGTCTAACCGGCAGGAGCCAGCGAGGACGAGGGCTCTCGTCAGGAAGAGGAAGCAGAGAGCCAGCCCAGGTTACCGGTGGCGAACCGGTTAACCATCCCAAATAACCGCGTCCAGCAGATGGGAGTTTGCTGAGGCTGAACCTCAACTCCGGGCGAAGAAAGAAGTCGAGCATGGTTACAAGCCCAAGATGGTGCAAGTCAAGAAAGAAAAAGCACCGGGACCTAGCCGGCCAAGACACCACTATGACCCGGTCGTCCGTGTTGTCAATACGAAAGAATGTCAAGAAATCCAGAAACCACCGGTCATTCCTCCGGAAAACCCTGCCGGTCAAGCAGGGCGGCAGTGGTCGGGCACCTATTGTTCGTACCACAGGTCAGATTCACATAACACTTCCGAGTGCAAGAGTGTTAAGGGAGTGATCCGGCAGATGATAGACAGTGGAGAACTGGGCAAGGATTACTTGCAGATTGCCCAGGAGAAGAGTCATCAATGGGTTAGGCCAGCTGCCCCAGGAGATGACCGGGACAACGACCGGCGAAGGAATAACCGGCCAAGGGAGCGGCAACCTGCTCCTGAAAAAGAGCATATCAGAATGATCTTCGGCGGGCCTGAAGGTGGAGATTTAGCCGCGCAGCAGAAGAATTGGGTCCGCAGCATTTACGTTAGTGAAGTAAGTACTGAACCGGCCAGGCGTAAGCATACGAGGAGGGAACCGATCGTCTTTACTAACCAGGACCTCCCCCCTACCGGTGAGGATCACAATGATCCATTGGTCATCACCATGGACATTAATCGGGTGGATGTCGCCCGGGTACTTGTTGACACCGGTAGCAGTGTCAATATCTTATACCTGGAGACTTTCCAAAAAATCAGGTTGTGTCGGACACAACTTGAACCCCTGAAGACTCCTCTCTCAGGCTTCACAGGAGACACCGTTGAAGCTGAAGGATCCATAGTTCTACCGGTCGAACTAGGATCAGGTGAGAAGACCGTGTGGAAGAAGATGCGGTTCATCGTTGTGGACATTAAATGCGTCCACAACGCAATTCTTGGAAGGCCAGGCATCAATAGAGTCGGGGCGGTGATTTCCATGCCTCACCTGTGCATGAAGTTCCACACTCCACGTGGTGTGGGTGAAGTGAAAGGCGACCAGAGGAATGCCCGGGAGTGCTATGCCCAGGCAGTCAAGAAGATGACCAAGGGGGTCAATGTAATCTCCCAAGAGATCACAAAGGGAGAGACCCAGGAGAAATTGGAGCCCGAGGCCGAGACGGTGGAAATCGAACTTCACCCGGGTGATTCTTCAAGGATGGTCAGAATTGGAGCAAATCTCCCCGAAGATCTCAAGGCAGAGATTACACGGGTCCTCCAAGAATACGCGGGCATATTCGCATGGAGCATGGCGGATATACCCGGAATAGATCGCTCTGTTATCTGTCACTGGTTTGCCGTAAGAGAGGGAAGTCGACCGGTACGTCAGAAGAAGCGGTACCTGACCAGTGACCGGCGCGACTTCGTCAAGAAGGAAGTGAAGGACCTCCTCAGTGTTGGTCACATCCGGGAAGTCAAATACCCAGATTGGCTTGCCAACGTTGTCCTTGCTCCAAGGGCGACACGTGGAGAATGTGTGTGGATTATACGGACTTGAACAAGGCTTGTCCGATGGATTCATACCCCCTCCCCAGTCCAGATCAAATGGTGGATGAAACTGCGGGGTGCGAACTCCTAAGTTTCATGGATGCCTTCAAGGGTTACCACCAAATCTACATGGCCAAGGAAGATGAAGAGATGACGTCATTCCTCACACCCGAAGGGACCTACTGTTACCGGGTATTGGCGTTTGGCTTGAAGACCTCAGGAGCAACCTACCAGTGCATGGTGAACAAACTCTTCAAGCCACTACTAGGAAAGACCATGGAGGCATACGTCGACGACATGCTGATCAAAAGCCAGGTATCTCTCAACCACCCGGCAGATATGCGAGCCACGTTCGATGTCATGGCAAAATACAACCTCCGGCTGAATCCTAAGAAATGCGTCTTCGCGGTTCGTACCGGTAAGTTCTTGGGATTCATGGTGACCAAGAGAGGAATAGAGCCCAACCAAGAAAAAATCCGGGCCATCACTGAAATGCAAGCCCCTACCTCCGTTAGGGATGTTCAGAAGTTGACCGGTCGTCTAGCGGCCCTCAGCCAGTTCCTTTCCCGGTCAGCTGAGAGATCTCTGCCCTTCTTCAAAGTTCTGAAAAAGGCCAACACATTTGCATGGGACGAAGAATGTCAGAGGGCATTTGAGGAGCTAAAAGAGTACCTAGCGTCGGATATTGTATTGTCTAAACCCGAACCGGGTCAAACTCTGTATCTGTACCTGGGAATTTCCCCAAATGTTGTAAGCTCCGTTTTAATAAGAGATGATGGGGCACAAAAGCCCATTTATTATGTGAGCAAAGCACTAAACGGGGCTGAGAGTAGATATACGGCGATGGAGAAGACTGCCTATGCGCTTTTCATCTCCGCAAAAAAGTTAACATCCTGCTTCCAAGCTCACCCGGTGGAAGTCTTGACTGACCAACCGCTGGGTGCAGTGTTGCGAAATTCAACATCCTCTGGGAGGATGGTGAAGTGGGCGATGATGTTAACTCAATTCCACATTGAGTACCGGCCGAGGTCGGCAATTAAGGGACAGGCCCTTGCCGATTTCCTAGTAGAAATGACCGGTCTACAAGCCCATTGAGCAATGGTGGGAGATGGCAGTTGATGGGGCATCCGGTCCTAGAGGATACGGGGGAGGTATCGTGTTCACCACCCTAGAAGGGTTCAAGATCTACCATGCAATCGTCTTCAACTTCAAGCTGACGAACAATGAGGCAGAGTATGAAGCTCTGGATGGAGGGCTTAGACTTGCCCAAGCCCTGAAAATCAGCCAGGTCAGTATCAAATCTGACTCTAGCCTGATTGTTGGGCAAGTGACCGGTAACATGGAAGCAAGGGAAGGACGCATGGCACAATACAAGGAGCTCGTGCTCGCCCTTTTGAAAGGCTTCGAGGAATTCAAGATCGCCCAAATTCTCCGGGCGGAGAACGCGGATGCAGACCTTCTCTCCAAGTTGACGCAGTATGCTCCCGAGCATGTTTCAAAACTTGCCCGGGTGGAAATCCTGGATCGAGCCAGCATCGAAAAATTGGAAGTCGCCGCTATAACAGCTGGAAGCCAATCTGACCGGTCAAATCGGGTCGGGGCGGACGACCATTGGATGTATGATCTGATGGAATATTTGATGGATGGGAGCTTGCGAGAACAAGATGACCGGGAAAGAAAAGTGAAGCTCAGGGCACCCCGATTCCAGGTTCTTGATGGAAGGCGGTATAAAAGGGCATTTGGGGGGGCACTCCTGAGATGTCTAACCAACCGGGAGGCTGAGAGAGTCATAGCGGAGGTCCACGAAGGCGTATGCGCGGCGCATCAAATGTCTCGTATGTTGGAACACACTTTGTACGTTAAACTAAAGTCGTGTTCATTTCTGACAGGTTTTGATAATTGCCAAACCGCCGTGGATATGAAGAGTTTCGTTGAATAACTCAAGGCGTGAAGAATGTCTTGGAACAAGACCTAAAAGACTCAAGGACAAGATCAAGAATTGAAGACTTAGTCAAGTCGGTCTTTTGTGATCAAAACCGACAATTTATTCAAGTCTCGGTTCTCAAAAAGTCAAAACAATTTTTACAAACCATAAAACATTTTTTTGTGCATCAAAACAAACATTTTTGATGACTTCTTTTATTGTTAAAAATCCCTGGTCCTTGCTCAGAACCAAAACCACCTAAGTCGGCGTTCGGCTTTCGGCGTTCGGCTTTCGACGTTCGGTTTTCGGTGTTCGGTTTTTGGCGCCCGAACCAACTCCGTGGTTTTCAATATTTTAAACCCTGTTTTTATCTCCGAGCATATTTTAAAGGTTCCCGAATAATTATTTTATAAAAACCACTCTTGTATCTTGGTCAATCGGTCTAACACGTGAAAAACGGTCATAACCGTGCGCACGTGATTTACGACCTTGAGGACTTGGTTTTTACCAAACAAGTCTTGTTTTCACTATTTTATACCATATACAATGTTTTTCAAACTTGGTTTTTACTTTTGGGAACACTTCGTTTTTGGACCTCGGTTTTTCAAAACGGGTTTCAGCTGGCTAGACTTTAGCTGGGTGATAATCGATTATCACCTTAGTGACAATCGACTATCAGCCACTGCAACCTTGAACTTCCAAAGTTCTGAAGCACGCAATAATCGATTATCAGCTTTGCAATAATCGATTATCAGCCTTTGCAGCCAAAACCCAGAATCTTCTGAGGGGACCAATAATCGATTATCACTTGTTGACAATCGATTATCTGGGTTACCGTTGTCTTCCAACGGATAGAATTTTAAAATTTTGGACAGGGAATCTTTGGATAATCGATTATCATGGTTTGACAATCGACTATCAGCCTGTGTCCCTGAAAAATTTGTCTTCATCCTGTTGGAAATTCTAGCAACGGGTTTATCCCATTTTGGGCTATAAAATGGCACCCAAATCCTCTCTTTTAACACACAATTCTTCAACATTTCAATACTCTTTCATTGCATAAGCATTCCTATTTTTCTTAGCTATTTGAGAGCCAATTCTTGAAGAAATTGTCGTGTTCTTGAGCGTTTACTAGTTCACTCATATTTACTCTTTGTGAGAGTTTTATTCCTGAGTGTTTAAGTGTTTTCATACACTTTAAGGGAGGTTGTTCCCTTGTTGTAAACTCGAAGGAAGTTCCTTGTTCCTTCGTGAGAAGTCTTGGAGTGTGGTATCTCCGAGCAAAGGTGTTGAGGCTCGTGTGACTCGGGTTCTCAAGTTGTACCAGTTTGTTTAGCACCCTTAAGCTTAACGGAGTTAGTGTAGCTCGAGAGAGTCTCTCGGGAGGCTGGATTAGCCACACGTTATGGTGAACCAGGATAAAATTCGGTGTGTTCCTTCCTTACGCTCTTTACTTTAACGCTCTCGTTTTAATTTCCTGCGATTTTGTTTTAAACGCTATTCACCCCCCCTCTAGCGTTGGGCCTTTATTCTAACACCGTACGCTTTCCCAGCACATCATCTTATTGGGGTATTACTGGCCAACAATTATCCAAGATTGTGAAAGGTATGTTCAGAAATGCAGAACATGCCAAGTGTTCTACAAGTATCCCGGTAGACCGGCGACCTACTATCACCCCGTATCGAATGTCATCCCATTCGCTAGGTTCAGAGTTGATATCATTGGAGCGTTCCCAGTCGCCCAAGGAGGGAAGAAGTTCGTAATCGTGGCCATCGATTACTTCACCAAATGGATCGAGGCCGAAGCGTTGGCCAACATCACCATGCAGCAACGGCAACGGCCCACAATTCCGAAATCCGAGATTTACTGAATACTTGGAGGGCTTCGGAATCAAGCACAATCGCTCTTCGGTCACTTACCCCCAAGGAAATGGCCAAGTCGAAAACGCTAACAGAACTATTGTAGATGGTTTGAAGAAACAGCTGGGAGAAGCAGGAAACAAATGGCTAGAAGAGCTCCCGCACATCATATGGGCATTCCGAGTAACACCTAGGAGGGCTCATGGAGAAACTCAATTCTCCCTAACGTATGGGTGTGAAGCAAGGCTGCCCATCGAAGCCGAATTCCCAACGTTTCAGGAATCAAATTATCAACCCCGACAAAATGAAGAGGACCATCTAGCCGAGCTTAACTTGGTCGAGGAACGAAGGATGGCGGCAGAGGTGAGAATGAGTGCATACCAACAAGTTGTGAAGAAGTACCATGACAACAAGGTTGGGCCGCGATACTTCCAAGTTGGAGATGAAGTCCTACGAAGAAGATAAGCAAGTAGACCAGGCGATGGAGGAAAGCTGGCAAAAACTGGGAAGGCCCATACAGGGTTAGAGCCATCATTCACCCAGGAACCTACCGGTTAGAAAGTTTAGATGGTGTACCGGTAGAAAGAACTTGGAATTCTCACCATCTTCGCAAGTTCTACAAATGATTGTAATACTAGGCGATGCCTAACTACATTATCAATCAAAATGATGTTCAATACTCTACTTGGTAGTGGCGGAATTGATAGGTCAAACATATCCTAGGAGGGCTTCCCGGGTGGATCGAATCCACTTGGATAAGCCAACTGAGACACAGGCCCGGACCTGGCACGCTGGTTACTACACCAGTCTTGCTCAGTATAATAGAAAAAATATTAAAACCCGGAAGAGGGGCCCGGAAGAGGGTATGCCTGCAAGAGGGCTGGACCTGGAAGAAGGTTCGAACCGTACTTACACGGGCCCATGAGGTTTGACCGGTATCGGGGAATCAGCCGGTACCGTCAAACTGAGTGGGGACTAAAAGATGCCCATTAAAAGAAATAGAAGGGGATCGTCCACCGTGGCGCATCCTGTTTCCCCCTTCTCAGGGAAGACTTGAACGGGGGGGTGAGCTAAGGCCTTCCCGGGATAGTAGAAATTAAAGGGTCATTAAAAGACTTAATCACCCGGAAGAGGGGGCCGTGGAAGAAGGGTGCATTTGAACCTTGGAGAGGGTTCAAAACCATTCGACATGGTTAAATCTCCATTATACTTACCGGTTAAGGATACTTCAAGAATTACTAGGTTACAAGTGCTTCCATCTACAACCTATTGGTAAAAAAAAAAAGAAAGGAATACCTCGGTTGGGTATCGATACAGCGGAAATTCAAAAGTTCTACCACAAAGTAGTTGACCGGTCAAACCATGGAGTGGGAATCCACCGGTCAAACTGAACTTTGTCGAAGAATTCGTGAAGCCATCTAAAAAGCCAAAATGAAGTTCAGCCGATTCACTCTAGTTCAACCGGGTTGGACTTAGGGTATTCAAAAACAAGCCAAGAAAGTGAAAATTGAAGTTTGACCGGTCCAAGTTACTCCGGTTGATCCTTGAGATAAAGTGATAAGAGAGAACTTTGAAGTTCTGCCGGTCGGAGACAATTGAGAAGTGGCCTGATTTATTTACCGGTCAAAATTTCTATGATGGTATTCTAAGAAGAGGGAGCAAAGTATCAATCAACGAGCAAGCAGATATGGAAGATCAGCTGGTACAAAAAACAAACATTGCATTCAACAAAATAAGAAAGTTAAGTGTTTTACAGCTACACCGGGCATTCCCGGGGAAATGAGTTTGAAGTTTTACTAAATGATTCAACTGGTCGCAGCCAGGAAGATTACTCAAGAGGAAAAGGAGGTGCAGGTTCTTCGTCCGATATGGGGGCCAGACCGTATGAAACCATAGGAGCCGATTTGAGTGATCATCTTCTTCCCATGGTCTGTAACACCCTAATCCGTCCAGGTCTGCAGCCCCTTTCAGATTAAAGTATTAACTTGGTAATCGTAAAAATTTAAAACATTTCAAACACTTTTATTTATCACAATAATATTTTTCATAATATAAACAGTACGGAGTTTTCAATATTGCGGAAGCTTAACAAATCAAACATAATTTATTTATGTTCTTTAATTCAAAACCATCACATCCATTCCGAAAATCTCGCCTCCGTCTGCCTCCAGGATCACGTCACTTCGTTAACCTGCGTGTAGCAAATAAAACACACTACACGCTCAGCGTTGAAGCTGAGTAAGCATATCTAATGCATCGAACATCCATATAAACTGAATCTAAATTCATAATCAAATCATTTGATATCATGCACATAATATTCAATTCAGATATTCAATAATCATTAGTCAATATTCATCATTCATTATTCAATATTTATATTCATATTCGACGTTCATCGGTTATTCATAATATTCACAATATTCAATTCAATAATCATCATTCAATATTCATTCATATTCAATATTCAACATTTGACAATATCCTTAAACTATTCTTAGTCTAAGGCCAATCACTTTAATGTTTATCAACCCTTAAATGAATTCTAGTTTAAATAATTAAACTATATTCCAGTATAAAGTACTCCTAAATAATCCTTAAGCTAGGCCTAGTTTAAGATAAAAGGGTTTTGAAAATCTTAAACTTACCAACACTTAAGGCCAACCAAAAACCGACAGCGTAGTACTGTTGGGTGGGTGGTACCCCCAAACGAGTAGGTACTCAAGTTTGGTTCTTGGATCCCGTACGTACGTTTTAACCCTAGCCACCGGGGTTCATACCCGCAAGGCCTAACTTAAATAGGTATATCTTAGAGGTCTTCTAGATACCTTTCAAATCAATATTAATATGGGTATATCTTAGAGGTCTTCTAGATACCCTTAACAATACATTTTATTTTCACAATCATCAATATATTCATTATGATTTAATCATTCACAATTATCATTTTTAATCAGAATATTCATCAAGATTCAATCATCATAATAATCAATAAATAATCATTACCATAATCATCAATCAACATAATATTCAATAATAATTAGCGACCTAGCTTCGGGTGCTAACGTCCTAACTTACCGTTATGCATCACAGAACATTTTTATTTGTTAAAAACATCATTTTTCTAATGGTAAATCATTTTTCTAATGATCATAATCAATTGGTGGATTTTAGAGCATATATTTTCCGAATATTTTCGGAACAGGATCTGGACATAAGAAAAATTGATTTTCATTTTTAAAATAATCAATTAATACCTAAAAATCGATTTTTATATTTAAAATAATCCATTAGTAGCTAAAAATAGATTTTTATATTTTAAATAATCCATTAATTACTAAAAATCGATTTTTATATTTTAAATAATCAATTAATTACTAAAAATCGATTTTTATATTTAAAATAATCAATTAATACTTAAAAATCGATTTTTATAATTAAAATAATCGATTAATAACGTTAAAGCGATTTTTATGATTAAAATAATCGATTATTATTATTTTTAAATATACTGCCTATCTAAACAAATTTTTAATCGATTATTAGGAAGGAAATAATCGATTTTCGGCCACTGTTCATCATCTTTTTCCTCTGTTCAATTTTTAACATTATCATTTTTAATTACTAATCTTCAATTAAATTATATAGGAATGTTCCCCAATGTTCACAAATCATTTTAGAGTCATTAATTTGTAGTTTTAACAACAATTTCTTGGTGTATGATTCTTGGTTCTTCAAACATGTCAAACATAAAACTCAACCAAACGACCGTTTACCTCGAAGTGCTCGAAGTGTAATGGAGGTTTTGAAGATTTTCCGGCGAAACTTCCGGCGAGGATTGTGGCTATCTCCGGCAATGGGAAGCTCTCTTGACAGCACTACTTCACTCTCTACACTCTCAGCTATTTATTGGAAGAAGAATGGTGAAAAATGGTGATGTTTAGATAGGTATATATAGTGGAGAGGAGACGAAGAAGACACAGGTTTGGTGACATCCGTTTCCCTATTCTGGCGTCTCGGTGGAGGGAGCGGCGATTGCTAGGATTCCCAGAAGCAAGTCCCTGATTGGGACTAATTTGGTCCCAGCCGGGGAACATTTTTTGGTCCAACTTTCTCCGAATTGAAATCCGATTGCACCGTTGCGACCAGACAGTTAAACTCTATCTAACGATATAATTTTTATATTTATTCGTTATACTTTTTCCGACATCATATTTTTTGGGTGGTTGACTTTGACAGAGTCAAAATTGGTTTAATTGACCTTTATTCAAAAAGGTTCTCACATTTAATTCATATTATTTATTTCCATGATTTATTTCAATAAATCATTTCAAAGTTCACATTATAAACAATTTCTTCATTTATTCTTAATTTGGGTCTGTACTCAGGTTCCCAATCAAGATCACACAATAAATCAACATGTTGGATTTATCTCTATAAGATTTATCCCAATTATGCTTATTGGATATCAATATATATTTTATTTCAGCCCAAAGCCCAACAACAATTTATTTTAAACAAAACAAATTTTGTTTAATTGAATATTTAATTCAATAAATTTTAGGGTATATTTTGGGGCGTTACATGGTCCTCCCGGTATAGAAGCTTGAAGCCCTCCATTGTCCTCTCCTAAGAGGAAGTAAGCACCCGGGCGGCCTCTACCAGGTTCTCCTCCATCCACTGTCTCGCCCGACCGGGCAGCTCTTGCTCCTTCATCCATGCCTCCTCCTTTAGGTGGGAGACCTCCCCCATCAATAGCGTGTTCTCCTCTTTCAGCTGGAGGACCTCTGCGTTCGCCCTACCGGCAATCGCCGAGAGGTTGGCCATCTCGTCAAGTTGCCGGGTTGTTAGGTCTTGAAGCTCCCGGTTCTGAGCTTCAACCCTCTTCAGTTTTTCCTCTAGCTGGAGTGACCGGGAAGGGGAGTCCCCAGCGAGCCTCTCCAAGGTCTTCGGCCCAACCTCGCCCATCTACGGAAACAGAACATACCGTTTAGAAAAATAAGAAAGCGGGTGGAAAAATTAAGAGAGCATGACCGGTCAGAAGTTTTACCTCCTTCAGCTTGTGCCCCATCTTTACCCAGAGCTCCTCTAACGACTCTGTGGCCGGGGCGTTTTCTCCCCTCCTCCTCTTCGCTGAGGGATGGGTAGTGGCGGCATGCTTGGTTCAGACTTTTCCCTTCCCCTTGTCCAAGGGAGGGTTTACCGTGGTCCTCCCGGTCGGAGGAGACCCCTCATCAGAATGGATCTCCACCGGTTCCTGTTGGACCGGTACAGTTTTGGGGGCAGCAGAGGAAGGGCCACCGGTCTTCTTCATCGGGATGTTGAATGCTCTGAAATTCATCTCTGCAAGACGAGCAAAAATATAAATATTCGAACTTTGACCGGTATAGCGGAAGGAGGAAGAAGGAGGAAAGGAAAGGAACCTGGGTGGCTAGGGCCCCCGGCCTCTGCAGTGTTTCCCGGGGCGGGTACCCCGTGCCCCACTACCTTGTGAGCTGTAGGGGTACCCTCGCCACCCGATTGGATCCGCTAGATCCAAGCCCCATAGTGAAACATTTGCCCGGTGAACGGGTCCCCTCGGAGAAGCTTCTCTAAACTTTCTTCCAAATCGGGGGCGGTGGCCGACTCGGTATATTGAGGCTTCAGGATGTGGTCATTCCATTTTATGCCAGCCAAAGGAGAAACGGTGGGGAATTTTATAAAAACAAATTTTTCCTTCCACTGTCGGTTGCTTTGTGGAAGGTCAGAGATAAATTGACGACCGTTACGGCCCTTGAAATAGACATAACCGTCGCATCCCGACTTACCAAGAAGGACTTCAAACAAGAAGAGAAACATGCGAAGGGAAGGGCCGATCTTAAGTTCAACGCAGATATTTACAAAGGCGTTGAGGAAACGATGGGCATTGGGCGTAATTTGCCCGGGAAGGATCTTAAAACAATGACACAACTCGACAAGGAGGGGACGGAGGGGGAAGACGGTGCCACTCTCCAAAGAAGTAATATGGAAGCCTATTATATCATCCCGGTGAGGCTCGACAATGTTCGGCCAGCTGGGGTCGAATTCAAGGACATACCTCTCCGGGAGATTCCTACGGGCCTTGTTTTGGGCAATCTTGGAAACATAGGGGTAAATGTCTGAGGGGTAGCTAGTAGGGAGGGGAAAGTAACCGGCCGCTTCCAACCGGTTCACCCATGCCTCATATGACTCGTTATCAGGGTCATAGGGAGCCGGCTCATCGTCAACCGGTTCATCCCTCTCCTGAAAGACCTGACCGGGCATTTGGTTAACAGGCTGCGGTTCAGGGACGGTGATGTTGGGGCCCGACCGGGTTTCGAAACCGGATAGAGAAGACCAGGTCGAAGAAGAGGAGGTTGAGGATTCCTCGGATGCGTAGGCATCCGAGGAAGAAATACCCTGACTATCAGAAGAAGACATTGACCGGGAACGAAAACGAAGAGTTAATAAAGAAGAGAAAGGAGCTTACATGGCTCGGAGGGCTAGGAGGCAAGAGAGAGGAGCTTGACCGGTGAGACTTAGGAGACGCGCGAGAAGAAGTAGAGAAATGAATGGGGTGGAGCTCTTTATATAGGCAAGGAAGGAGGGGAAAAGGGCGACGTGGCCGCTCGAGAACGCGCCGCGTCAGGCGACGCAATGATGGTGCATGGGAAGACGAATGGGCAGGCTGACAACGGTTCATTACGGACGGTTGAGGCGCGACACGTGTCCAAATTCAAATTTCGAATTTCAAATTCTGAAATCTTTAGGCGGGAAAAGCTGAAATTCGAAATTAAAAGTCCTGTTTCAGATTTTTTACTTCCCGCTTATGACAAATGGCATAACCGAGAAGTGGAGGACTTATTGATGGGTGTATTTCACCCATGACCGGTCAAAGGTCAGACCCGTATAAGTTGACCGGTCAAACAGGTCAAACTTAGAAGAGAGATGAATCATTCATGGAAGGGTAAAGGGTTGACCAAAAGGTTGACTGGTATACTTCGAATAGTATACCGGTCTAACTATGCCGGGGTCTAATTCATCCTTTGAAGTTAGCATATCCAACCCACAAGAACCAACGGGTGCAGTTTTTAATGATTGGAAAGTGTCGGCAGGAAGAGTCCAAAAGGACTTGGACTGTAGTGGTTGGCATTGCTCGGGACTCAGTGGAGATGTTGGAGGAATATTTCCAAGCCGAAACGCGACAAGGGAAGTAATCCCCCTCGCAAGATGACAAGGCAGCTCAGGGACAGTCATCTCGCACCACATCAGCAGCATGCCCCCACGTGGGCGCATGTGGTCCGGTCCCCCTTAGCCTAGTATAAATACTCAAGTAAACCTCAGAAAGAGGGATCCGAATTCATTCTTTGGAAATTCCCTTGTAAAAGCACCCGTGCATTCTCTGTTATAATATAAATTGGGCTACAGGTGTTCCACCTAAAGTCCTACCGGTCAATCTGCGTGTTTTTACCTTTCTTACTTTACCAACTTAAGTAAACTATTCTAGACCCGGTCTAGTATAGTTTGACCGGTCAAGTAATTTACACCATCACCTGGTGTACAAATTGGGTACCACATGGTTTATTCTTCACTTTTTTGTGTGTGATGATCCCCGCCTATCACGTCTCTCTAGCTTTATCCCTCTTTTCATATTTATTCTTTTTGTCTAGTATTCTTTTTTGGTATGTCCAGTATATTTGTCCACTATCTATTTTGATGAGTATTTCGTGCCATACAAACCAATAGGGCTGTTCATCAGTCCAAGACCGGACCGACCCGGACCGTACCGAAGACCGAAATGAGTAAATTCTTGGACCGAAGACCGGACCTAAATCCATTCGAGTTTGGACCGGACCGGACCTAAATAATTAGGACCGAACCGGTCCGGACTGATTGGACCGAAAAAATTATATTTTTTTTAATTATTTTGATCAATTAAATATATTTTAGACTTTTTACTTTGTACCATTCAAATAGAAAATGAATAAAAAAAATAGACAGCTTTCAAATGGATAAACAATATGAACTACTTCAATGTAGAACCATAAAAACAAATATGAAATGTTTTTTTAAAGATTTTTTTAAAATTACTTAATAAAAAACACTTTAAATTAAATAAATTAAAATATTTATTAAAATAGAGCATCAAAGTGTAATACGAAATTTAAAAAGTAGAGTTTTAGTATTTAGGTCTTTTAGGTCCAGTAGGTCATTAGGTCCAATCGGTCCGGACCTAAATCATTTCGGGTTTGGACCGGACCGGACCGAAACCCGAATGCCAAAATTTTCTGGACCGAAGACCGACCCGAAATCCATTTGGTCCGGGTTCGGTCTGGACCTATCGGTCCGGTTCGGTCGGTTTTTTCGGTCCGGACCTAAATGTGAACAGCCCTACAAACCAATATACCCCTAATTAAAAGAATTCTTAGTTCATCTCATCCCACCAAAAAAGAGATATGATCTTGAACTCTTACCAATGGTTTCATTGCCTCGTCTAGTACAAGACCATTATTGCTTGAGCTCATGGAAGGCACTACCATCATGCCGTACAAATAGAGATTGTACCAAGAACTCAAAGTCAAACTCATTGGGTTGGGGAACGAAGATCCCTCGCTGAAAGATGCTCTTCTACAACGACAATGTCTTCTCTCCCACCTTTAGGCGACGAATTTGTTAGATTTGATGAAGATAACCGAAGATCTGAGATGTCCTTAATCTAATTTGATTAAGATGAAAAATCTTTCTCGTCTAATTTTTTGACTTTGTGTACAGCCTCGTCGGAGAGCATGTCGCCGGCTACGACGCTACTCTATGGTCGAGCAAAAAGTTAATTAGGTTAGGGCTGCAGTTGTGTGGAGGAATGGCCAAACGACTGAACAGACACAAGATATGATATGGTCTGTTTTTATGTGGAAGGTTATTAGAGTCATTTACTCAATTTTATTCCTTCTCCTTGATTAATGTGCAAAAACCAAAGTGGACAAAAAGAGTTAGATAGAAGGATTAGTATTTTATTTACTTTAATTAAAAGAAAAATATATTTTGATTAATTTAATTAAATATAATAATTTATTTTAGTTAAATTTAGTTTTTTATATAAATTATTGTTGTAAGTTTATTAGTATAGAAATAGATTTAAAAATTTGGTGGATTTAAAGGTTTGATCCAGCCTTGATAAAATGTTCTTAAAGTTAATTCCCATCTTCTCCGATAGCCAAAAATTCACTATTTTTTTATTTGGATATGATGGAATAAAATAAAATGATTTTCTAAACTCTATGTGCATCTTTAATTAATGAGTAGCAGTTAGTCAATCAATGCAACTTTTGACGTTGAGCCATGGGTCTCTTTGAAAACAACTACTATACTTTTGAATAGGGGTAAAGTCTGCGTACAGACACTTCTCCTGTGGTATTCAAATGGGTTGTTGTTATTGTTCGAAACTTTAAAATAAAAAAAATCTAAGAAAAAAAAATAAATCACCCTAAATATGATTAAAATATAGATAAAGTATCAAAATATGAGTTCCATATATTTTTTCTAATATGACACTCTTCCTAGACCCTTCTCCTGTGGTATTCAAATGGGTTGTTGTTATTGTTCGAAACTTTAAAATAAAAAAAATCTAAGAAAAAAAATAAATCACCCTAAATATGATTAAAATATAGATAGAGTATCAAAATATGAGTTCCATATATTTTTTCTAATATGACACTATAAATGGGCATTTTACTATTCTTTTTACTATAGACCCGATCATGAGCTCGAGTATCCGGCCGCCCACAAAATAATGGGCTTGGGCTTAACATTTTGGGGTACGGGCCGGGCTTGGGCTTTATAAATGACGGCACAAGCATTTTAGGGTTGAGTTCAGGTTTTATCCTCATCATACCCACGGAATGATCTGTCACGAATAAATTAAAATATCTATTATTAGTATAACTATAATAAAATAATAATAATAACATTAACATAAACAACAATAATAAACAATACTATTTCAAATTATGATAAATACACATATATACTTCTATTAAAAAATGAATTATAAGTATATTTAATAAAATGAATACATCTTTATTAATCTGTATTATTTACTACGTATCACATATTGTTAATGTAATTCCAATAAATAATACTTCATACTCCATATTAGGGGTGTACACCGGTCTAGAACCGAACGGAACCCGAACCGGAAAAACTGGAAACCAGACCTATTAGATTCTGGTCCGGACCAGCATGGACCGGTTTTTTCTGGTCCGATCAGAGTAAAAACCAGAAAACCCATAATAAATTTTTTCTAATTCTTTTTGTCAATGTGTTAAACTTGTTTTTCAATATTGTAGCTTGATTTGAATTAATTTCAACCCTACATTTAATTTTTATATCCATTGGGTGTGTTTCAAGAAATTATATTGATATAAATATTTTTATTAACAATATAATAAGTTTAAAATGATGTTTATACTTCCGTTAGTTTGTGGGATTTTAAAATTATGAAATTGTACTTTAAAGTGTTTTTCTTTTAGCGAGAATAAGGTATATGTCAAAGTATTTAATACTTTAAATCGAAATATTCTACTTCAATTTTTGGAAGATAATTTTAGTTTTTATAATTATGAATACTTTATGGTAAAGGTCAATAAAATGAATTAAAAAATACAAATTACATTTAAAAATTATACTTCGTATTAAAGTAAGAAGTGTTGGACATGAGTTCAAACCCCTTTATTATTTTCTCTGGAATATTTTTTGTTTTGATAAATGACAAACAGGATGATGAAATCCAAACGATGATCGAAAATTTACTTTTCGTACCGAGAAAAGAAAAGAGGCGTATCAAGAAGTTTACGGCGATGAAATTTGACGATCACCCCTACGCAGATTTTTTGAAGTGAAGTGAAGACTCCGAAGACTTTTTTATTTTTATTGAGTCTAGGATTCTTGTAAGGATGACAATATCTTTTGCACAAAACAATTTAATTTCCGAGGGATAAAAATTATTTTTGAGTCAGTTGAAAAATCATTTTTTCTCTGTCTAAAATATTTTAGTGAGTCAATCTCAAAATAAGTG
Source organism: Cuscuta australis (assembly GCA_003260385.1). Lineage (NCBI taxonomy): Eukaryota > Viridiplantae > Streptophyta > Magnoliopsida > Solanales > Convolvulaceae > Cuscuta > Cuscuta australis. The sequence goes on along the minus strand of NQVE01000140.1, from coordinate 1,287,018 downwards.
TGTCAAAATTTCTTTAAACATTTTCCTAAAGTTATACAATTTTCTTTGGTGAGAAAATATACTTTAAATATTTTTTCGTGTATTGTTTGACACACAAAATAATTTTTGGACTCTCTTTTTCTCCCCTATTCAAATTCATTGAATAAGGGTTATCAATGATCGTGCATTGATTCCCGTTGTCTCAAACAATCGTATGAAGCCAAATGCTTCAATCGCAAATAGGCTTGGGCCCTTTATGTTTGCACGGTATTTTGAATTTAATCGATTTTCTCTTCCTTTTTAATCGATTAATAGACTTCTAGTTGGATTCCGAGAATCGCCCAATAATCGATTAATTCCCTTCATTTAATCGATTAGTTTGGGCAGAGCAAACTAATCGATTTTTCGTTTCAGTTTAATCGATTAATTCCAATTTTGTTTTAAGGCATTCTCGCCTCTGTGTACCGTAATCGATTTAATTATCCATATTAATCGATTAATATTATCTGGTGCATATCATCAGCTCTCCTCAACGGCTTTATTTTCCTCAGCCTATTTAATCCCTCATTCTCCTTCATTTCCATACACCTCTTGCACTCCAACCTATTTCCCTGAGCTATTCATACTTTGCTTCATCTTCCTCATCAAAATATTATTTTTGAGAGTTAGAAATATTTTTTCTTTGAGTGCTATAGAAGTTGTCATCCATAGAGCTTAAATCTTTCAACACTACTTTGCTCAATTGTGTGAGCTTTCATTCTTGTGTTGTAAACTCAATTTCATTTGAGTGTTGTTCTTAAGACTTGTGTGACTCAAGTCTTGTTGTTGTAAGAAAGTGAGGCTTGTGTGATTCAAGTTCTCAAGTTGTACCGGTTTTTCAAGCACCCGTTGAAGCTTGAAGAATAGTAGGACTTTCGAGAGAGTCTCTCGGAGGACTGGACTAGCCACGAGGTGGTGAACCAGTATAAATCCCGGTGTTCTTCTTTCCCTTACTCTCCTTACTTTTTCCTGCGATAATTTTTTTTTACGAAAAACGTACATTCTTGAAAACAACTCTATTCACCCCCCCCCCCTCTAGAGTTGCACTTTTGTCTAACAATTGGTATCAGAGCGAGGAAGTTCTTCGAATACGTTATTTTTTTCAGGAACTAAAAGATCAAATGGCATCAAGAATGTTCAACGCAGGAGTGACCGAGGGACAATCAACCACGAGGCCACCTTTGTTCGATGGAACAAACTACTCGTATTGGAAGGAGAGGATGAGAATCTTTATCCAATCCAACGACTACAAGCTATGGTTGATTGTGAAGAACGGCTGCGGAGTCCCTATGAAGAAAGTCGGTGAAGTTAACGTTCCCAAGACCGAAGAGGAGTTCACCGACGAAGATTGCAAAAAGATGGAGCTCAACACAAAAGCAATAAACATGATTTATTGCGGTGTTAATGCGGATGACTACCGCAAAATTTCGCGGTTTGAAACCGCAAAACAAATGTGGGAGAAATTGGAGGTCACCTACGAAGGAACCGCGCAGGTTCGGGAGGCCAAAATCGACCATCTCACTCACGAGTACGAACTCTTCTCAATGAAGGAAAACGAGAAGATTGAGGAAATGTTTGAGAGGTTCTCTAACATCATTAATCCTCTCAATCTTCTCGGGAAGACCTACACCGACCGAGAGCTCGTGAGAAAGGTGCTACGAAGCCTATCCCCCAAATGGCGTTCAAAGGTGGACGCAATCGAAGAAGGTCGTGACTTCCAAACAACGACCTATGATGCACTTCGAGGTAATCTTATTACCTACGAAACCACCCAACTCTCAAAGGTGGTTGAAGAGAGGAACAAGAGGTCTATTGCTCTACCCGCAACAACATCAACCCACAACAACGCTGATGAAGAAGATGATGACAGCGACGACACCGACCTCGGACTCTTTGTCCGAAAATTCAAGAAGATGATGCTCAAGAAGGGAGCCAAGAAGAACACTCCACCCAAATGCTATGGGTGTGGTGAAATTGGACACATCAAACCAATGTGTCCGAAGCTCAAGAACGAGAAGGACAAGAGGGCACCGAAGAAGCAATGTGCCTACATCTCTTGGGAGAACGACAGCTCCGGGAGTGAAAACTCAGAAACGGAGGAAGTGGCCAACTTATGTCTCATGGCCATTGAAGATGGTGATACAACAAAAGAGGTAAGTGATCAAGAACCTTCTCCCAATGATTCTTTAACTCTTAATGATGTTACTTGCATTATAGAAGATTTAGTAGGAATGTTCAAAAAGGTTTCCAAAGAAAATAATGAAGTTAAACAAAAAATCCTGATTTTTGAGAAGGATGTAAAAGAACTCAAAAATATAAATGATAAACTTAAACAAGAAATTATATCTTTTGGAAAAAGGCCACAAGAACCTTCAACTAGTTCTTCTACATGTTCTAGTTGTACTTCATTAAAAGCTAAAGTTGCTACTTTAGAAAGTAAATTGGGAAAGTTCAATAATGCTTCAAACACCTTAAATAAAATTCTTAAGCAAAAAGTTAGTAATGGTGAAGGACTTGGATATAAGAAAAACCAACCTAGAAAAACAACATTTTTTAAAGCTAGGGGGAATAAAAATGCTAGGATAAATAATCAAACTAGAAGAGCACATCCTAGCAAACCTAGAACTCATTACACTCAACCATATAGGATGAATAATCCAAATGTTATTTGCCACTATTGCAATAAGATAGGTCACATTGCACCCGTGTGCTTCACCAAAATTAGGCATTTTCAACAAACGCACACACATCGCACATATGCTAACCAAAAAGGACCCAACAATATATGGGTACCTAAACCGTCTCCTTGATATCTTTTTGTAGGTGTGCTTGAAGGCTTCGAGTACCTCTTGGTATCTCGATAGCGGATGCTCCAAGCACATGACCGGAGACGCATCCAAATTTGGGAGTCTAGAGTATTTCAAAGGCGGCAATGTCATTTTTGGTGACAACAACAAGGGAAGAATCATTGGAAGTGGCACCGTCGGAAGAGACAATGCTACAACCGTTGAGAACGTTCTTCTTGTTGAGGGCCTCAAGCACAATCTACTTAGCATTAGCCAATTGTGCGATAGAGGTAACCGTGTCATCTTTGATTCTAGTAAATGCATTGTAGAACGCTTGTGTGACAATAGGACTATTCTTTGTGGTAGTAGAGTAGACAACATTTATATGCTTGATCTTGAAAATTCCCCGTCTATCTTAGCTAAGTGCCTAATTACCAAAGAGGAAGAGACGTGGCTATGGCATCGTCGGATAGCTCACGTTAACATGGACCATCTCAATAAGTTGGTTTCTAAAGACTTAGTAATTGGTGTTCCTAAACTTAAGTTTGAGAAGAATCTAATTTGTGATGCATGTCAAAAGGGGAAGCAAGTAAGGGCCTCGTTTAAGTCAAAGAACGTTATTTCTACGACTAGGCCATTACAACTTTTGCACATGGACCTATTTGGACCTTCAAGGACCATGAGTTTAGGAGGCAATTACTTTGGCTTTGTCATTGTTGATGACTATTCGAGGTTTACATGGACACTCTTTCTTGCTCATAAGTATGATGCACTTAATGCTTTTAAGAAATTCATCAAATTAGTTCAAAATGAAAAAGATTGTCACATTTCATCCATAAGAAGTGATCATGGGGGAGAATCCGATCAAGATGGTTTTGATGCTTTATGTGACGAATTAGGCATTGAGCATAACTTCTCGGCCCCCCGTACACCACAACAAAATGGAGTGGTTGAACGGAAAAATAGATCTCTTGAAGATATGGGTAGAACTATGCTCAATGAGGCAACCCTTCCTAAATATTTTTGGGCGGATGCCGTGAGTACCACGTGATACGTGTTAAACCGAGCCGTCATTAGACCGATACTCAAGAAAACGCCCTATGAACTTTACAAAGGAAGAAAGCCTAACCTTTCCTATTTTCATGTCTTTGGATGTAAAGTTTTTATTCATAATAACAGAAAAGATAACTTGGGAAAATTTGATGCTGAGTCGGATGAAGGAATTTTCTTAGGTTATTCTCTTCGTAGTAAGGCATATAGAGTGTTCAACAAGCGTACTAAGACCGTAGAGGAATCTATTCATGTTGTCTTTGATAAATTTGATGCTCGCTTGGCAAAGAAAGGTATTGTTGATAATGTTGCAGGTTCTTATGATGATGATGAAGAAATCGTTAAAGAAAAGGAACCGGAAGAAGAGAAAACGCAGGAACAAACGGAGCTTCCTAAAGAGTGGAGAACATTGAAGAACCACCCGATTGAAAATGTTATTGGTGAAATAACGCAGGGAGTTTCTACTCGTAATTCTCTTAGGAACACAATTAATCACATGGCCTTTGTTTCTCAAATTGAACCAACAACCGTTTTGGATGCTATTAATGATGAACATTGGTCTATGGCAATGCAAGAGGAGCTTAACCAATTTAAACACAATGATGTTTGGGAATTGGTGCCTAGACCTAATGATCATTCCGTCATTGGCACAAAATGGGTGTTTCGTAACAAACTCGACGAAAATGGAGTAATCACTAGAAACAAAGCTAGGCTTGTAGCTAAAGGCTACAATCAAGAAGAAGGCATTGATTATGAAGAAACTTATGCACCGGTTGCACGTTTAGAAGCTATTCGTTTATTGCTTGCATTTGCATCTACAATGGATTTTAAACTTCATCAAATGGATGTTAAAAGTGTCTTCCTTAATGGTATCATTCAAGAGGAAGTGTATGTCGAACAACCCCCGGGTTTCGAAGACTATGAGTTTCCCGAACATGTCTTCAAACTCAAAAAGGCACTTTACGGTCTCAAACAAGCACCTCGTGCTTGGTATGAACGGTTAAGCAAATTTCTTTTGGACCATGAGTTCAAACGGGGTCAAGTCGACACTACTCTTTTTATCAAGAAAGATAACCAAGACATCCTTTTGGTTCAAGTTTACGTAGATGATATCATATTCGGTGCTACGAACGAAGTTTTGTGCAGGGAGTTTTCCGATATGATGCAAAGTGAATTTGAGATGTCGATGATGGGAGAATTAAAGTTCTTCCTTAGGCTACAAATTAGACAATGCAGAGCAGGGACATTCATATGTCAAACGAAATATTGCAGGGAGTTGCTTAAGAGATTCGATGTTACCGAATCCAAATCCATTGACACACCAATGAGCACCTCTTGCTATCTCGACAAGGATGAAAAAGGTAAAGAGGTGGACATCAAACGCTACCGAGGTATGATCGGATCTTTACTTTATCTTACCGCGAGTAGACCGGATATCATGTACTCCGTTTGTATATGCGCTAGGTATCAATCTTGTCCTAAGGAGTCGCACTCGGTTGCGATCAAAAGGATAATGAGATATCTCGCGGGCACGTTGAACGTAGGTCTTTGGTATCCCAAAGGTTCGACATGTCATCTTGTTGGCTATTCCGACTCGGATTTTGCAGGTTGCAAACTTGATAGGAAAAGTACCAGCGGTACTTGCCACTTATTCGGTCATTCGTTAATCTCGTGGTTTAGTAAGAAACAGGTTAGTGTTGCACTTTCCACCACCGAAGCGGAATATGTCGCTGCGGGAAGTTGTTGTGCCCAAATTCTTTGGCTAAAACAACAACTTGTGGATTTCGGCCTTATACTTGATCACATCCCAATTAGGTGTGACAATATGAGCGCCATTAGTCTATTGAAGAACCCCGTTCTTCACTCCAGGACTAAACACATAGAAATTAGGCATCACTTCATACGAGATCACGTCCATAAGGGAGATGTCACAATTGAGTTTGTTGAAACGAAACATCAATTGGCCGACATTTTCACGAAACCCCTTAGTAGGGAGAGTTTCTTTCACATTCGGAATGAACTTGGCATTCTGGATATCTCTATGAACTAATTTATTCTTTTTATTGATGGTACTAATTTGAGCGTCGGAGGCGCGATAAATTCTTTTTGCAGGGCTTTTATTGTAGATATCTCTTCCCTTGGTATTCAACCTAATTGGACTTGATTTTTTTTTAAATCGATTATTCCTCAAAGAGAAATCGATTAGTCGCCTCTGTCTCTCTTAATCGATTAATCGTTTATGTTTAATTGATTAATTTGCGAAACGTCTTTAGCGCTGATTCACCTTTTAATCGATTAATCTTGTTCAATTAATCGATTAGACTCATCTGTTCAACTTAATCGATTAACCCTCTATAATTAATCGATTAATATCTTGAACGAGACATTTTTGGCTCTGCTTCTTCTAATCGATTAATAAGCTTCGTTTAATCGATTTTGCCTCGGCTGTGTTCCTTAATCAATTAAATACTACATTTTAATCGATTAATATTCGATTTTCGCCCTATATCCAGCGCAGGCTTCGTCTTCTTCGCCATTCTCTGAAATCAGAAACCCTAACTCTTTCTCCTCTTCAATCCCTCTCAATTTTCTTCCTTTTTTTTCTCACAAATCAACTCACCAAATCTCATCAATTTCAAGAGGAAGGATGCCAAGGTGCAAGAACGCTTCCTCGGGTCAAGAAACCGCAGTAGAGGAGAATGAGAGGCCATGGCGTCGTGAAGGGAGCAAGTACATTCACATTCAAACGGGCCTCGCCTTCAACACCGGGGCTTCCGTCGAGAGGTTCCACAACATCTTCCTCACGAAGGAGATCGTCTCTCCCAAGATCGTGAACAAGGACCTCTTCAAATCGGCAACCTATGCCCCGAGTAAGTCTATGTTCTTTCAACAAGGATTGCTTCGGTTCATTCATTTGACGTATGAATTTTTCTGTCCAAATCTTATACGTCAATTTTATGCAAATCTTCGTACCACTAAGGGAAGTTCGCCATCTCTCATTTCTTATGTTGACGGCAAAACCGTTTTCATTGATGGTGCCGGTTTGACTTCGTTGTTTGGTCTTCGTCGCGGCGAAATTACCGAAAACTTGGATGAAACATTCCAAGATGAGGCAATTTGGCGACAACTCGGGTTGGATCATCGTGACCTCAAGTTTAGAAACTCTAGCAACCCGAGTGTCGTTAATCTCACTTTAATTCAACGTGTCCAACAATACATTTTTCATATGTTTTGTTGCCCCGTGATTCGAACCATGGCGTCGTCAACAAGGACGATATTCGCTTGTTTCACGTCCTGTTGAACGATGTCAAATTTGATTGGGTTCACTTCTTTATCGTTGCCCTTAGCGATGGCACTCGTTTTTCCCATCTCCGGTTTGCCATCCCCGTTATGCATATCCTTGCACATTGCAAAATAGACTTTACTCGAGACACTCAGGTGTCGGTTAAGAAGACTTGTTTCATCACTGAAGCCAAGTTTTCCCGAATCGTGTATCGAGAGGAGGGAGATGCTGCACCAAATCTGGACTTGGTCGTCGTTGAAGAAGAAGAAGAAAGCCAAAACGAGAATCAAGCTTAGTCATCTCAAGCCGGAGGTAGTCGAGCCACGGAGCGCGTCACTCGTCAGCGGAGGACTCGTCCGAGAGAAGAAGCACCGGAACCTTCTTGGGTGAAGAAGATCTTCGACACTCTCACGTGCATCCGAGATGACGTTCGCCAGCTAAACGAGAGGATGACTCGTCTTGAGCAATCTCGCTTCTACCGTGGCCCGCGTCACAGCTTTGGCGGAGGAGCTCGTCCGGCGAACTCTCTTTAATTGTTATATTTTTTTTTTTTCTGATTGATTATGATACATTGTTATTTGTTTTAACTCTTTTGGTAGATGATGATGATGCTAGTTGATATTAACTGCTTATGTATTAATATCATTGTTTGTTTGGCAATTTTGTTCGTGTTTAGAACATATTGACCCTTTGTGGTGTTTTTCTTTTTTAAAGAAAACTCTTGACATCCTTCAAAATCCCGGCACTGTTTAAGGGGGAAAGTTATCGGTTGATAATACCAAAAGGGGGAAGGAAGGATAGTTGAGATTTATTTTTCCGCTTATTACTTCGATGATTATTTTTACTGCACTTCTCTAACATTGCAGGGGGAATCATTAAAGGAAAGTATTCTTTTCTTTTTTCTCAACTATGTTTGTCATTATCAAAAAGGGGGAAATTGTTGGACATGAGTTCAAACCCCTTTATTATTTTCTCTGGAATATTTTTTGTTTTGATAAATGACAAACAGGATGATGAAATCCAAACGATGATCGAAAATTTACTTTTCGTACCGAGAAAAGAAAAGAGGCGTATCAAGAAGTTTACGGCGATGAAATTTGACGATCACCCCTACGCAGATTTTTTGAAGTGAAGTGAAGACTCCGAAGACTTTTTTATTTTTATTGAGTCTAGGATTCTTGTAAGGATGACAATATCTTTTGCACAAAACAATTTAATTTCCGAGGGATAAAAATTATTTTTGAGTCAGTTGAAAAATCATTTTTTCTCTGTCTAAAATATTTTAGTGAGTCAATCTCAAAATAAGTGTGTCAAAATTTCTTTAAACATTTTCCTAAAGTTATACAATTTTCTTTGGTGAGAAAATATACTTTAAATATTTTTTCGTGTATTGTTTGACACACAAAATAATTTTTGGACTCTCTTTTTCTCCCCTATTCAAATTCATTGAATAAGGGTTATCAATGATCGTGCATTGATTCCCGTTGTCTCAAACAATCGTATGAAGCCAAATGCTTCAATCGCAAATAGGCTTGGGCCCTTTATGTTTGCACGGTATTTTGAATTTAATCGATTTTCTCTTCCTTTTTAATCGATTAATAGACTTCTAGTTGGATTCCGAGAATCGCCCAATAATCGATTAATTCCCTTCATTTAATCGATTAGTTTGGGCAGAGCAAACTAATCGATTTTTCGTTTCAGTTTAATCGATTAATTCCAATTTTGTTTTAAGGCATTCTCGCCTCTGTGTACCGTAATCGATTTAATTATCCATATTAATCGATTAATATTATCTGGTGCATATCATCAGCTCTCCTCAACGGCTTTATTTTCCTCAGCCTATTTAATCCCTCATTCTCCTTCATTTCCATACACCTCTTGCACTCCAACCTATTTCCCTGAGCTATTCATACTTTGCTTCATCTTCCTCATCAAAATATTATTTTTGAGAGTTAGAAATATTTTTTCTTTGAGTGCTATAGAAGTTGTCATCCATAGAGCTTAAATCTTTCAACACTACTTTGCTCAATTGTGTGAGCTTTCATTCTTGTGTTGTAAACTCAATTTCATTTGAGTGTTGTTCTTAAGACTTGTGTGACTCAAGTCTTGTTGTTGTAAGAAAGTGAGGCTTGTGTGATTCAAGTTCTCAAGTTGTACCGGTTTTTCAAGCACCCGTTGAAGCTTGAAGAATAGTAGGACTTTCGAGAGAGTCTCTCGGAGGACTGGACTAGCCACGAGGTGGTGAACCAGTATAAATCTCGGTGTTCTTCTTTCCCTTACTCTCCTTACTTTTTCCTGCGATAATTTTTTTTTACGAAAAACGTACATTCTTGAAAACAACTCTATTCACCCCCCCCCTCTAGAGTTGCACTTTTGTCTAACAAGAAGAATAAATGAAAATATAAAGTTGTATCTGTAATTATATATATACTCCGTATTATAGGTATTAATATTTTTTTAAAAAAATGGACATTCTGGTCTTACCGGTCAAACCCGGAAACGATCTGGTCTTGGACCGGAATGGATCGGAATTTTACCAGTCTTAAACCTTTAGACCGGAGACTGGTCTGGAATTTTACCGGCTAGCCCGAAACCGTTTTTTTTAGTCCGGTCTGGTTTTTGGTCCAACCTGGATTTTGTACACCCCTACTCCATATGTAGCAGCAATTTCAAACAAAACACATTTTATATATCAGTTATGTTTTCATTTACTCACTATATTTATTATATTAAACATGTAGTATATTACTTCGTAATACATTACTTTATTTTAAAAAAAATTATTTTAAAATTATTTAGAAGCTTTTGTCGTGCGGGCTGGCCTGGCCCGGTGCGAAGCCCGTGGGTATCCCCTGGGCCAGACTCGGGCTTTAATTGTTAGGCCCGCTATACGAGTCCGGCCGGGTTTGTGGCTAGAAAATTCTCGTAATGTAGTGTCTCAGTCCGGCCCAAAACCTGGCTTGGCCTGCACCTTGATCAGATTTACTTTTTAGTAATGTACATAGTCATGATTTGTAATGTAAATATAATTTAACTCTTATTTTGGAAATAAAAATATGAGACCGACTATTTTTGTATTTATTCAAATGGATGGGCCTCATGCTCGAGGGTCTTCTCAGACCCGACCGGACGGTCACTGAGAGCAAATAAATTGGATTCTAATAGTAGATTGGTGACAAAAAATAGAGCGTGCACCTGGTACTTTCAGAAGCCCTGTGCTTAGCATATTTGCTTCTAGTGCACTTGTCAAAAATCAAACTCGAATTTTATCCCGTAGCACCCCTTGCCTAGCGAACTGCTTAATCCTATCTGAATCAAAAGAAAATTGTCTTGTTGATAAAAAAAATCTCTACATCCCTCTGGTTCTTCTGTCAAATCAAACGAGAAAGCTGCAGCAAGTCAGCAACTATGGCTTCCCTCCGCTTCCCATTCTTCTTTCCTAAGCCACCGAATCAACCCTCCACTTGCTCTTCCCGCCCCTTCTCTAACACCGCAGTCGCGTCTTCCGCTGCCGTTGCTGCCGGCGGAATCCTTGCAATCGCGCAGATCACAAGCAAGCACCACCCACTGAATTTCCTGCTCTCAAACTTCTCACCCGAGAAGAATCACTTCCACCCGTTATGGGGTTCCCTTTCTCTCTCCGGCAGCTCGGCCCCTGTGACGGAATCGAGGACCGGTATGTCATTCCCGGCCGTTCTGAAATACTCTCAGCGACTTCTAGGGATCGGGTTGAGAAAGAAGTCCATTTTGGGATTAAAGAACATCGATGTCTATGCTTTTGGTATGGCATTGTTATTATCGCACCACTCCTGTCCCAATCTGTTGTATCTGTTTTCACTTATAAGATTTAGTAATAAACACTTTGTGATCCGTACAGTTTCTCTCTTATTTACATAAATCTCAATCACATAGTTTTCAGTCTCTTAATCTCTATCTAGTAAAACTTGGCACAACAAATTGTTGTAGGTGGACCTAAACTTAATTCGTGATTTAACCTAATGAGGACTCGGGTTTGTGATATTGAGCATGCAGGCGTGTATGCCAATGAAGCTGATGTGCAGAGCTTTCTCAAAGAAAAAAATGAGACGCTTTTTGGTTCTCAGTCACAGGCAAAGGAGCTGAAGGGTGAACTAATGGACAATGATATACGCACCACCATTAGGCTGCAGATAATGTATGGAAGGCTAAGCATTCGGTCCGTGCACAGTGCTTTTGAAGAGTCTGTTGGAAGCAGACTACAAAGGTTTGGCGGATCAGATAACAAAGAATTGCTTCAAAGGTATATGCTTCTGTATTCCGTTGCTGCAATGCTTTGATGAATGGTGTTTTCTGTAATATCGACTTCTATGAATGGCCAAGTAGTTTATGAGGAACATGAAGTGAAGCAATTCGATCTCTGGACCAATGTGGTATGAGTTATCTGTGTGTTAGAGTATGCAACATCTTCTGGGTCTCTAACCTATAGTTTATGTGTATGGTTAAAGACCCAAGAAGCATTTAATACTCTTAACACTTGTACTGCTGATCCATGGGACATATCCCTCTCAGTTCAGTTTCATTGATGTCTCCTGAACTGCTACTGGTTTGATGCAGAAGGCAATCAGCTAACCATTCTTCCCCTGTATTTTCCCCCTTCACGGCTTTGCTCCAGAAAAGATGGCCTAAAGTACTTGTCTTTACTGCAGATTCACTTCCCAGTTCAGTGATGAAATCAAGATACCTCGTGGAGCTGTCATAGAACTCTCAAGGGAGCCTGGCTTTGTACTTCAGACCACAAGTAAGATTGCTATTTATCGTTGTCTTCCGAATCCCATCCAGGGGCATTTCTTGATTCTAAATTTTGCACTATTGAGTAATGAGATTATGGTCATGATTATCATTATACTTATTACTACATATGAAGTATATTATTAATACTCCCTCGGTCCCTCCGACCATAAATAAACTTCCCGGTTTGACCGGGCACGCACATTAATGCATGATAAAAATCTCTTTGACTTTCCTATTATACCCCTGCACCTGTACATCTCTCAAACGCTCAATTCCATCGATTAGTTAGCCATCTGCCATTGCCAACACCACCGCCGGCGATTCTCCGGCACCGCCGACAACTCTCCAGTACCACCAGATGACCTCTCTCATTCTTGTTGCCGCCATCCCTTCCATAACCCCCACCCTCACAGATCTATTCTAGATCTGTTTTGTATCTTCTCGTTGAAGACAACCCGGAAACGGATGAATCTCATCTGAGGCTACGAGCAACAGAGGCTTTGTAGATCTATGGAATTGATGGCGGCTATGTCGGAAGAGGAACAGATCTGACTGCCGCGTCACCTCTGACCACTGCCTCTCTGCTCCGCTGCTCCCAATCACTAGGTGACGGGACAAGATCAGAAGGGGGAGGAAAAAGGAATGAAAGAAGAAGAAGAAGAAGAAGTAGAAGAAGAAAAGAACGAAGAAGAGAAGAAAAGAAAGAAGAAGAAGAAGAAGAAGAAGAAGAAGAAGAGAGAAAAAAGAAGGAAAAACGAAGAGGAGTGGGCGAATCAAAAGGGAGGGGGAAAAAGAAAAAAGAGAAAAGAAAAGAAGAAAGAAGAATGGGTGGGATGTGGCCGGATCGAGAGGAAGAAGAAACAAGAAAAGAAAGAGGGTGGATGGGTGAGGGTAATTAAGTTTTTTTGGTATAAAAAAGTTTCCAAAAAGGAAACGGGAAGTTTATTTGTGGACAGAAAAAAAAGGAAAGTGGGAAGTTTATTTATGGACGGAGGGAGTATTATATTACTCCCTCCGCCCTGAAGTTAAATCCACACTTTCTTTTTCCATCCGTCTATATAAAGTTCATACCTGGCTAACTCACATTTCTCTTACACTCTTTGAAGTGAAAGTGTGACTTTAATTTGAGGACGGAGGGAGCATATTTGATTGTTATTATTTGCAATCAAAGTGGTTGGATTATATGAAGACGTGGTTCCCATCTATTCCTTACTTGATTGTACCTTGCAAAATTGAATCCTTCTTCTGTTAACAATGCAAATAGTTAAGTTCTCTTGCTTCAATCCGGAAATTACGCTCATCAATTAATTCTCAATCAATGTAATATATAATTATCATTTGATTTTTGTAGTTAATGGAAAGGAAGTGGGAAGCATACAGAGCAAAGCATTGTGTCGATCGATTTTAGACCTGTACATCGGTGATGAACCATTCGATAAAAAGGCCAGAGAGGATGTTGAACTCAATCTGGCTTCACTTCTTCAAAAGTAGTGCGACATTTACCGAGGAGCTTGTGTGGGGGTAAACTTCTTCTTTTCTTTTTCAAATATATTTGTCAAGACTTTTGTTGGCATTTACTACAATGATAATGACATACCAATAGAGTTTGTGCAAATCTATTTTCGTTTCGGTGGACACTAGATTCACCCATTGTGCGTGCACTATAAGAATTTCATCCAAAATATGAAAAAATAAGAACTTTGTTGAATAAATGTCTAACACTGAATAATAAAATTTGAAGTATAAATTTAAAGTGATATATACTCTGTACCTATTTTGCTTAATGAAAAGTGCATAGAAGTGCTTTAAAAATATATATACTTAAACTATCTTCAATAGAGGAACCATTAGTTTTAGTTCAGAAAGAATTTAGACATGATTATGAACATCTACGAGTATTGTGAAGAAAAGCACACTGTACAAAAAATATAAAATTCCATCATAACATTACAAGATAAGACCACGGGTGATTGTTTCAAAAAGTATATACTCTGGCAAATATAAGATCTCTTCATAGAAAACGTACAATTATTTCGAATCCTCTCATTTTGGACTTCGCTATACACTGAAGTAAAACTTTTAAGAGTAAAGAAATTCAAGACCAGAGTAAAAAATAGGATAATGAGGGAGGAAAAAATTGCAATACAATGAGTGAGAGTGACCCACTTATTAGGGAGTCATTTGGTTCACAATGAGTCTTTTACCAAAGCTTGAAAGTAGATGAGTAGCACACACATGCATACATAACAGGCCTACCTATTTTCTAACAGTTTCTTACCCAAAAATACTACAATGGAAGATTAAGCAAAATAGTAATAAGAAACTTAGACAAATGATCTAAACAAATTAAACGTCAATGAGCTAAAGCATACCCATCAAAACCTTTTATTTAAAAAAGTGTTAGTGATAAAGCAAAAGATAATACAACCCAAAGGCTATAGAGCTCAAGTCCAAGTAAATGCCAAAGAAACTAACTAATGCCTAAAGAAACTAACTAATGCCTAAAAAAAGTCATAGCTCATAAAAAGAGGAAAACGCCCTGCTTCCCTACACCAAAGAACAAACAGACAAGAAAAAACCGTAGGGGCGTAGGGTGCAGATGCTCCAAGACCTTGCCAAATGACACCCACTTAAAAGTTTCAATAAATACCCTGCCAGCACAAATAACGCAAAAACCATTCATGCAAGAGAATCCAAAAACGGGACTTGCAGTCCATACAGTCCGATTATACCTTCTCCAAAACACAGAGGCCAATGACATAATGCCTAAGAAACTCTGAAGATAATGTATGGAAGGCTAAGCATTCGGTCTGTGCGCAATGCTTTTGAAGAGTCTGTTGGAAGCAGACTACCAAGGTTTAGCGGATTGAATAACAAAGAATTGCTTCAAAGGTATGCTTTTTGCAATTTTGCATTCCATATTTCCATTGCTGCAATGCTTTGAGGAATGGCATTTTCTTTATATCGACTTATATGAATGGCCGACCTGATGATGCATTGGATTGAGTAAGAAAATAAACTTCCGTCTAAAGCAAACGGGAGCCAAATTCTCCTTTTTTTCAAATTGGATTGAGTAAGAAAATGAACTCCCGTCTAAAGGAAACGGGAGCCATATTCTCCTTTTTTTCAAAAATATTTTCCTAAAAAATAATTTTTCATCACTTATGTTACCTATCATTAGAAATTAGAATTGAAGTTTTCCAGAAAAGTATCCCCCCCAAGGCCCCAATCAAACAGACCCTTAGTTTAAAAAAATTAAGATGTGTTTATCTCAATACTAAGTAAATGCTTATAAACTTATATGAAGGTCTACCATAAATTTTAGGTATATGCAGAAATTATGTCACTTTGACGGACACAATTTAAGAAATACGTAGTAATTTATGCAAAATATTAAAGAATTTAATAAATCAAATAATTCATTCGATAAGAGAAAGAGAAACATAGTTTTGGTATCAGTAAAAAAGAAAAGTGAAAACATAACATGCATGTTTTAGATACTCTGTACATGCCTAACTCGCAAAGTTGCATTTTCTTTAACCCCCCCCCCCCCCCCCCAAGTATATTTGTTCTATCAAGACTCTTTGTCTCTCCTCCTCAACCTTGTACTCCCTAGTTTTTAAGCCATTTGATCTAAGTCAAATATATACACAACAATAACAACAACATTCCATTAGAATCCCTATTTCTTAAAACACCTACTCATAGTTGTTACGGCGGCTAGGCGAGGCTGGGCGCTAGAGTACCTTCCAATCGCCTAGGCGATTAGGCGCCCGCCTAGGCGTCCGCTGGGCGAGTGGGCTATGGCGACCCTAATAATTTTATTGATACTGATGTAAAAGCATATGCGATGGAATAATTAATTTTATAGGTATGAAATACATTATTTAGTATATACTTTGTAGAAAACAAGAATAGATAACACATTACTTTTAAAAAATACTCCCTCCGTTTGGAAAAACTCTTCCCATTTTGATTTGGGGCAAAAATAAGAAAGTGTTAAATTTATAGTTGATTTCCAATTTTGCCCCTGATGTGATGGGTAAAAGTAAGATGTGATGGATAGATTATTAGAGAAAAAGTATGATGTGATAGGTAGGGTATGAAAAAGTAAGGGTAAAAGTGGTTTTTTAATAGAAAAAGGAAGTGTTTTGTTGGAAGTGGAAAAAATGAAAGAGGAAGTGTTTTTGAGAACGGAGGGAGTATAAAGTATATTTCCTTAAAAAAGTCCACAGTCAAAGCCTGTCTAAAAAATTCCGCATGTTTCACTCACAAAAAAAATAAAAAATAAAAAAAAGAAACACCTTACTTTACCTGGTCTGTCGCTAGTCAAAGCCTCAGGGGTTTCCGTCAAAACCGAAGAGTCGCGTACTCGCGTAGATCCAGAGAATTCACGAACGCAGGACAAAACCTAACGAATCTCCGTCGATCGCGATCCAATAGATTTACGACCTCACGATCTAAATCACAGATCCCGGACAATTCATATGGATTTCCGATGTTCCTTGCGATTCAGATCTCAAATCGACGCCAAATAGATGGCAAACAGACGCTAAACTGAAGCCTCAGTCGCCGAGGGAAGAAAAGGCTAGGCGACCAATTGGGCGTCCACAATACCTCGCCCAGACGCCTAGGCGATGCCTAGGCGACGCCTAGGCGACGCCTTGATAACTATGCACCTACTTGAAATTTGAGATTTTTTCCAAAAGAGACCCCAACTCGAGAAAACACGTAAAATATAGAAAGCAAAGAGCATGACCAAAAAAGCACCCAGCAAGTAAAAAGAAAAGAAAGATTGAAAGAAAAACACAAAGAAAAAGAAAGCACCCTACAAAGCAGCATGCAACAAGTGTAGAAAACTACCTCAATGTCCAAAAGTCTACCCAATTATCATCCTAGTCCCAGCTCTCGAGATTCACCTATCTAAAGTCATATCCTTGGTAAGACCCAAAAGTCTTAGGTCATGTCCTAGGTCTACCTCTTCCTCTTCCTCTATTTTGGCCACACCATCGTAGGCCTCACATCTTTGCACCAAAGCCTCTGTATTGTATCGTGTCCAAACCACCTCAACCTACTCTCTCTCAGCCTATTCTCCACCCGTCTCCTAATAACCTCATTTTGAATCTTATCCAACCTTGTCTACCCATATATCCACCGTGGCACCCACATCTCTACTACATATACCTTACTCATGTGGGTTTTCTGAACTGCTCAGTACTCCAAGCCATACAACATCGCTGGTCTGACAATTGATGGATAGAACTTCTCTTTCATCCCACACGCTAAGTTAAATACACAAGAAAATGTAAACATCTTCACACTCTCCGGTCATTTTACAGAACCAATGAAAGTAACACATGCATTCTTCATCTTTCTCCCATCCATTGAACTCTATCCATTCTTTGTGTGTGGCTCGAGTAGGGAAGACGTGATAGAATCGCCTCATTCCTCCCACTCCCACCAATGGGAGAATATTACATATATTTTTGCTCCCCACTAGTGTGATTACCATTTTTTCTCACATACTTTTTTTGTCTCTATATGTGGAAATTTCCCACCCCAGCTTAATGGAGAGAAAGAATTAAGGCTCCATTTGGAAAGGGGAAGGACTTCTGGAAGTCATTTTTCCCATTCTCCAGTGTTTGACAAGATATGAAAATGGTGTAAAGAAAACAAACTCCTGGTCAAATGGAAAATGAATTTGACTTCCAGACTTTTTTTACGGAAGTCATTTTCCACCTCTCTTTTCCGCTCTCCGCTGATCTCAATCCCCGTCTTCATCGTCGTCCCCCCATCTCCACCGTCTCCATCCCTATCGCCGCCATTTCCCATCTCCTTCGTCCTGCATCTTCACCATCTCATCCCCATCGTCGCCTATGCACATCTTCTTCCTTGTCATTGTTCATCTTCACAGTAGCACATCAGTGGCAAGAAGGGTAAATTCGTTATTCCCTTACAGATTAGGTTTTGGTCTATAAATTTAATTTAGGCTTGGAATGTGATTCATTTGTTTTTATTTTCTGGGGGAGGACATTGAAGAACAATTCTTTATTCTTGGTTGATTAAGATCTTGGGGAAAACTAGAGAATAGATCCTGAGTTAGTGCATGAATGCCTGGGTTGTTTTTTGTGCTATGAATGCCTGGATTGAGTTTGGGTGATTTGTTTGATTTATGCTTCAAAATGATTTTTAATTTTTCAGAAAATGAACCAAACAAAAGCAATTCTGATTTTTAGTATCTCCTATTCATAGTTACTAATTTTTTATTTTTGGACTGGATTTTACTGAGTAATTTATGGTGTCCAAATAGCTTAGGTGATTTTTGCTGATAAAGAATAGCTTAGGTAATTCATTTTGTTATAGTAATTGGCCTTTTATAATGTGTCTGTGTTCTTGAATCTGCTCTCTTTGCTATCTTATTCGAGTTGATTAGTGTTCTTCTGGCATATTACTCTTACATATTGCCGCTAGTTTGTAATACATCCATCTACTGATATTTCACCTTCTTTGGAAACTAACTACTACCTCGGTCCCAGTGTATTTGTCCAGTTTGACTTTTTCGAGTCAAACTGGATAAACTTTGAATTCCAATTATTCTCAATTTATATTGCATATTAGTATAATGAAATACAATTTTGAAAGTTCTCAATACGATAAATCCAATAAAGTTATTTTTATGTTAAAATACATTACGGTTTTTATTTAATTGAAGCTCAAAGTTTGTCCAGTTTGACTCGAAAAAGTCAAACTGGACAAATACACAGGGACGGAGGGAGTAGGAACTAGGAAGGCTTAAAATGGCTGTAGTGGCGCAAGGCTAAGGATGGATGTGGTTGTGCCTACTGCAATTCAGATGGACTGAGCAAATGGAACTGAGTGTTTTTAGGGGTGCTTTGTTTGAAGAAGGAAGACATGAATCAAAGAGTTTTATGGAGTCAGAGTGTCAGACCAGATTTTATGAATTAGTGGATGCTTGTGTCATTTTGTTATTAGGTATGTTTGTATGAATCATATAAAGGGGAGTTTGTCATTGTTATTATGAGTCAACAACAAAGCCTCTTTCTTTTTTTGGTTTATGTGGTAATAATTAAACACTTCTAAGGATATTCATTTTCTGGAAAATGAATCAAAGAGAGATACCCCAAGTAGATCATTTTCAGCCTAACACAGAAAAAGAATATGACTTCAGGAGAATAACTCATTTTCCTAGTTTCTAAATGGACCCTAAAGTGGGATGGAAGGGCAATTGATATACGCGCTCCAACTATGGCCAACGGCGCTCCACTTTTTTCCTTAAATGACAATATTGCCCTTTTGGTAAAAAATCTCATCCACTATATTTGCAATTGGCTATATACGGTGGGCTGCTCGACTACATTAATTATCCGTTATATCCCTCCCACACAATCTCTCCATGTTCTCTCCTACTTTTATCAATAAAATGTTTTCATCATATTTTAACAACTTCAAATTACCTTAAAACAATATTTCTTCTGTTTTAAAGTTATCGTCTAACTTCAAACAACATATAGGGCTTGTTTGGGAAAAGCGTTAACGATTAGCGTTAGCGTTTTGAAAAGACTATCTACGGGCAGCGTTTAGCGTTAACATTTTCAAAGTAATCTGCACCGTTAAAATTTTATCCAAAATGTTACCGCTAATCTCTAACGATGTTCCCAAACAAACCCATAAAACCTCATACTTTTTAAAATCGTTTTGTTTACAAATTGATAAACAAATTAAAAGCGTATATTAAATGCTCAAAAACAATATCAAAGCTTCTACTCTAGAGTATTAAACAAGTGGTGAGAACTATATTTCATTTTGGCAATTGATCAATAAAAATGTGCAAACAAACAAAATTTATCGAGAGACTTTGATAATAAATGTGATGATAATCTAATTAGGATAGAGGGAAAAACTATTTATGTTAACTCCTTGTTTCGCATATAATCGTAGACATTCTAACATTTTGATATATTATATATAATTTAATTACTTTTAAATTTATAATATTGATATAATATATGTTATATATAGTATAAATAATTTTTCACTCTAAGATACTTTATCTTTTTTGAAATACAGATTAAAATTTATATTCTAAATAAACTAAATAAAGGGAAGATCTTAGAAACACTCTATTTTCAAAATATTATACTAATATGCATTTCACAAATTTAAAGTATATACTCCGTATATTTTTAATGTATGGAGTTCATAATTATTTTTATACTTGCTGAAAGGGTTTTATAAAATTTAGTTATGTTTAAAAAGGAATATTTTAAGGTAACACTAAAACTTTTAAGGGATTAAACACTAACATTTATTTAATTTCGTTAAGGTAATATTTGGGAACTAAAATTAATTTTAAATCTTAGACTTCAATTGGGCAAAGATGGATAATGATAGAAGCGGATTGAAATGTATATAAACAGGTTGATATGTATGATACTGTTGTTGAAGTCAGCAAAGATAATGATATAATTAAGTAGATTGATATGTATGAAAATGTTATTGCATAAAAAGAATTAACTCTTTAATTACATGAATTAATTAAATAAAAAAGGTTTAAATTTGTAAATGATATTGGGAAGAGGTATGAATTTCTAGTTAAATTTATTTTAATTTAGAAGAATTTGGTTCAATTCTGAATTTTTGAATTTCCAGACAAGTAATTTAGATCAAATTCATATTTGAAATCCAAATTTAAGTTTTCAAATAAAAATTTGACACTAAAAAATGAAGAAGAATTTTTATTTATTGGTAATTGTTAGAAAGAATGTAGTGGGAGTGGGGTATAGCGTATAATCCATATTAATTAAGAATGTAGTGGAATAACGAGTATGTGGAAGGTTTTATAAACAGAAGGGAAATATTGCCATTGCGAAAAACTACTAGAAAACGTAGAACGCCGGTAGTAACTTGGACTGCATATCTCAATCCCCGAAGGAAGGGTTGAGTGAAAAAAGTGTTCCCTCGCAAATAGGGAGCACTCCTTTCGATCCAAACTATTTCTTTTTAGTTTGACTTTTATGCTAATTTTGACTATAAAATATGAAAAAAAATATATATTTACTTTTATTGTAAATTTAATATAATTAAGCTTGTTTTAAGATGTAGTTTTGACATACTCGGTATTAAATTTTTATCTTTTATCTATTGAATATTATACTCCTTCTGTCCCAGAGTATTCGTCCAGTTTTGACTTTTGGAACTGTTCATTTAAGCACTTTGACTCATCAAATTCTCTCAATGTGTAAGCCTAAATATAGTCATGTGTGATCTTGTTTGATTTGTCTTAACATATAGATTATTAATATATAATTTCTATAATGTTTTAATATACAAATTACAAGACAAAATGGATTAAAAAAGTGTATTGGATGGTGTGTAAAAATTAAAGTGGACAAATACTCTGGACGAAGGTAGTATTTATTTTGTGGTCAAGGTTGACATAAAAGTCAAACTAAAATATCATTTGGGATAGAACGCAATATATATCGTACAACTTAGACGATGTTTTCGTTACATCTGCGGTAAGTACTCATTTACGACCAATTGGATACTCATATTCAAGCAATTGAATACTCATTTTTGTACAAATAAGCATTCATTTTTGAGAAGCTAAATACTCATTTTTACTAAAATTCAGTTATTGCATGAAAATAAGTGTTCAGATAAAAAAATGAGTATTCAAGTAGATAAACGAAAAATATTGTACATTCAGGTGTATGATATAGGTACTCGGGATGGAGAGTTTTTAAAAGTTTCCAAACAAAACAATGATGAGGACTTTAGCATTTAAAAATTATGAACTTGATTTGCACTTTAGTATTATCTACGGGTATGTTGTAGTTTTCGCAAAACGAAGTAAAATATCATGTTTTTTCAATTTATTTTATTTAAATATTGGTATAAAAAATAAAATTTGCATATTTAAAAACTATATGAAAAATATCTTCAAAATAAGAGATTTTAAAAATATTTTATTGAAATTTGCACTGAATAGGACTAAAACATAAGTCATTTTCTTATGTAAGACTTAAACTTTTTTATTCCCTAAATAAGACTTAATAATGACTAGTGAGAAGAATAATGTCCAAAGAATGCTGGATATTTAATTGAATAATGACTAATAGATAATAATCAATGGTTCTACAATAAGAAATACTCCCTCCGTCCCAAAAAGATTTACACGTTTCAAAAAAAATTGTGTCTCACAATCCCTTAATCATTTCTATTAAAAAACCACTTTTACCCCTTACTTTTTCAAACCCTACCTATCACATCATACCTTTTTCCTAATAATCTACACATCACATTCTACTTTTACCCATCACATCAAGGGTATTTTTGGAAAGTCAACACAAAATTATCCCTCCCTTAATTTCTACTTTAGTCAAAATAGGTAATACTTTATGGGACGGAGGGAGTAAAAAGATATGGTCTTATATTGAGAAAGTCATTATGTTTTAATCATATTTAGGTAAATTACCCATATTTTATTTTAGAGTAAATTCTATAAAAGGTCCCCAGTTATAGATCGTTTTACATATTTAGTCCCTACAAATCAAATATTACTAATTTAGTCTCCAATTATTATATTCATTTTCACGAATGGTCCTTTGTTAACATTTCTGTTAAGAACGTGGATAAAATTGTAAATTCACACTCTTCTCTCTCCTCAATTAAGCTTCCTCCCTCCCCTCGCACTCCTTTTCCAAACTCGTCGCTGAAGTTTGAAGCTTTGAACTCAAAACCGAAATAATCACTATTCTCTCAATTGTTTGTCTAACTAGTGGAACCCAAATTCAAAATCAGTAACCTTCATGGAGGAGTTTTAATGTTTAGTTTCTTTGCAATTTTTTGAGAGTAACCGATAAAACTCATCCATAAAAGTTATTGGTTTTGAATTTAAATTCCACCGGGAAGACTAATAATTGAGAGAGGAATGATTATTTTAGTTTTGCGTTTAGAGCTTCAAACTCAAGGACAAGTTTGGAAAGAAAGATGAAAGGAGAGAGGAAGCTTAATTGAGGAGAGAGAAGTATGAATATACAATTTTATCCATGTTCTTAACAAAAACGTTAACAAAGGACCATTCGTGAAAAATGATATAATAATTGGGGACTAAATTAGTAATATTTGATATGTAGAGACTAACTATGTAAAATAACCTATAACCTATGATGAGAGGAAAAGTGTAGAGAGGTGAGGAATTTTTATTTTTTAGCCCTTGCTCTTTTGAGTTAAAATTTATGAGTTGTGTTTTGAAAGAAATTAAAAGAAACCATAAGAATTTTGGGGGAAAAAATTAGGAGTTAGAAAATGTTGGAAGAATTTAAGGAACTAAATTTGGATATATAATACAGAGTATTATATGTAAATTGAATCCATTCATTAGGGCAACAATGCATGGATTGGTTAGGCTTTAAACTTTAATTAACGACTGGATGTAAATGACTTGTTTACTTTGAAATTTCCTAGTAGATACTCCACTAGATAGTAGGTGAGTTCAAATATGTTTTTATTCACATAAAACTTTTTCTTCCATTTTAACTTTCCTCCCATGTATTCCCTTCCATTTTCCATGTTTTTATGATCAGCGTGTGGAAAAATTGAATGCAGAAAAAGAGTTGGTAAATGACCTTAAAGGGCATTTTGTTTGATGGTTAGTGAAATAACAATGAGCATATGTTTGGTACCGTAATGCTTATCATTTTGGGGAAAAGAACATTTTTGATGGGTCAAGATGCCAATTGCAAAATGTTGTTGATAAGAGCATTTGGAAAGAAGTGTTTGGATATTCACATTCTTGGTTTAAATTTTTAGTATTTTACCTAGTTTAGCCTTTTTTTTTACCTACCAAAAATACACCAAAACTCCATAGTCCGTCCATATTCTTCTGAAACAAGTAAAATCTGATTCAGATTTTCAACACTGATCAGCCTCTCTCATATTCCCATGAAACATAACTGTACAAAATTTATGAATCAGAAACATACTAAACATGGGCTTAGAAGATCTGAGGAAGTGTGTGCGTTCCAATAAAACCCAAACTAAACTTTGGGTGCCCAAAAGCTGCTGCTAAACGGTCAGCAATTCCTGTCAAAACCAAAAAGGAAAAAGAAGATGAAACCATGTGTGCAATCAAGCTTCTAGAAATGAACCTATCTTTTCACAGTTTCATATAACTCCACCATTCAATGGATTTCAAAATTGGTTAGTGGATAAGAGCAAAACAAGAACACTTTAAAGAGGAGAACCTGTGATCTTTTCCATATTTTATATTTTGCCACTAAATTTCAATTTTGGTAACATTAATGATAGGAAAATAGCTCTAGGAAAAATATTTTTAATAAATATATTTTCTCCCAACTCCTTGCCTTCCACCCCTCTTGCCCTACCCCGCCTCCACGACCCCCTCCCCCTTCAACCCCAGCCCCCACCCCTTCTGTTAAAGAGCATCCCACATCAGAAAAGTGTGAGGAAATTAATCGGTATATAAGCTCTTGATTGAACTAACTAATCGATTGGATTCAATCTTTTAATGTGGTTCAACCCAACTGTCTTATTGCCCCAATCCAGTTATCTCTACCCAATCCTAAATTCTATCACCTTCCACCCCCTCCCAGTAACACCCCAACTTGCATAACCCAAACACATGAGTTAGTTGGTTGGCCCCTGCCCCTGCCCCTTTGAAATTTCTATAAAACATCTATCGGAGTAAAATAAAAACAGTGCAAAAGCTTAGGAAATTATTTCGAAACATTGGCTTCATGCCAAAAAACCTAATAAGTTCAGAATGCAAGAGTTAAATGAAATGTGGCAAGACACGAAATTCGACGGTATGCCACCAAGCATTGGAGCGAACAATTTGCAAGACTTCGGGTATGACAACATATTGCCCAGTGACAGAATGTTTCCAGTCAATCATCAGGCAAATGTTATACTTCCCCAAACACGACTGGCAGAACCCACTCCCCAGGACACCAAGCATCTGCAGTGCATTGCCACCCATTGGTGATACGCTGCAAATGCTCAGAGCTTTTCTTTTGTTGTCAATTTTAACATTTACTTGTTCTTCAGTTTAGTATATGAGTTTTACTAATTACTCCAGAACTCCCAAGGAATCATGAGTTGGCCACACTATCATGCATATAACTCAATCTGATTTTTCTCAACTAATTGCGATATTAATGATAATTTTATGAGTTAAAAATGCAATGATATCTAACGAAATATTACCTTCTCCTTCTGCTTATAGATAGCATCGATCTTCCTAATATACTCATCAGTAACTTTTTGTAAATCATTAGACAGATCCTTTACATTGTCTTCAGAGAGTTTTTTCTCCTGAGAAGATATGACTAAGAAGTTACCAATAGAAGTAACATCTCAAATGATAAAAGGGTGGAAAAATCAAAAAGATTCAAAAACCTTTTCAAGTTTTTCATACGATTTGATGGCATCTCTTCTTATGTTCCTTAAAGCAACCTATACAATGTAAGCAACAAGGACTACAAAAAATAAAGTTTCAATGGATGTTGAAAGGGTGCGAATTAGAAGTATATAAAAACGGAACACATTTAGCTACTCTATTCTTAACAAAGTAAAATCATGATCCAATGAACGTACGAAACATGCAAAAGGAGACATTGATGGGAGTTAATTACAACATGGAATATGAATAGTCACAGGTTAATTAATATGACCTTATATAACCTACAATTTTGGTAAAATAT
This sequence comes from Cuscuta australis, assembly GCA_003260385.1. NCBI lineage: Eukaryota > Viridiplantae > Streptophyta > Magnoliopsida > Solanales > Convolvulaceae > Cuscuta > Cuscuta australis. The sequence continues at coordinate 1,261,363 of NQVE01000140.1, read as the reverse complement.
TCACCCTAAGAAATGATTAAAGGAAGTTTGCAGCTCACAATGCGAGTACTGAAAATTAGTGAATATTTGATTTTTTGAAAAAGAAATGATGATGCGGATGTTACGATGGATGTGTGGGAAGACAAGGTTGGATAGGGTTTCAAACGAAGTTATCCGACGTCAGGTAGGCATGGCACCTGTGGAAGATAAGTTGCGGGAAGCGAGGTTAAGATGGTTTGGCCATGTGAGACAGCGGGATCCTGACGCTCCTGTACGGAGATGCGAGAGGATTACAGTTATCGGGGGAAGTAGAGGAAGGGGTAGACCTAGGAAGAACTGGTAGGAGGTGATTAGGCAGGATTTAGGACTTCTCGACCTGACTGAGGATATGGCCCTAGATAAGAACCTTTGGAAAACTAGAATTAGAGTAGCTGGATAGGAGCTTGGTGTTGTAGAGGTTGTTTTGTAGTGTGTTGTATTCGTTTGGAATCTTCTGCTATTGCTTGTACTTGGTGCTTTATCTGTGTTATACTGTGTTCCCTTCCATATTTCTTTGCAGGTGGAGCCGGGGGTCTCTTGGAAACAGCCTCCCTACTTCCGAGTAGGGGCAAGGTCTGCGTACACACACCCTCCCCAGACCCTACTGTTGTGGGATTCACCTGGGTTGTTGTTGTTGTTGTTGTTGAAAAAGAAATGATGAAAACTTTTCATGACATTCACTAACCTACTATTCCATCTGACCCACTACTTTTTTTCCTTTTTTTCATTGTCCTGATTTTTATGTCTCGTACCATATTCTGTATGATTTATGCGGCTTATATTTGGGACAGTAACATTTGACAGTAGCTTGCAACATTTGGATTTTATACAGGAGAAAAGTTGAAACGACATAGAAGAATGTGTAGTGCAGAATATTAGACACTTAATACCTATAGTTTCTACACCCTCTGCACAAGAATAAGGTTCCACGTTTGACTCTTATTAATAAAGGTGAAGTAATGTCATTGAGCTTTATGTAGAGAGTAGAAAAATAACATGAACCACACAATTTCTCCTTGAGAAGAAAGTGAAATCCTATTTTGGGACAAACCAAAAAAGATATGTAGAACCTTTGTTTACCCACAGAGGGAGTAATACTCACAAAATATGTGGTTGTTAAATCATACAAAGTAGTAAAGTAGCAGTTATGTAAGTAATATCACAGAAAGTATAAACATATACCCTAATTGTAGGGTAAAGCTTATTTTCTGAGTGTTAGAGTATATAACTGTTCCTGGGCCTACAATCACAAGCTGCTTTTGGTTGAGTTGGTTCTTTGACATTGTATCAAAGCCTTGCTGACCAAGATGCCCCGAGTTCAAAATTCACTGCCACCCATTTTTTTAAAAATTAATGTTCACGTGTAACGCTTGAGCAAAAACAAATCTCGCCTACATGTGAGGGGCATGTTAGAGTATATAACCTTTCTTGGGCATACAACCACAAGCTTGAGTTTTTGGTTGAGTTGGTTTCTTGACACTAAACAAAAGATTTTCTCCCAAACAAAATTGTCTTGCAAAGAAAAGAAACACTCTTCTATGCCACTGAAACCTCAAGCCTTCCAAAGGTCCACTAATTCAACATAGATTAGAGAATCATTTACTATAAAGGTATATTAATAGGAAACTAGGAACATATGATTGTTAAAACCATGAAATAGTACCTTCCCTTCCTCAGCTTGCCTGGCCACAACTTTTGACAACTCCTATGCAATGGAAAATAATGATACAAAATCAAGTTACAAGCTTAGAATGATACATTTAATTGAACAATTGGAGATTTAAAAAACTCCAATTGTATCATATGGAAAAGCTAAACGTATGCTAGAACCAACTCAACTAGGTGGATGCTCCCTACTTTTTTGTTCATCCCAAAATAAACTTCACACTTATCCATTTCCTTTTTAGGATAGGTATATGTGGCTCACAATATTTCTCTTCTGAACAAATATCAATCATAAATTTCACTTTTCAACACTTTCTTAAACTCCATGAAGTCAAACCCTCAATTTAGTTGTGGGACAACGGGAGACTAAAACAAGGGAGCAGAGCCCACGTAATAACTTTACAATTGGCAACACAATAAAGCAACCTAATATAATCCCAACTCCATTGGGGCCTTGGGGGTTCAAGATGTTCATAGTCTTGCGGGGTTGTTCACGTTTAGGTCCGGACCAAAAAAGCCGACTGAACCAGAACGTTAGGTCCAGACCGAACCCGGACTGAATGAATTTTGGGTCGGTCTTCGGTCCAGAAAATTTAGGTGTTCGGGTTTTGGTCCGGTCCGGTCCAAACCTGAAATGATTTAGTTCTGGACAGAATGGACCTAATAACCCTACTGAACCTAAAAGACCTAAATACTAAAACTCTACTTTTTAAGTTCCATATTACACTTTGATGCTCTATTTTATTAGATATCTTAATTTATTTAATTAAAAAGGTTTTTTATTAAGTAATTTAAAAAAAAATAAAAAAATGTTTCAGATTAATTTTTATGGTTCTACTTAGAAGTAGTTCATATTGTGTATTTATTTTTAGGTTGCCTATTTTTTTGTATTTTCATGGTACAAAGTAAAAAGCCTAAAATATTTTTAATAGATCAAAATAATTAAAAATAGGTTTTTTGTTTGGTCCAATCAGTCCGGACCGGTTCGGTCCTAAGTATTTCGGTCCGGTCCAGTCCAAAACCGAATAGGTTTAGGTCCAGTATTCGGTCCGTGATTTTATTTAATTCGGTCTTCGGTCCGGTCCGGTCTTGGACTGATGAACAACCTCTTGCCCCTGTAAAAAAGCAGAGAGGATATTGGTGTTTCTTCTACAGCCTAGATGCATTGCTGCATTTACTGCCCTAAACATCATAGAAATTAAAAAGCCAAAGGAAGATAAATGTGCCATTTTGATTTAGTCCACTATGTGGCGAATGATAAAACATTGGGGATAATGACTCTTTTAGATCCATTGACAATGGATTTAAGAAAGCATCACACTACGCGTAAAAATCATCATCTTGTGTAGCAATCTTAGATTGCACTCACAAGAATGTGAATTTCCATATGGAATAATCTTGAGCATAAAATTTACATCATCAAGAATTCAAGATAGTACATTTATTAAGAAATAGATGTACACACCTTCCTCCTTTCAGATGTTAATTGAGGGAGAGCTAATCTCATTACTTCTCCATCAGAATTTGGAGTCATACCAAGATCAGAATTGACAATTGCCTTCTCTATAGCTTTTAGACTGATAACCAAAGACTCAAAATGCATTAAAAAATAAGTGGTCTACACACGCATGTATATTGCAGGTGGGTATAGAAATTACATAATCAAATACTCTCTATCACATATCAGCAAACTGCACGTTATATTAGCTATCAGCGTTCAAAATTGTGTTCCAAATCTTATTTTTGGTACTAGTTTCCATTCCTCAACTTGATAGATTTTGAACTTTTCCGCAACAGGCAATAGTTGCTATTATGTTATACTTGAATTTACAATGGAGTATTTGACAGTGTGACTTGGTAAATTGTTAGAATTGGCTTTGAAGTTTCTTGATTTTTAATGAATAATTTATAACATTTCCTTAAGTTATGTTAATATAGGTGCAATCATTAGTACAATTATCTTATGTGAATTTGTAATAAAACCGAGGCATGCATTCAATGCAAAACGAAGTTTCGACCTCGCCTCAACTACACAGTGCGCAATTCAGCACATTGGTAGCTATAAGACCATATAACTAATTTAAACCAAGAGAATGGCAAAAAACGAAACGAGGGAATCCAATTTCGGCAGGAAAGCATCAAATATTAAAATGTAACTTCTTATTAAAGCAGGAAGCAGAAGAGACACAAATCACGGTCTTTAAAAGCATGATTAAGGGATGGTACCTGGATTTATCATAGGGCTGTATCAGGATAGAACTAGCATCAGGAGTGCCAATTTGGGCTATGCTCCTCAAGCTGACTGGAGTACCATAGTACTCCACCTACCAAATTCAGAATAAAATTTCATTGAAATGTTTTTTAACTATAAAGAAACAATTTTCCGAACATCATTATTCTCCAGGATTTGATTATGAGCATAGCCATCAGGACAAAATTAATTGGCACTCATAACTACTTGAGACTGCATATTTTTCATACAGAAAGTGAAACTGCAAGGGATTTTTCACCTCAATTTTATCCAGCATTGCCGGGTTAGCTCTCCCTGTCCTTATAGAGTTGAAATTCGACCTAACACTCTCGATAGTCTTCTCCATCCTCTCTTTCTGGAACAAGAAATGAAGCACTGCTAACTTTCCAGTAAGCGGCAATGAAAACAGTATATCATAAATTGTTTTCCTTAGAATCTCAGTATGCTTACAACATCTTCTTCTATAAAAGATTTTTCAGCTTCGATTTCCTCTATAGTTGCAGTTCTCAACACTGCGGTTCTGAAAACCCCACAAAATAAGGTAATGAAAGAATGAAGATTTTTAGTTCATAAATGACAGTAACACCTCAAGACAACAGCCCAAAAAACATGCCTCTTCTCCCATGATAGTTTGACATGAGGCTTTACACCAAGCGTCTTTCCAGAAATCGCCAATTGCACATGATTAGAAGCAGCGCTTAACCAACCAGAGTTTCCAGAAGCGGAATAACAATCTATACATGGTCAAAATCAGAATATTCCAAGGATTATAAAGATGGAAGAAGGAAAAAGAAGTTACGCCACAGAGGAAAGCGAGAAGTAGATTATACCTCGAGAAGGAAGGAGTTTAGGAGAGGTCAGCTTGCTGGCAGGTTTTTGTGGGTACATCTTGCAAACATGAACCCCAGTAGAGAAAGACATCGCCATTGCAGGCCTGAAACTTATTCGATGAAATGCGGAAAAAAACTGCAAGACACTCGTTATCCGCTGGGATGCTCATACAAAATAGAGCTTATTGAATATGATCTTATTGAATCTTCAGTAGGCCCGATCTGATTGAATATGATCTGAAATTTTGATCTGATAGGGTCTGATCTGATTAGATTTGATCTGGTCTAATCTGATCTGATTGGATCTGATTGGATTTGGTCTGATCTTATTGTATCTGATCTGATTAGATCTGGTCTGATCTGATTGAGTCTGATCTAATCTGATTGAGTTTGATCTGATCTGATTAGGTCTGATCTGATCTGATTTTAATAAGAATAAGTAATAAGTAGAAAAAATAAGTCCTACAGAATGGACCCTTAGTCATACCTTACCAAATATTTCGGTTCGGAAAATTTCAGTTCGGTATGAAATTTTACGCTATACCAATCCCGATCCCGAAGCATCAGTTCGAAATGGTTCGAGATAGTTAGATGCCGGTTTCAGTACAACTTGAGATTAATATATACGTATCTAGTTTACATCATAAAATGTAACCAAACTTTTTATTTATGAAAAATCGAAAGTACGTTTAAGTAAAAAACGATAAAAAAAATTTAAAAATGAAAAAATAAATTATAAGAAATGCTTATGAAAGTTAGTTTATATTTTACAAACTAAAGAAAATGAGTGATAACAAAGTATTATTTCAAATACATGTTAATATTCCTATACTCATCTATAAAAAATAAAAAACTCTTATTAAAGTGAAACTTAAACATAATGAAATTAAACTAAATTGTCTACATAAATTTTCTATTTACTGAAGAAATATAGAAAGATTATTATTTTTTATAATATATTAGTATATATGTTCGGTTCGGGAATTTCAGTATAGGAAGTATGATAAGTCCAATTTTTTGGTCTTATTTTATACCTTATATTTCAACGTTCTTGTACGTAAATAAAAATAAATCAAGAATTTCAAATAAATTTTTATGATAAAAAGTCATTTTACAAATTTGTTAATAAAAAGATTGTTCAAAATTAAAATTAGTTTTTTCAAGCATATCATGGCCAAATAGAAGAAAATATTTCAAATTGATGATCACAAGTGAAGAAGAGATCAAATCATGCTTTGGAGCAAAAAGAAATGATCAAAATATCAAAATTGCCAAAATTGGGCCGAATTTGATCCCAGGCGTCTGAGGGGCGTGCGCCCAGCCTCAGGCGCACGCCTGTGGGGGCGATTTGAAACGGCGCAAGATCGGATTTTCGGCGGAGAATCCAATCAAACAGAAGCCCAGGCGCAGGCGTGCTCCTCAGCTTCAGGCGCGCGCCTAGGCTTCTGGAAGGCTATAAAAGCAGCGCTTCCCCTGCCATTCCAACCATCCCATTCCACAACTTTTCTTCTTCATTCTCTCTAGTTACGAAATTTGTATAAAGAAGTTAAGTTTTTGTTCATTTTGGGAGTTTCAAATCCAGAATTGTTCAATTCCGCTTTTTCTGGAAGTTGTAAGTTTTCTGTAATATTTATAAAAATGTTATGTCATTTAATTTGTGTGCATTTAATTGTTATCATGTCTGCTTAAATATTTTAGGAACGTGAATTGAAATAGGGTAGTAGGTATGCAGGATAAATTTAATTAAGTTGGAATATTAAATTTAATTAATTAAAATGTTAAGTTGCTAGTAATTATTGTAATGTTATAATTAATTTATCTGGCCAATTTATTAATTAACTAGTACTTTGACCCGTGCCACGCACGGGGCCGAACAAATTTTTTCCCGAAACTATTTTTTTTTCAATCTAATATTTTTATGGAATAAATAAAATATATTTGTAGCACTATTTTTAACACTATGGACACAAAACCCAAAGTAGAATAAATAATATTTGAGAAATTGAAAGTAATCGACAAAGTCTTTTGTAATTTCAAAATTTTTGAAAGATTTCAAGATATACAATATTTTGTTATGGTTGCAAGAATTTCCATTGTCTTCTATAAACAATATTTTTAATCTTATCTTTGTCTTTACTTGTGAAACAACAATATAAAGCTCATCATGACTTTGGTAGGTGAGATCATTTTTATATGATTTTTTTCAATCCCCATTCAAATTAGATATACTTATTACTCTTGTCTCGAAATATTCGCCCAGTTTATTATTTTGCAGTTAAATTGATTAAAATTTGATCATCGGTTAAAGAAAAATTATATTATATATTAGTAACAAATTATTTGTTAAAGAAAACTTACATCCTTCATCAAAGTAGTAGTATAAATCTCCTTAGAAATAGACTCCAATTTCCTTTCCTTGAAGTAGGAACATAAATTTATACTATGATGACAGGTGCAATGTTTGTACCCACAAACAATATTTTTATACAGTGTTGTCTGTTATATTATTTTTATATATGTAAGTACGACCCAACACAAAAAATATAAATAAAAGCTATATTATAAACACAATATACGACAAAAGACCATTTTATTGAAATTTTTTGAATTTTTAGTTTATCACTGACTCAGACACATGTTTAAGCTTTTAGGCTAAAACAAATGAAGTATTTGTAAAAACAATAAAGTATTTGTAGACTAAACCATAGGTTCATATACATGCTTTTACATGGTGTAGTGTAACCATACCATGTAAGTCAAACCATAAAACAAAAGTCATCAACAAATCAAATATAATATTTTTTTCTTCAACTTTGACACTCTTTAACTTGGTGACCGACTTGTCTCTATCTTTAAAATCAGGTTCTTCTTCATGTGTTCTTTTCATTGGCATGAAAGTGGATACACTATCTTCAAGTTGCGTCGTTTGATTGTCTTCAGCATCGATAAAATCTGCAATCAAGTCTTGCCACAAAATATTAATTTTATTAAATATTCATCCATAATGATAATTCTTATATTTTTCTCAAGGGGATGGGGGTTAATTGTTAAAACAATATTCATGTATTAAAGGGAATAAAATCTAGAATTTAAGAAGAAGTGCAATGAAAAGAGTATCAAATAGTGTCTAAATGGATGAAGCACATAAGCACTAATCATGATCACAGATTGACCACTTATTTGTTCAATTTTTATAGAAGATTTAAATTTCAAATGTTAACCTTGACGCAAGAAGATGCTTTGCCTGCTAAAAATTCCATCCTTATTGTTTGTTCACCAGGTGAGGATCAAATATAGTGATATCAGTCTGCACCCAAAAAAATCTCAAATAAATTTGTAGGATGAAATTTACAATAATACAACATTTAAGTTATGATCAATTGGTAGAATTTCTCACATAGATTCAAACTTGGGCTGAGAAAAAAGGCAAAACTCAATTGCTTAAACTATTTAACGATCCACTCATCAAAACAAATGTCAGTCACATCAAACGAAGGCTCAAAGTCATTCAATCAAGATTTCTTAACTTCAACTTAAAAGATAAATAATTTTTCAAATAGAATTTTCCTAAATGCCACCGGATGTGCACTTTCTTCAGACACATCCTTCACATTGAATGCAAATAATAATTCACATTCATGGACATATAATTGATTTCTACCACATCGTTAGGGTCAAAATATGATTCAAAAATCATGAAATATCATTTTTTTTCAAGTTTTGTTTTTGGGAGTAAAGAAATGAACCCCCGTTCTAGTTATATTTGGTACGCCGTAAGAAATTAGGCCTAACATTAAAATTTTCTCTTTATTTTGTCTACTAAAGATGCACTTTATGTTAACCAAACAATCTTCAAAAAACTTATACCACTTACATTATAAGTGCGAAGAAAATTTGGGCCAAGCAACTACTACTCTACACTTGGATGCTAGCTTTTGCAGCTTCAAGTGATGCACCAATAACTGCCATTAACAAAGAGGCATGTTCAGATTCAATGATTAGTTTATAAATTATGATGAAGATATCAAATATAAAATTGCCATTATCATAGTTAAGTAAATAAATATCAAATTATCAATGCAAGTAGAACGTATCATTGATATTGAGTATATTCGCTAGGTCAGGTAATTCAATTTGAAATATTTTTGCATATTTGAAATTTATTTTGTATTAACTTAGGCAACCTAAGAATTGAAAAGTAAAAATTCTAATTCTGGCCCATGTTGTTTTGACCAAAATAAATGAATTGGAACATAGATATAATTTTTGTATAATAGTGAAAATTCAAATTGAATTTAGACTTTTCTTATATTTTTTTAAATGAAAACACGACCAATAATGACTTGTGGGAAATTTTAAGCAATCTAAAACAACCTCAGAGAGTCTAATGCTACATTATTGAGGTCGGCTTCATAAAGTAATCTATAAGTATCAATATCGTCCACTTCTTCGTGTGGTTATCATGTGATCATGAAGCCTTAGTGTCCTAATGTCCTCTTAACACCCTATCACGTTTTCTCTCTCTAGAAGAAAAAATGAACCATCAAGAAAGTAAAAATATATAGACAGCTGCCTATGGAGATATTGGTACTTGTGAGACAAAGAGAGAGACATGATGGCAAATTCTATGATGAACCTAAGGTCTACCATGGACCTACATATAAGCAAAGTAAACATTTCTTTACAACTTAATAAAGTATTTATTTTATGAAAGAAATAAAAGATTTTTTTATGTGAGGTCCACAAAAATGATACACACCCAAGGTGCAGACATGATGCACTTGTTTGAACATGTTGACAACCTTGATTGATCGGCACATTGATTTGGTGTTTCTTGTTTTTGTTTTTTATATTTTGAGGATAATTGAGTGTTGATGGGGAAACTCTCTATATTTTTCTATATCAAGTTAAAGTAAGTTAATTTACAACTACCACATAGCTTTACCTCAAGTAGCTTGATGTATGTTGTATGAACCAAAAGGAGAATAATAACTCACCAATTAAAAAGAATGTTAAACTGAAATCTATAAAAACATGTCATTCAAGTATTAAAAATTGCTTTATATTAAGTAAGTGTAGTTTCACCTCATAGAAAGAAAAAAGATTAATGTTTGGTTTGAAAAAAGTATCACATGAGTCCAAAAGATACCCGAAATGTTGTTCCTCCTAATCTGAATAGGGGGCCATGCCATATTCACAGTTTCTCACCGCATATTCTTGCAATATATGTTGTCATATTGTATCCATGATATAAATGTAATGTAGTGTGAAACACTGGACTAAATATAACTGAGTATGAAAGGACTAAACATACTTCCCGTGTCTCTTTTCAATAAACAAAAGTAAAAATCAAAGAATCTAATCTATTGCTACAAACAAAAAAGACATTAACAAATATATATAAACATCCACAAATCCCAAGACCTCACCTTAAATCATACAGCTCGGCTTAAGACATTTCACAGTTCAACTATTACCATTCCTTTCTATGACATGACATCTCCCTTGCTGCACATTTGACCCACATCTTCTAAAACACAAAAAGATCATTAAACAAAAAAAAACCACTGAAAGACCATAAAGAATTTTAAACATATAATTTACACTTATAAAACCTGTCAAATACTCTTGGACAGTCCTAACGGCGAACTTATAAATCTCGAAGAAATAAAAATGATGCCTAAAAATGACAATAAAATATTTTCAAACTATTGGGTTGAATTTAGATTAAAACAAATGGAAAAAGTATATAAATAAGTATGTTCGCGTCGGAAACAACTCTTAATCAAAATTGATTTAATCAATAGATGTAGACAAATTCTAGATAATAAGGTTAAAAAAATTTAAAAGCTATGACAAAAGTCTTACCTGAGTCTGAACTTTCTACTCATTCTTTGAAAGTTCACATAAACGCTTGAAGATTTTTAACACCTTCAATTACTGATGTGTAGGTTGACACCAAACACATAATTTTTGGTAAGTTAACATTAGTCCCTATATTGCATAATAGACTATGGTGTCATAAACTTATCCAACAGGATCCCACCAATCTGTTCCTACATATCATTACCAATGATAATCAGAGAGCAATTGATATTGAGAATCACGTAGTATTAAGTTTCTTTTGTCCAATAGCCTATTACTGAGTAGGAATATTGGGCTTATTAGGTATGATCTGGATCACCATAAAGCCAAATTTGGAAGTCAAGAAACAAAATACTATACCCTAGATATGAAAAAATATGGCATGTCAAACCTGGAATCTTGATAAGAGAGGAGTAACTAATAACGGTTTTCATGATACCTCTTGAACTTGAGCGGGTGTGGCCACCTTTCTACTACTGATAGCCCAATCAGGTTCGTATGCTTAAAGAATGTTGGACAAATTTAATACCTTTTATGAAAAGAAAACTTAAAGAATGCTCAAAAAGTAGGTGTTGTAACTGGAATAAATTACAAAGTCAAACTTTAGTTGAGTCCAAGTACACAAATAGTCACTGCTATATAATGATATTTTCAAATTTGAATGCATTTTAAGAATCAGATATGTACCACATATTGCAACTTGTTAGTGTAGTAAGTATTTTCATTGTAGCTCATGATTCAGGCGTCTCTCCCACACAAAGAATGACTTCAAAGCCTTGGAAAGGTTCATATGTAACTTTATCTCCTACAAAGTATAGAAAATACGATAGATTAAACACATAGCTTTTGGTTTCATTCTATAATTTAACACAGTATGAATGAATAAAACTATTAAAACATTTAAAGATGCATCGTTGAGTTCAAACTTGTATTTCGATGTGAAGACAGTAAAGACAAACAATTAAAGATGCACGTATTAGATCTTGCAACAATAAGTACGTATTAACAGTAGGTAGTATCTTCTATTGGTGATCCCGCGGCTGCATATGCACCAGACTCATCATTTAAATCTTGTACGGAGTTATTAATAAAGTAAGATTCAAAAGTATACTCCACAAATAAGAACTTATGGTTTCTTCCATGTATAAAAGCACAGATGGAATGAACATATTATCCCAAGATGAGTAATTGAACAATCTGTGTTTGTTAAGGTTACATAAAAGATAAAAACTATTTAGTATTGAATAGATGATGATTTTCTCTTTTACTAAGAATTGACAAAACACTGATTCTGCCATCCTCTGGTCCTCGAGGTATTATATTTTTAATTTTTTTCCCGCTGCCAGAAATTTGTTCCCAACTTTTACCAATCATATGCTACAGGGGAAGAGAAAGCAACTGGAATCAATTAATCAAAATTCCCAATAGAAATGAAACAAACCAAATAAATTATTAGTGGAACCTTAAATTATAAATTATTTCGCTAACACACTGACCCGTATGATTTGATTTCTTTGGAAAGAAAGTAATCTAAATCCCAGATTTAGTTTGATTATACATATACATAAATACAAAAAAGAATCAATAATTCGAAACATACCTAATTTGGAGATCCCTGTTTTGGACTGCACTGATAGATCCGCGACGCGATGAAGAAGGAAGTTTCTATTTTAATCTCCGCAAATCCTTGAATAGTTGTATGAAATCTGGAAGTTCATGTGTTCCTTCCTTCTTCGCCGAATTGCAGAAAGGAAACCTAGGAATTTTCCGTGAAGGAAAATGGCCGAACGGATGGTCTGTCAAGTTGACGCGTGGAAGGCTGATGTGTCAAAAAATTAAACCTTTTTAAGTGACACATGTCATAATTTTAAGCAATCAACTCTCAAATTTTATATTAAAGGATTATTGAAAAATTATTATATCCATTTGTCTATAAATGTGAAAAATAATTTAGTCAACCAATACTAGCACATTAATGAAACTTAGAGATAAGATATAATTAATGGAGTAGTTGTGACAGAACTCTCACTAAACAATTAATTAATTATTTTAGTATTCCAACTAGTTAAAATATCTGAAAATTGCCTACTACCTGAAATCAATTCATATTCCTCTTTATCAATTCAATCAAGTTAATATTCTATTCAATCAACCTAAATTTTCGAAATTAGAAAACTTCCAATACCAATCATTATACCTTGCCTAACTAATTTTTAATAGAAAATTTATTTACATGCCAATCCTTGTGAATACGACACGTGAATATATTGAACTCTTTTAGAGGGAAATTTACTACCACTAAAACTCAATCTTCAAAGTAACCTCGTACCATTCCCAGATACCGGACCGACCGTTCGATTCGGTATGGTTTGGTTTCTTTTCGGTACTTTATCGGTTCCGTATTCTTGGTTTTTTCAGAAAACATCGGGATCGGTTCGGTACTTGCTCACCCCTACAAAATACGGAGTACTCGTTAAGCATATATTGATGGTAACAAAAAAAGAAATAGTAAATTCCATAAAAGGTCCCCAGTTAAAGTTCGTTTTACATATTTAGTCCTTACATATCAAATATCAATAATTTAGTTTCCAATTATTATATCGTTTTTCACGAATGGTCCTTTATTAACATTTTTATTAAAAACGTGGATAAAATTGTAAATTCACGCTCCTGTCTCTCTGCAATTAAGCTTCCTCTCTCCCCGCGTACTACTTTTCCAAATACGTCGCTGAGCTTGAAGCTTTGAACCCAAAACGGAATCATCTCTCCTCTCTCAATTGTTCGTCTTGCTGGTGGAATCCAAAATCGAAACCAGTAATCTTCATGAATGAGTTTTAAGGTTTGTTTTTTGCAATTTTCTGAGACTAACCCATAAAATTCATTCATGAAGGTTATTGGTTTGGATTTCGGGTTCCACTAGAAAGATGAACGATTGATAGAGTAGTGATCGTTTCTGTTTTGGTTTAGAGCATCACACTCAGCAATAGATTTTGGAATGAGTACGAGATAAGGAAGAAAGTTAATTGAAGAGAGAGAGAGGAGTATGAATATACAATTTTATCCCTGTTCTTAACGGAAATACTAACAATGAACTATTTGTGGAAAACAATATAATAATTGGGGACTAAACTATTGATATTTTATATTTAGGGACTAAATATGTAAAATGACTTATAATTACAGACCTTTTATGGAATTTACTCAAAAAGAAAATAAAAGGTGAGAAAAAACTTAAGCAAAAAAGAAAATAGTTTTACACATTGTTTGGAACTTCGGATTGTTTGGATGATGTCAAAAGAGAACAAAGAAAATAGATGGTGAGAAAACACTTAAAATATAACTTTTCCCATTGGAAATAATATTTTAGATTAGCATTAGTGTTTGGATAAAATTTCAATGGTGTAGATTAATTGTGAAAATGCTAGCCTAAAGGCTATCGTCGCATGGTTTTTTTCAAAACGTTAACTTTTAACGCTGATGCTAAATGGGGTCTTTGTTTAGTGTTGGAAGACATGAGTTCAACCCTTTTTGTATTGTTAAGTGTTGACTCACATGTTTTGATAATTGACAAACACAAGTTATTTAAGTCAAGAATAAATTGCTACATTGACAAACACAAAGACTTGAAGAGCCAAATTTCTTGAATTATTCAAGAAGAAGCACAAGATTTGATGAAGATCAGGTCACCTAACAGAGCGCCTTACAGAAGTGAAGAAGAAGATTTTTGAAGACTTTTTAATTTATTTGAGTCTTACGAAATATTGTAAAGATGAAAAAAATATTTTGCACACTAAAATTAGTCTTATTAGAGTTATAAAAATTATACTTATTTTGGAGTGAGTTGAAAGATCCTTTTTAACTGTTTAAATATGCTTTTGTTGAGTCAGTTTCAAAAAGTGTGTCAAATATTTATCAAAATACTTATTTTGATATTAGAAAATATTTTTGCTAAACAGAAACACTTTATTCAAGTATTTTAAGACATCATTTGACACACAAAATATTTTTCGGACTCAATTTTGCACCCCAACTAGATTCAAATTCAAAATTTGAATTTAGATACATCATGGGATCTTGAATACATCAATTCAAGACATTATAACATGGGGAACAAGGGTATTTTGTCTCTTGGCCCATTACTCTCGTGCAAATGTTCCTTGAGATCTTACTTTGTTGTCCGCGTCATAAAAATTGATTTTCTTTGTAAAAAACGATTTTTTGGAGTCTCTCCAATGTCATTAATTCTGCTGATTCTCTTCCAAACATGGGAGTCTGTTATCCTTTTCTTGATAGTGCCTGACTTCAAGTATTTACCTCTCATGAAAGAAGCCCAAATGCCTTGGTCATTATAGATCTCCCACCAAAGCTTTAAGGAGTAAGCTTCTTGAAGTCTTTCAATGTTTTTGAGGCCCAAACCCCCTACCTCAGTAGGTTGGCAGATTGAGCTCTAGCTTTTCTAGTGATATTTAGGTTTACCTTGCTTCTGCCCCCAAAAAGAAGTTGGCCATGGAGGAGTTTAGGGCATTGATGATGGATTTAGGGATGGTGTGGACAACCATAATATGTAATGGGATAGAGGAGAGGACATGTTTGATAAGAATCAACCTCCCCATTTGGTTAATGGTCTTGCTATACCAGGAGTTGATGTGCTTGAAGAAATGATCCATCAACCTTGTACAGTGTTCCTTCTTGAGCTGCCCCCAGGTAGGTAAAAGGGAGCTTTCCACACTTCATGCCTAGAGCATTTTCCATGTTATGAATAATGCTTGGAGGTGTCTAACTGTTGGTGTAGAATCTGCTTTTTGAGCATTTTATTTCCTGTCCAGAGGCAAGGAGATATTCTGCAAGGGCCTTCCTTAGTTTGAGCAGATTCCTGGTTTCTCCCTTGGTAAAAATAATGAGATCATCTGCATAAACTAGGTTACTAGCAAATTTCACACTCCCAGCATTGAATCTTTGAATATGGCAGTTGTCCATGTAGTGCTTAAGTACCCTGCTGAGACCTTCCCCTCCTAAGGTGAAAAGGAGAGGGGAAAGGGGGCCCCCTTGCTTGACACCCCTTGTCATTTGGAAGAAGCCAGTTGGCTCCCCATTGATGATGATGTTGAAATGAGTACCTTTGAGATTGGCCATAAGGATGGATATTGAGTTGTCGGAGAAGCCAAAGGCAGTAAGCAGTGCTTCTAGATATTTCCAATCCATTCTATCAAAAGCTTTTGCCATATCTATCTTAATAAACAGGTTCCCACCAAATACCTTCTTATCAAGTAAGTGGACAGCTTCTTCAGCCATAAGAATGTTTTCATCCATGGATTTACCTAGTTGGAAAGCAGCTTGCTCAGGGGAGATGAGTTTGGGCAGGAGCAATTTGAGCCTATTTGCCAATATCTTTGTGTTAATCTTACTCATGAAAGTTGATAGAGATATTGGCCCGAAATCATCAAATTTCTTGGGATTATCTATCTTGGAGATAAGGGATAACAAGGTTTGAAAACGCTTCCATTAAATCCATCAGGACCACTTGCACTATTACCATCAAGCTCCCAGACTAATCTTTTAACTTCCTCCAAAGTTGGTAAAGCAGTAAGAAGGGAGTTGTCTTCCAGGGTTATAACCTTTTGGGATGAGAGGAATAATTGGCTCAAGAATAGGATTATGATCAGCCTTGTAGAGTTTTTGGAAATGGCTTAGAGCAACTTCTTTTATCTCCCCTGGGGAGGAAAGACCCTTCCCTTTTGTTGAGAGAATATGAGTGATTTAAAGCTTCTTCCTCTTCCCCGGCCCTTAGCAAAGGCTTGGAAGAGCTTTGAGTTTGCATTCCCTTTGTCAAACCATTTGATGTTTGCTTTTTATTTCCAGGACTCTACTTCCCCATTAACTGCTTTTATAAGTTTGGCATTGGCAAGTTTTGCTGATTCCCTATTGATGTCATTTGGAAACTTCTCATATTCCACTTGAGCTTGGGAGGCCAGTTGTTCAGCATCATTGAGTTTGGTGAAAATGTTCCCAAAGACCTTTTGGTTCCAATCCTTAAGGGCTACTTTAGTGTGTTGTAGCTTATTGGCCAATCCGGCTGACCATGTATCCTTAACCAAATTGTGAAAAGTATCATGAAGTGTCCAAGAGTTCAAAAATTTGAAAGGCCTGACCCCCCCTATTTTTGGATTTGAGCAATTAAGCAGAAGAGCTTTGTGATCAGAATTGGTCCTGGCTAGGTGGGGGGTAAGGTAATGTCACCAAAGGAGGCCGTGACATCAAGGTTAATCAATACTCTATCAAGCCTTCTCCAGATTCTCCCTTGGCTCCTAACACCAGACCATGTAAAGATACCTCTAACTGGATCAGGGCAAATCAGATTACAGTTGGATATGCACTCATTGAAGTCATCCATACTTTGAGAGCAAGGGATGCATCTACCCTTAAATTCGTGGAAGGAGGTGATGGAATTGAAGTCCCCCCCAATAATCCAGCGCATACCCTTAGGACAAATAGTCTGAAGTTGGTTCCAAAGAAGTCTTCTTTCCCGTACAGTGTGAGACCCATAGACTGAAGAGATCAGCAACGGATTGTTGTGAGATGACAAAGTAAATTCACAGTGCGTTACTTGTTCTTCTTCCAGGCAGGTGTTGAGATGAAGAGAGGCCTGGTTCTAAAATATCCATCTCTTAGTATTGGAGGAGAGGAGACAGTTAGAAAAACCCAATTGAAGCCTATAATGGTCCAGCTGAGAGGCATTGACCATAGGCTCAAGAACACACATAAAATCAGCATCATATTTCCTCTTCGGGAACTTAAGTCTGCTAAGGGAAGAGGAAACCCCACAGATAGAACAAAAGCTTCATAAGAAAGGGTTAGGGGAAACTCCTTTATTTGATCTACTTCTTGTCAAGATCCCATAGTTTGGAATCTCCCTTCTGCGTTTATAGTATTTTGGGAGAGACATTGAGACCTTAGAGCACCTGGAAGTGTCAATAGCCAAGGACTCAAATTTTTTATTGAGGAAAGGGGTGTCCCCTTCCCCTCCTCCATCAGAATGGAAAACCAATGGCGTTGTTTCCTTCTCTTGATGTGTTTGATTAGAATAGGGTTCCCATTGAGGAACCATGGTGCTATTGAGAAAACCATCATCCTTGCTTCCTGGACGATAGTATACTTCTTCTGTGGGAATGAAAGTCTCATGTTTATTAACATCTTCACTGCATGGGATGTAAGGAATAATCTCCATGCATTTATGCCTGTCATTAACCTCCAGGTAGGTCAAATCAGGGAAAGAGTTGAGCTCTTGGTAAGGGTTTGGAGATTTTTCATGGGGAGCTGTAGTAAAGGACATGTGAGGCCTATCCAATACATGAGGTTGTTCCTCGTTATTGATATCCTCAATGATTGCCATAAAATCCTCCCAATATTGTGATGGGCCGTCCTTTTTTATTCTTGTTAAAATCTTCTTGGTGCTTGGGAGGTGGTGGGACAGTGATTATTTAGGACATTTTTGTCCATTTCTCTTTGTTTTGCATTCTTGGAAAAGGTTGTAGGCTATTGATTGGAAGGCATCTGCAGGATCTGACTTGATGGGCCCCTACCTCTCTTATCATGTTTTGCTTTATGCACCTATCCTCTTCTCTTGACTATTGTCAACCCCTGTACAGGTCCTCAGAGTGAATACCCGCTCCACTATGGCCCACCTCTTCCGTTGGAGCTATTCTATAGAGGTGTTCCAGGGAAATTTTCCGGCATTGTCTTAAAGCATGGCCAAAACGCTTGCATTGGTTGCAATATGATGGATGATTTTCGAATGTGCATGGGAGCCAAATGTCACAGTCATTGAGAGGAACGTGAAGTTGGGGAGGTTTTGCAATTGAGACATCCATCTCCATGCAAATGCGTGCTTTATCTGGTCGAACTCCGATGACTGAGTTGGAGTATAGTTTCAGAGGCCTGCCCATCGTTGAAGCAATGGAAAATAGTGCCTTATGGTCATTTAGGTGAAGAGGGAGATTGTTTACCTCCATCCATATAGGGATGATAGCTGAGTCGCAGGATGGGTTGTGGTCCGGTGTCCATTTACAGATGGTGATGAAGCAACCATGGATATTCCATCTCATATGGAACCACCAGAGATCAGATAATCATTATCTCTCTTGAAGATAAAGACAATCTCGTGTGTTTGAAGCCTCCTGAGCTTGAACTCCTTGAAGCCACCTTTAACTAGGAATTGTTCAACAACTGCTAATGAGATCTTCTTGCTCCATCTGCCCACGAGAGTATTGTGCAATTTTCCGGCCAGAACTTCTGCTTCTTCTCTGCTGAACATCACTGATGGAGCTCCTTTGTAGAAACCATTGACCTTGCTTGGTATCCCACTAAAGTCTCCATGGAAGAGGTCAGAAAAAAAAGTTTTCCGGTTGAGGTGCAGTTAGGATTCCGGTGGTTTTCTGGTCGCCGGAAAGTAAGAGAGAGAAACTTCCATCTCATTATTTTATATATATATATATATATATATATATATATATATATATATATATATGCTTAGGAATTATTCACTTTCTAATCCCATTAGGACTCGTTCAAAGCATAAGTATCTGGTCTGTTATTCGTATCCCGGGCCCAATAACACTGATTACGACCCATTTGCATCGTTGAGTTCAAAAGAGCGAGCTCAACAAAAATAATATAATTTTCTCAATTAAAAATATAAAGTTTCAAATTAACCTCATCCATGCCAACTACTAAACCAGATTTTGGGGCATTATTGAATCACTAGAGACACTAATTTGCAACCGAGATTTGATCTTGGTAAGGCATCGATGATAATAGATGGGGTACGACATGGATTCGCAAAATTATATGGACACAACCACGAAGGAAAGTGGTAGTATAATTTGAATGAGTGACATAACAATATTTTTTAATATATGTAAATTAGTTTTTAAGGTGAGCGATTTATAAACTTCTTCAAGTGTTTCTTAATGTTCTATACCTCGTCACTCTTTTTGAACTGTCAGGGCGTTAAACATAGACATATATCATTCTTCAAATAAAAAAATTATAAATAAAAAACAATAAAGAGGTTCTCAGACCGAAACCAGATGGACTAGTGTTGAAAACTGGCACCATGACCACCGACCACCAAGGACATTGGTAGTGTGTTTTGGTGGTAGCACTGGAACCGCTGGTTGCGGATTTGGAACCAGCCCAATTTCGTAGCGTGTCCACCACTATTTCTAGGTGTAGAAATTGTTGAATATATTAGAGTTGGGCTTGACCATCTAAGAGCTTGTTCTCTTCAACTTATCTTGTTACTTATTCTTATTCTTATTGGAATTATATCTGATCAGATCCTATAAAATCTAAAACAACGTTAAATACAACTATAACCATATCAGAAATAATGTATTTTAATCAGATCAGAATCAATCATATGAGAAGAAGCCCTATGTCCATATATTGAAAATTAAACCACAAGAATCTATTACAAAAGATTGAATATATAGCCCAATACTGCCTTCTTTTTTTTGCAAATTTTCCTATGTTCGCCAAACAAGCTCTTAATGTATGTCTTATTAATTTGACTTCATTCCTATTTAAAGGATCAGCCTCGTCCCCAAGGGGTCCCTTAGACCCATCTGGACGGTCACTAGGAAAAGGTAAATGTGTTTTTGATCGTAAATTAGTGGCAAGGAGTGAAGTCTGAACCTAGTACTTGCGAATACCCTACACTAAACATAGTTACTTCCAAGCATAGTTACCAAAAATCAAACTCAGATCTACCTCCTTCACACTCCCTGCCTTTGCCAACTGCACAACACCCACAACAACTGCATTCTTGTTTGAAATAATTCAGTTACAATAAACAAAAGAAAGGATTTAGTTGTATTCAATAATACTCCCTACTTCTTAAGTTAAATCGCTATTTTGTTTACAAGGTTTGGCTAGAATTACTTTTAACTCAATTTATTTGAAATTTTGTGTGAAATTAAAAAAAAGAGTTTATATATTTCAAAATTACATCAAAAGTTCTTCAGAATAAGAGATGATAAGAGCTATTTTATCAAATGAGTATCAAAAGTGAGTAAAGAACATGGCTAAAGTTCTACCATGAAAGTAGTAAATATGTAATTTAAATTGAGACGGAGCGAGTACTCTATATATATATTTTGTATGAGCAACTCCAAAGGAATCAAAACAAGAGGCAAACTAGGAAAGTATTTTTTCCGATTTACCTTATCAAATATATCTTTCTAAAAAAGTGAGTAGGTGGGGTAGGTCATCAAGCCTTTCTAGGCCGCATGCGACATTACCTCCATTACAGGTATGCTGAATACTGGGTAATGTGACTTGGTAGCACCTGAGGACCCGGCAGACTGGACCTTCGGCCCATCTGGGGAAACCTGATTTCTTCCCCTTGGATGGCTTCTTTCCATTCTTCTTTCCACCCCCTTCCTTCAGGGGTTTCTCTTTCTTCTCTTTTTTGCGCTCCTCTAGGGTTACGTACCTCACAGCCCGGACCATAGCTTTTTCGAAGGTATCCGAGAGATGGGCGTGAGATTTGTGTGGAGGAGCCCCTCTTTTAGAGCTACGGTAAACATTTCTAGTCTTGACTTCTCATCAGCGCCCTCTACTTCTCGGAACTCTTTCCCCCAACGAGTCAAAAAGTTCTTCAACGACTCGCTGCTTTTCTGGCAGATGGTGGCCAGGTGCGTGAAGTGTTTCTTCGCCTGACAGTTCCTTACAAAATGTTCCAAAAAAAACAGGCCTAGCTCGTCCCAATTCGGATGGACCCAGTCGGGATATGATTTACCCAGTCTGCTACTTTGATGTCGATGTCTTGGAGGAAACAACGGCACATCAGGGCATCCGTGGCGACCATTGTCTGTACATAACTTTTGACATGCTCTTGGGGAACTGACTCCCCGTCACATCACTTGATGAATAAAATATTAAACCCAACCAGGTAAGTTGTGCAAATGTATCCAGAGCTAGGGTAGTATTGGTGCGTGTCGTGAAGACACGTCCATGGTTGACCTTACGCTGCATCTCCTGGATCTGTCCTCGGAGATCCTGGAAATCCCCCATTCCTGGACCTGGCCCAGGACCACTGGGACCCTTAATTGGCTCTGTGCCTCATCTTCTAGTTGTCTCCCGGGCACACTCCTTGTACCACCCTGGCGCTGCTCCTGGTGAGATCATTCAACCTGGCTGGGTTGCGATCGCTCCTAGCCTACAAAGGCTTTCCCTAGGTTTTTTTCTAACCGTTCGCACACTGGGACCCACTCCCTATACATCCGCTCAAACACCGAGCCTCTCTGATTCTTAGTCTCCTCATTGTGCAGTTGTTTGGTATCCCGGAGTCCCACTGGTGCCGGCCTGCCACCTGGGGCTTACTGTGGTGTTTCCAGTTATTTCGGGTCATTTTTGCATCCAAGCGTTTCCTGATGGCTTCTCTTTCCCTTTCAATCTCCTCAGGAGTATGTATCTCCTGGAGAATTAGGTTGTTTACCCCATTTGCCATTTGGGGAATCTGCCTCTGCTGTTCTACTGGGTTTTTGGGAACCCTCGAGGGCCCGGGAAGGGCTCGCTCCAGCGTGTCCATAACATTCACCATCATGTTGGTAATGTTATTTAGGGCCGCTTCAATGCCAATGGACTGAGTAGCGTTGTGTTGTTCGGGGACTCTCGTCAAAGCAGAAGACTACGGGGAGCTTTCACCATTACACCTAGAGTTCCTCATTCTTCGTCCCGCCATACTCTCACAATATCAATCTCACAGTAAACTCTCAATAAGAGCACCAATGATGGGATTTAGCCTACTACTATGACATGTGAAGAACAAATAAATAATAAGAATGGCTTCAGAACTCGTATCTCTTTGTATTAGCTTCTTTTAGCTTATCTTACAATGGAGGGTTGACCTCCTATATATAGTCTATTTCTACCATGTACAAGGTATGCCATGTTTGTGTGCTACATTCTTGACCATTTGCCAATCGTGAGTCAATCATGGCGTGGAATTAGTTAACAATTCTCCTGAATCACACGATTCGGGGAATCCCATTTAATTTAGGTATTAGATAAGATGTCATCCGTCCCATTCTTGGGCCTCGCCTCCAAGTCTACAATCGGACTCATATAGCTATTGGGCCAGTCCAACTTCAATTGGGATGTGCTTTTCAAATCACTATATCGAATATCCGTCAAATTCCTTTTTATTAAGAGAATGGATTTTTGTGAAGAAATGGTAAATATGGCAATTTTTGGGAGCGTTTTAAGACATCCCTTTTTATCAAGCCATATTTACCAATTTTTGGGAGCAATTTTATGGTAAATATGGTAAAAATGGCTTGAAGACCTACACCACCTACTCAATTTTATGGAATTTACTCTAGAAAATTTTATTGCACATGGGTTGCCTATTTTTCATGAGCACAATTGATCATTTTTTAATTTTAGGATATTGATGTAAGAACATTGGAATACTTGAAGTACCAATATCGTTTTATAATCTAAAAGCATCTATATCAAACCTTAAATATCAAAGTTTAAACGAAAAGTTATCTAGAATAATCCCAACTTTACTCGGTCTTTCAAAAATAATTTTAATTTTCATTGTGCTAGATAATAATCCCAAATTTACTAAAATTTACTAGTTTTGTGTCACCGTTATACTAACAACTTTTAATGAAAATGTTCTGTTTTGTGCAACAAAATAGAAGTTTAGATTAATTTTTATGAAACTTTATTTTTAGTTTTTTTTTTAAATTTCCCTTAAACTTTTAAAATGACTTTCTACCTCTATCAATTTTTTTAAACATTAGTCTTATGTTAGCAAAAAATAAAAAAAAATAGATATAAAAAATAACGAAAATGAGAAAAATAACTAAAACCATACGAAATTAATAAAATAAAAAGATAATTAATGAAAAATAAACTCAAACTTGTAAGAAATAGAACTAGAAATATGGAGTGGTGGTTACTAATATTTTTGGAACTATACGGATGGATTATTAATGTATTACTTCCCCCGTTGGTAACAAATATAAATAAAATAAATAAATAATATCTTATTAAAACCCTAAAAAGTGTAAAGAAAAACAAAAAATAAAAAATATTTTCTTACTTCAACGTAATTTCATTTTAGTTATTTTTTAATAAGACATTTTTTTATTTATTTAGGGTTTCAATAAGAATTTATTTTTTAAATTTCTTTTTTTATTTTCATCTTTTATGAGTGGGAACTACATTAATACTCTGTATAGTGTCTAAAACGTTAGAACCTATCACTTCATTTACTTTTAATTTTTATTGATATTGTTTTATTTCATTACTTTTGTATATGGTTTTAGTTGTTTTACTCATTTTCATTGTTTTCTATATCTATTTTAAATTTTTTTCAAAGGTAAGACTAGTCGTTAAAAAAGAAAAAAATGATGGAGGTAGAAAGTCATTTTAAAAATTTAAAAGGATTTTTTTGAAAAAATTTAAAGACAAAAATTTATAAAAAATTATTTCAATTTTCATTTTGTTGCGCAAAACAAATTCCGTTAACCAACCATTAGCAACTTAACGGTGATCTAAAACTTGCAAATTTTAGTAAAATTAAAATTATTATACATCACAATGAAATCAAATTAAAATCAAAAAATAATGATTATGTCATCATGGTGACTCTCCCAAATGAGAGGTTATTGGAGAGGCATGAGGAGTGGGGGGCATGGGATGGACAAAGGCATAGTGCCAGAACGGAAAATGAGTAAGAATTTTTTCGAAAGCAAGTGAAAATAAATCTCCTTGTTGAGACTAATTTGTTTAAAAAAGTATTTTTTACCCGTTATGTTACACAGAGAATTAGATTTGAAATTTTCCCTGAATGATAAAAAATTACATGAACTAATGATGAGCTTAATCTGAAACAAAATTTGCTTGAACCCAGTACAAAAAAAAAAGTACATCATATTTTTATACAGAGTATAGGCTAAGAAATCCAACTAGCTAGTCTTCAGCTTGTGTATTTTGAACGTCAAAACCATCAAGTTCCACCACTGGTGATTGTTCAAGATTCATTCTCCTGAGTCCTGACACATGTTAGAGGTTAATTATATAATTGTATATGAATATGTCAAGATTTTGTTTGTCCACTTTCTAATGAATCTCATTTTCAAAGGAGAGAGATTTATTAGAATTTCAAATTAATCCTTCAAATGAATTTGTCAATCATTCTTGTCAATAATCATAATTACATTATTGAATACGAAAAGCGGACAACTAATTCCAGACAAACGAAAGCAAGAACGTGGACAAGTAATTTTGGATGGAGGGAGAATATCAGTTAGCCCAATGTAACTTACACAGTCACTTCCTCTGCATCTTGAATCTAGAAACTGGTTTTGAGGTGCGACCAACGATCTGCTCTCTTGGTTGCATATCAAAGTTAGGTGAATGTTCGACGATTGAGCCAGTAAATGCCTGTACATTTTTACCCACATACTATGAATGAGAGGGGAGTAAGAACAATCGATTTTTCGAACGGAACATTGTAGGGACCCCGGGTCATCCCATGACATTTATTCCCAATGTCATGGGAACCAAGGGGATATTAAATTTCACCAAGTTCTAACGAGGAGTCAGTGACCATACCTTGCCACCATCAAAGTGTTGTTGAGTTTTGTTTACAACCGCCTGTTGGAAATGATTCACTTAACCATCAATCAAACATGTATATACTCTTTTACTGCATTGTGTGTTTGAAATGTAAAGTTCAAAATGCCTCATCTATGCATGCCTAACCCTTTTTCCCATTCCCATCACATCAATTCAAAAGAAAAAATAGGAAAGAACTTGAGGGAATGTGGAAGTCGTAGGAAGGGACATATAGTTGCATGATACCTTGCTTTCCAACACAACTGTATTCTCCTTTGGATTGACCTCGGTTGAATGTGGCTGACAAAATGTCAGGCATTCTCCATGTGAGCACTCATCTGAAACACATTGCAAATGTTAATAGATAAGGTGGCTGACTGAATGACAGGCATTCTCCATGTAATCCATTTAAATCACTGGCTTTGTTTTAAGGTCATTTACATATGGAATTCAAGTTTTTTTCTTCTTCTAATGGCTAACCTTTAGGTAGAACTTGTACATTTGAAGCTTCGGCCTGCAGTTCGGAATTCCCAAAAATTAATTAATTACTTAATTAATTAATTAACTAAATTCCTAAAAGAAGTATACAAATTGGATACGAGTGGGTGTTCCTTACTTTCAACTGATCATGATTTCTTGAAGTTGTCATTCTAGCTTCATTTATTTCTGTTCTTGAAGATCTCACTGCTTTTGTCATGCTACTTAAGCCAAGCACCTAAAACAACAACAAAAACCAAGCGTTAATCCTGAATTAACCTAGGTCGGCCGCATGAACAAGTATAAAATCTTCCAAGCTGACCCATTGAAATCCGTTGCTATAGTGTCCCTTAGTAGTGAAAACCTTAGTTATACCTCTATAGTCATTCAGTCAAAATAGCCTACTGTATAAATTACCTCTGAACTTCCAATTTGTTGATCCATGGTAGGGTGCACAATACTTCTATCTAAGACGCGTTCACGTTCATCTTCATTATTTTCGCTGGCTTTTTCAGCTTCTTCTTCTTCTTCTTTCTCAAGTTCAGCAATCCGGGCTAATACGCGAGCATATTCTTCGTCATCATTTTTTTGGGTATCATTTTCTGCCATGGAAGAACTACCAGATCCCCCTGAAAACATCAAAGGAAATTAAATATAAATCACAGCTAAAGCAAAATTTTCAATCTCAGGATTTGCAAATGCACCCTTGTTTATTTGTAAAGATATGGATAAAAGCTACCCAATTAAACATACAACAATCAACTAGATGAAAGTAAAATCCTTAAGATTTTTAAATTTGACATTGAGAATTCTCAGTAGCATCTTGACCCTATGAGGTTGTTTGGTTGAAGGAAGAGGGATATTGGGAATGAAAGTCATTATTATATTTGGGAAGAATGGGAATGAAGGGACTAAATACATTTTTTCTTCTATTTCTACTACCAATCAGGATCTTAGTTGCCATAAGTCCTGTCTATCGTTGTCATTTGTCAGCCCTTCCACAAGAGACTAGGAGAGCATCATACCACATCAAACTTGCAACATTCTTCCCGCCTTACATCAAACAAGCCTCAGCCACAATCTATCCCTCTACTAATCATTAACCCATTATCAATGTAGAAGATCTCAGTCTATATCCACAGACTACTGGCCCCGACACACCTTCCCTACCCAAAAGGCCATATATGAATCTATGATCTATGCGCCTGCTTCAATTCCACATATCTAAAATTAAAACTCACCTATCAAAATATTACATTTTCCCGTAATGGCATGTACCTTTTTACTTGAACTTTCAGTTTTGTGAAAAGTGGCACAACTTGCTACAACAATATAATTTAAGTTTACTTGAACTTTAAGTTTTGAATAATTTTTATGAAAGTTTCTTGTTTATAGCTACATCACTTTAAGAGTTTGAAGTTTGTAACTGGGATCTTGCTTCTATCTTGAAGAATGGAACTAGCGTTGTTGAAATTATTATTCATAGCGAAATGAGCAGCTACATTCACACAAAGGCAAACTAGACTCAGACTCAAATTATAAAAGTTCAGGACAGCAATATAGACTATTCATATTTGAATATAGCTTCTAGAATAAGATGCTATACTTTTTAAAATATGAGCAAAAATAGTAAAAATTTCAAAATACAAGCAAAAATTATTACTATACTAGCAATCCTACACTCATCTTTCTGATTAGTTAAGGATGCAATTAGTTGTTAACAGATAACACAAATAACTGAAATAAGATCTAGTGAAGCTCTACTAAATCATTTGAAAAATAATAAGAATTTCATTATAGCATTTCAAATCAAGAGGATACTTGCCTGATGCAGACTTTTCATAAGAAGTTTCCTCAACAATCTCTTCTCTGATCTCCACAAGACCCTCCTGTTGAAAAATTCTAGAATTTCTTAGAGGGAAAGCTATATACAATGTTCACTAGCAAGTTGAAAGAGCAAGTATAACATATTAGCAGCAAGACAAAAAGTGCTATCAAGCATATGTAAAATGTTGACAACGATGAGGATCAAGATTGCTTGTAGGACTTAGGCCATGTTTTTTCAACTTATTCTTATTACTTATTACTTTTTCTGATTGGAGTCAGAGATTAGATCAGAAACAAAACAACTTAAAATATAACTATAATAAGACAGATCAGACCAGATCTTATTCCAATCAGATTCATATTAGGTGAAGAGAACATGACATTAGAATCTACTCTTTATTTCTTCCAATCCACAATAGTTTTTGAAAATGATGCATTACGAAATAAAAAAGACAATAAATGTCTCATAAAATGGTGCGTGCATAGCCATTCCACTAAAGAGAATCCCCCCCCTCCCCCTACAGTCTATTAGCTCTTTATTTGCAGAATATGTAATCAAAAGCATATCATGATACATAACCCGTATGTTTCTTAATAAACTTCCTGGTGAAAAATATACTAGCCTCCCACCATCAGTCTATTGGCTCTTATTTGCAAAATATGAAACCACAAGCATATCATGATACCATAAGCCGTATATTTCTTAATCTACTTCCCCACAAAAAATAGTGAAATGCTGAAATACTGTTTATATGAAACTTGGGAGTGATTATTCGCTCATATCATTGCAAGAGAACAATTGTTGTTAAATCCAATCATTCAACCACAACAGCATTAAATCAATGTGTTTGCGCACCATAGATGAGCAACAGGCTTACCACAGACTCAGAAGCGGTAGTATCAAAAAAAGCAACTTCAGCCTCAAGGTCCTGCATTTCAGCCTTTAGACTTTGAACTTGGGACTCCAAAGCCTTACCCCTCCTGGTCAAAACCTCAGTAGTTTGTTTGGATGATCTGTCTGCATAATAACTCTCTCCTAGGAGAACCTACAGTGATTGGAACTCGAAAGAATCCATATAATCTTGATCTACGTGTGCTCACCATAAAAATTTGAAAACTATAACATGATTACCATAAACTCATTGGTATGAATCAATCTACCAGGAAAAAATGCAGCCTTCCCAAATGGAACCTAAAATACCAAAAACAAACAAATAAAACTTGTTTCACACATTCATAGTATATTCGAAGTTTATAGGAAAAATAGATAGAATAAATCAACTTTCCATGACATCATGATGGAGTTTGTCAGGAAGGCGCTGAACAAGATCGATTAGGCTTTTGTTGTCAGCAACAAAGTCGTTTAGTTGGTCCATCATTTTTTTCCGCTCCGCGATGGTGTCTTGCACACGCTGCACCGCTTTGCGAGCTTCATCTGCCGGAAAAAGTGAGGAAAGTGGCGTCACCGTCCCTTTCACCAGTTCTCCCATGACCTCAAATACACTTAGCAAAGTAGTCCAAAGTATGTTAGCTTATTCCGGTACGAATAAAATAATATGGATAACATTTTAAAAATACGGCTAATAATGAATTTCATACGTTTGAAATATGTATAGAGATACATTCATGTTTTATAGGTTTACTTTTTCAAAAATACAACTTATAATGTGCGCATATACTTTAGACACGAATGACATATTAAAGTCCAAATTTTAAACTTACAAATGGCATGCATCTAATCAGTGGCGGATCTAGGATTTTTTTCACTGGGGGCACATTTAGTCCGCACAAAAATAATAAGCATAAACTCAAATTAAGTAAAAAGAAAACATGTAATTAAAGTGAAACAAACATACAATTTATAATTGTTCTCTTTCCAGGGGTCAATTTTCTAATCTTAACCTTATTGCTGATTTCTAATATCCAATTCAGCTAAAAATTAAAATCCGCCTAGATATACCAGGTGACCTATTCAAAATTTCGCATCATTGTATAATTAGCACGAATTCTTCAATTTAGTAGATTTAGATGGATTACGATCAAGTATAAAAAGAACCCAAGAGGCCAAATTAGAAACAATGCAGTCAGTTCCTTAAAACTAAGTCTGTTCAAGTTGGAGAACTCCTGACCATATTCTCAATTTAAAACGAAGCCTAAGTCCTGTTGGAGACACTGTTCCCTATCTTCATTCACACCGTCAATTCTTTCCGGCAATGGCAAGCGTGGCAGCGGACCAAGTACAGTAGCTCCACAACGTTCAGAGTAGTTCAGGCCAGAGAAGAACGAGAGAGGAGGTAG
Organism: Cuscuta australis; assembly: GCA_003260385.1. Lineage (NCBI taxonomy): Eukaryota > Viridiplantae > Streptophyta > Magnoliopsida > Solanales > Convolvulaceae > Cuscuta > Cuscuta australis. The sequence continues at coordinate 1,231,498 of NQVE01000140.1, read as the reverse complement.
AGAAGAACAGAACAGGGAAGGAACAGAGTGCAGTACAGAACAAATCCCAATTCCGAACTTTAATTCGATTCAACATATTATACTAATTCAATTCGACACATTCAACATTCGAAATTGCAAATCCAACGTCAATTGATTGAAAACATATTAACGAATCATAATCTATGAATCAATCTTAGATAAATCACTCACCTTAATTGATTGGCGAAGGAAATTGGTTTAGAACTCTGGCGAATACTCCGGCGAAGTCGTTCGCGGGCTTGGGCTTCCTTCTCCGGTAGTTTTGTCGCGCAGTGGACCGACCAAGAAGATGGTGCGGCTAGTATATACTGAGAACCAATGTCAGGGACGGCCGCTCTGGTGCTCTTCCGGTAAACCCCTAGCTCCACTGCTACAAAGTCAAAATGTTGGGGTGCAATTGAAAGGGTGGGGTGTGTTCGGATCGGGGTTGGGGGTTTACCGAGAGAGTTAGGGGGTAAGAACCGTCAATTTTACGAACGGGACACCAGAGCGTCCCCGAATCATCCAATGACATTGGTTTTCAATGTTATGGGAACATTTCCCAATTTTAATTGGGTGAAGGAGTTTGGGCTTTTCGTAGGAATAGGCGTAGGGATTAGCTTTAGTTATAATATTATTACGGAGTATTATTTAATATTATAAAATCTTTATATTTATTTATTAAACTGTAATGTCTATTTTACTCATCATGCTTTATACGTATATCTAAATTTAACAACTCCTTGGTTCCCATGACATTAGGAACCAATGTCACGGATGACCCGAGGACACTCCGGTGCCCATTCGTAAAATTGACTCTAAAGTCAAAATCGACTTGTGGGGTGCAATTGAATGAGGTGGGAGGGTGTTCGGGTCGGAGCGGAGTGGGGGGTTTACGGGGTAGGGGGAGTAAGAACCGTCAATTTTACGAACGGGCACCGGAGCGCCTCCGTGTCATCCCATGACATTGGTTTCCAATGTCATGGGAACCTTCCCCATTTAACAAACTATATGTCGTTGGTTACCATTTTACGAGACCTATCCAAAAACCCAAATTTCATTAGAAAATTATTAAATTTACGTCATATTTGATTTTATTCGTTTTCTTTATAATCCTCTCAGTCTCGGACGATCAAACCTTCAACCTTCGTAACTTGGATTTGTACGTGGGACATGTCGTTGAACTCATTCCATCGAGGCCTTCAATTCGAGTGTAATCTTGACCATAAAAGGATTCCTTTAAAATATCTTATTTTAACATTTTCATTTTGATTTTTAATTAATTTAAACAGAAATTAAAATTAAGATTTACTAAAAATTCGTTATGAAATGGCCGAAATGATTTGTGAAGAAAATTTGTCATACATGTTTTCTGAAAAACTTGGTTTTATTGATTATTGTCAACAGACATTAAACCCTCAAGCACGAGGTTTTTCAAGAAAAACAATTAAACGAGAAATTATTCGCTAGTATAAAATGGAAAAAATTAATTTGGCAATTTTTTTTCTCAATTTTAATTCTCGTGTTGCTATTTGTTCTGATATTTGGGGTGAAACTTATCATAATTTGTCTTATATGGGTGTTACTTGTCATTGGATAGATAATGATTGGATTATGCATAAACGTGTTCTTGCATTTCGTGATTTCAATGATCAGCATACTGCTGAAAATATTTTCCTATTGCTTCAGAGTATTCTGCGGGAATATAACTTATCTGAAAAAGTTTTTTCATTTGGTTTTGATAATGCTACTAATAATACTGCTGCTATTCCTAGATTTAGAGAAATTTGCCCACCGTCTACGACTATGGGTAGATTTCTGCATCAACGGTGTGCCTGTCATGTTTTAAATTTATGTGTTCAACAGGGACTACAAGCTATGGGTGGAGTTTTGACAAATATTAAAGAAGGAATTAAAAAAATTTGGGGGGCTCGTCTTATTTCGAGATCCTGGAAGATGTTCTGTAAGTATAAGGATAAAAAAGAAATAAGTTTTGCCAGCGATATCAACATTAGATGGAATAGTACTTACAAATTGATTGCACAGATCCTAAGATATAAACAGGAACTTGCTGAATTTTTTAGGGATGAACTTCGTATAATCATTAATCCTTTTGAATTTGTTATTGTTGAAAAATTGAATGCCGTATTAGAAGTTTTTAATAACGCAACTCTTACTTTTTTCCATGTTTACCAACCAACTACAAATACATTTTTTAAAGAGTGCATTACAATCACAAAATGTTTCTGTGAAAGTATGGTTGATCCAGATTTGTACTCTTATGTCTCTCCTATGAGAGATAAATGGTGTACTTATTATTTGTACATTCCCGATATTTATAAAATAGGTATTATTTGTGTTCCACGATTTAAGATTGAAAACTTTAAAATTCTAATTGAGTATTACTATAGTTGTTTTTTAGATAAAAATAGTTATTACTACAGCTATTTAGTAGAATGGAAAAATGAAAGAGATAATGCTATAACTCTTTTTGAGGATTTGTTTAAGGAATATCAAGGGTTATACGGTACTGTACAAGAAGAAACAGCACCACCTCCGCCCCCGAAATCAAAAAAAGGTTTTGCCGGCATAGTCGGTGGCCTTCTTGCAAAGAAAGGGAAACGTGCCCAGTCTTCGACGAGTTCAAGTGCTACAACAGTAAGCTCGCACAACGAACTTGCTATGTACCAGGGTGTGCCATGCGATTACGATGACGACGATGACGATTTTGACATGCTCGGATGGTGGAAGCGGAACGAACACATGTTCACATGTCTCGGCATGCTAGCAAGACAAGTGTTGTCCGTCCCAGTATCAACCGTAGCAGTTGAAAGAGAATTCAGTGCTTGCGGCAACATTCTAACCGACTACCGAAGTTGTCTTAACTCTGAATCTCTTGAAACACTGGTTTGCAACCAAGATTGGCTCTTGGCAAGACGTCGGGCTCAAGAGTCATCGTACCAACTCGAATCGGAGCATAACATGAATGCAACCACAGATGGAAGTCCGAGTTCTGAAGAATAAGTTATAAATTTTTTTTATGTTAATGTAAATATGTAATTAATTTTTTTAGGTGAGCGATATATAAGCTTTTTCGAGGGTTTCTTTATGGTTCTTTACCTCGTCGCTTTTTTTGAACCGTCAGGATATTAAATGTGGTTGTTCTTCAGTTAGTGTATTACTCATTTTCAATATTTAAATAACAACTACACTTTTAGATTTTTTATTTCATTATTTCCTTAAACAATTGCAAATTTACAATTTTATACTTTAAAAATTTAAAAAAAAAGCAAAAAAAGGGGGGGGCGAACCCGGCCGGTCCGGTACCGGAACCGCCGGTCCGGGAACCGGAACCGGTACCGGCCGGCACGGTAACAATTCCGGTTACATGGGGTGGCGGTACCAGAACCGGAACCGTCCCAGAACCGTACCGTGTCCACCCCTATTTCGGGGCGTTACAATGCTGCAGAAAGTCGACCTCCGGGCTATGATCGCCAGCATGAATGAGTATATGATCGCATTCATTCTGATCTGCGTCTTGGTCAAGTCCTCTAAAGATGGCCTAAACCCCATCATATCTGGACACATTTGGGCCCAATACTCTTTCGTGTTACCATGCGAACCAACAATTGGGGTGCCATCTACGGGGAGACAATGTGGGACCTCCACATCCTGTAATGTGATCCGAACCTCTCCAAACGGAAGATGAAAGGCGAGCGTCTCTGGCCTCCATCTCTCCACTAAGGCGGTAATCAAAGACCAATCTATTTGTAACTTAGCAATTTTTTCTACCCCGTAAAATCCATATTCATGTAATATCTCCACAACTCGTGGATGATGCTCCACACCAAACCCTTCCCTCAAGCTACCAAAATATTTAACACATTTCACCGGTACATCCCAAAGCCTACGGTCTTGCCGCACCCTATCACCACGATGTTCTCCGGGTGACAAAACTAGTATATCGGGGACAATTGGTCCCGGATGGGCCTCCGTTCCTTGAAATTCATTATTCTATGAAATTAAAACTTATAGTCTCTGAATACGACAAACCAAAAGTATGTAATGCACTAAAAAAATCCACAAATATATCACAAAAAAATTTCGGATATCTCATAAACATTTCAATTTTCAAAATTCTCAACATAAATCTAATCTAAATTTTCAATTTTCTAAATTATCAACATTTCGATTTTCTATATTCTCATCATAGATCTAATCACAAACATATCTCATAAACATATCTCAAACATATCTCATACGAAATATAAGTTAAATTAGAAATTTTCGGAATAAAATTAAGTAAAACGGTACATACGGTCCCGTTATCCTGAGAGATGGCAAGGGACGGTGGCGACGACATTGTAGCGCCGTAGGGGTACACACGGTACGGTTCCGGGAACGCTTTAGCAAACTCTAGTTTGTCTAAAAGCTCATCAACAAAGAATGAAGAAATAAAAAGTTTCCTTTGATTCAAAGCCATGAAGTTCTGCCTCACCGCATCATCTAGAAATTTGAGTAGGTTATTGAAATAACCGTCAATGTTCAAGAGACCAATGGGTCTATTGTGTAACCCTTCAGAAGCCCACGAGATCAAGGTGAACAAACCTTCCATAGTGTCAAATCCTCCAGGAAGAATGATGAAAGCTTCCACGGCATGATTCATCTCAAAATATTTGTAATAATTGCTGGAAACTGTGTGCTCTACGCCGTATGTAGGTCCGTAGACCCGTCGTGTTGCTATGTACCCAGGAATGAAACCTCTAACGAGACCTCCATTGGTAAAGACTGTTGAAGCAACAGCTCCTTGTAGGCCAACGTTGCCTCCTCCATAAGCAAGACTAATTCTTCGCCTTATCAATTCTCTTCCTAAATCTACTGCAGTAGCCATAAACTTTGGATTTCTACTAAGAGAATGACTGCCAAGAAGACCAACGAATCTTATGGTGTAAGGAAGTGTTCGAGAAGTTCCTTCCATAATGTGAGAATGTGAGATACTCTTCCCATAATCGTGATATATATAGTCTCTAGAACCTGACCATTGATGGAAAAGTAATTATCACCAGCCAAAATACGTACAGTAAAATGGATTCAAATTACCTACAGACGAGAACGTACTCGCTAATAGTATAGTATGCTGAAGATATGACGTATTGAGACTCTTGAATAGTTTGATTCGCTGTGCTGAAACACGTTCAAATCCGAGACGAAAAGTCAAAACGGCTATTTCCTAAGACAACGACCTCTTGAATAACTTCCAAAGAGTGAAACATTGAAGGAAGAAAACCTACTATTAGTAACGGTAATTTGCAAATGTTATCTTAATATCTTATGACTCATATCCTTGAATTACTCAAACTTGATGTGTTAACTACACCCTTGAAACATCCCGCTTGATCAATCTTGAAAAGATTGAATTTCATTCTTTGTATCAAAATAATAAAACCACGATTCTTCATTAAACAAAAAGATGTTTTATGATACCGATCTTTGAAAACTATACCTTGTGGAATACGTGACTCGATCACAATATTAAAACTACCTTGACTTGAACATTATGCTGAACCTCTCTTTGTGGACCACAAAACAATCAGCACAATTACGTTATCTCTAAAGATCATTATCGATGATCTTATTGACCAAGCAAACTCCATTATAACCTTGACAAAGAAATGTGTATGCAACAACCAGAGAAGAAATGACGTCACGAGAACAAGCTGAATCATTCAAGCGAAAATCCCTAACCTATATGCGATGTTGGTGTTAGAACTTGTAAAGATCCCTCACTCTATGAATTCATGAATTGAATCGCGTACTGAAGATATTCTCTTCTTCCCTTGAAACAAGATCAGCCATAGTGCTACAATCGAATCTGTCGCTATCATATCTAGATATGGTTTCAAATTAATAGAAGAAGTTTAAATATGACAAGTCGTACATGAGACGCTACTCGAACGTCATCACCTATGAGTACGAAGACTCATTAAACGATAAATGAGAGCTACCATAAAGATGAATGAAGAAATGTTTCAACATAAGGTCGATGAATGACGAACTACTGTATAACCGATCGACAGTTTGAGATTACGTATCCGTATGGATAATGACGGAATTATGGTTTAAGCAATTGAGCATGACACGGTCATGTTTAAGTGAGATCACTACAAAATGTTGAACATTGGGCCTTAGAAGAATTTCGAGGACGAAATTCCTTTAAGGGGGGGAGAAATGTAACGCCCCAAAATATACCCTAAAATTTATTGAATTAAATATTCAATTAAACAAAATTTGTTTTGATTAAAATAAATTGTTGTTGGGATTTGGGCTTGAATAAAATATATATTGATATCCAATAAACATAATTGGGATAAATCTTATAGAGATAAATCCAACATGTTGATTTATTGTGTGATCTTGATTGGGAACCTGAGTACAGACCCAAATTAAGAATAAATGAAGAAATTGTTTATAATGTGAACTTTGAAATGATTTATTGAAATAAATCATGAGAATAAATAATATGAATTAAATGTGAGAACCTTTTTGAATAAAGGCCAATTTTGACTCTGTCAAAGTCAACCACCCAAAAATATGATGTCGGAAAAAGTATAACGAATAAATATAAAAATTATATCGTTGGATAGAGTTTAATTGCACGATCGCAACGGTGCAAACGGATTTCAATTTGGAGAAAGTTGTACCAAAAAGTGTACCCGACTGGAACCAAAATTAGTCCCAATCAGGGACGGCGCCTCCTACTCCACTCAGCCGATCGAAGATGCATTCCTACGCAGCAAATGTTGTCACCTTCCCCATTCTCTTCCTATATAAGGCCACCATCAACCCTCTCATTCCTCACCAAAAACTAATGAGTTTAGTACCAAAGTGTTCTTGAGAGTGAGGAGAACATGCTGCAGTAGTTGGTGGCCACCGAAGTCGCCGGAGTTGGGAGTTATCATAGCCGGAAGTTTCGCCGGAAAATTCTCAAAACCTTCGATAAGCTTCGAGGTAAGCCCGTAGATATATCTAAAGATTGGAATGTTCATATAGGTTGTTTTTACGTTATAAATGGTCATTTGGTTGAGTTTTGTGTTCGACGTGTTTGAAGAACCAAGAATCATAAACATTGAATTTGATGTTAAAAATATATTTTGATGATCCTAAAATGATCTATGAACCTTGGAGAACATTTCTATATAATTTAATTGAAGTTTGGTGTTTTAAAACCATAATACTCGAAACCGACCCGAGGAAGAAGATGATGAATAGTAGCCGAAAATCGATTATTTACTTAAATTAGAATTTTATTCAGACCAGTGGTTCGAAGTCAGTACCATTTAATCGATTATTTGTGTTGTAAAAATCGATTATTATGAATTAATTGATTATTTATATTGTAAAAATCGATTATTATGAATTAATTGATTATTTAAATTGTAAAAATCGATTATTATGAATTAATTGATTATTTAAATTGTGAAAATCGATTATTATGAATTAATGGATTATTTAAATTGTAAAAATCGATTAAAATTAATTAATTGATTATTTAAATTGTAAAAATCGATTATTATGAATTAATGGATTATTTAAATTGTAAAAATCGATTTTTTATGAATTAATCGATTATTTATATTGTAAAAATCGATTAAAATTAATTAATAGATTATTTTAATTGTAAAAATCGATTATAATTAATTAATTGATTATTTAAATTGTAAAAATCGATTATTATGAATTAATGGATTATTTAAATTATATAAATCAATTTTTATAAATTAAATTATTATTTTAAATTATTTTCCTCAATTCTAGATCATGTTCTGAAAATATTATTGAAAATATGCTCTAAAATCCTATTTTGTTACCAATTAATTATAAACCATAAAAATATGATTTTGTACAATAAAAATGATGTTTGTGACAAATAAACATTATGTGATGCATGACGGTAAGTTCGGGTGTTAACACTCGAGACTAGGCTGCTATTTGTTATTATGCATCATGACAATTGTTTGATTATTGATTATAATGAATTAATTATGATGAATTTTTTGAATGATGATCATGAATTGTTAAAGTGAAAATAATGAATTAATGAATCGTATTGTTAAGGATATCTAGAACAACTCTAAGATATACCCACTTGTATATTGATGATGATTATTAAGGATATCTAGAAGAACTCTAAGATATACCTACTTGACCAATTCATATTTTGGGTTAAAACGTACGTACGGGATCCAGACCGGATATCACCCACCCGACAAATCATTGTTCGGTTGGTACGTAATCCACATGACTCATAGGGTGGATTATCGATTCTTGTGTTCTGCATTAAACTATTTATAGTTTAAGGGCTTGGTTAGAATTACTACCTTAGACTAGGAATAGCTAAGAGCTGAATATAAAATGATGTGGCCTTAGATTAAGAATAATTTAAGAGCATTATTGATATATATTGAATATCAAATGACTTGGAATAAAATATTGAAAATATTTTGAATGTTTGAACCATATATTGTGTGCATGATATCAAATGGTTGATTACGAATTGAGATTCAATTTATGTGGATGTTCGACGCTTTAGATATGCTTACTCAGCTTCACCGCTGAGCGTGTAGTGTGTTTTACGCAGGTAAACAGAAAGATTAATGTGATCCTGGCGGCAGATGGGGCGAGATTGTCAGGATGGATGTGACAAGTTTTGAAATAATTTATGATATGTCAATATTAAATTCGCTTCCGCAATATTGTTAAATACTCCATAATGTATATGTTATGAAAAATATTATTGGGATTAATAAAGTGTGTTTGAAAAGTTTTAAATTTTACGATAACCAAGTTAAATACTTTAGTCCGAATGGGGCTGCAGACCTGGACGAATTAGGGTGTTACACATGTACCGTACCAGCCGATTTCAGCCACCCATTTTATTTACTTATTTTTTTTAAATTTTTAGAAGTGGAAGTGTTAAAGGAAATAATGAAATAAAATATCTAAAAAAGTAGTTGTTATTTAAAAATTAAAAAATGAGTAATACATGAACAACTACATTTAATATCCCGACGGTTCAAAAAAACGACGAGATAAAGAACCGTAAAGAAACTCTCGAAGGAGCTTATATATCGCTACCTACAAAAACTACTTACGTAATTACATCAACATAAAAAAGTTTATAACTTATTCCTCAGATTTAGGGCTTCCATCTGTGGTTGCATTCATGTAATGTTCAGAATTAATGTCGTACCCTGACTCTTGAGCTTGAAGTCTTTCCAAGAGCCATTCTCAATTGCAAACAAGTGCCTCAAGCGATTCAGTGCTAAGATAATTTCGATAGTCAGTTAAAATGTTGCCGTTAGAACTGAATTCTTGTTCCACAGCTACAGTTGATACCGTGATGGGGAAAAATTGTCTGGATAGCATTCTGAGACATGGGAACATGTGTTCGTTCTGCTTCCACCATGTGAGGACGTCAAAGTCTACGTCCTCATCCTCATCGTAATCACATGACACCCCTTGGTACATAGCAAGTTCGTTGTGTGACCTTACAATTGGATTAGCAGGCTACTATCGTAAATTCATTCGTCACTTTGGTACTATCGAAGCCCCCCTTAATTGGTTGCTAAGCAAGGGTGGGTTTTATTGGGATGCTAAGGCAGAACAGGCCTTCACCAGGCTCAAAACAGCCATGACTTCACCGCCGGTTCTCAAGTTACCCGATTGGCACAAGCCTTTCGTTGTTGAATGTGATGCTTGTGGTGTGGGCCTTGGGGATATTCTAATGCAAGATGGGCATCCAGTCGCTTTCTTTAGCGAAGCTTTGAAAGGGGCAACACTTCATTTATCGACTTACGAGAAGGAAATGTTAGTAGTTGTCAAGGCAATTAGAAAATGGCGCCCCTATCTGTTGGGTAAACCGTTCATCGTCCGTACGGATCATAAGGCACTAAAACATCTTCTAGAGCAGCGCATCATAACCTCAGCCCAAACCCGCTGGTAACCTAAATTGCTTGGCTACGACTACAAGATTGACTACAAAAGTGGGAGTTTAAATAAGGAGGCAGATGCTCTGTCAAGGGTGGCGAAAATTCAATGCATGGCGATCTCGTACTTGCAATCTGATTGGTGGCAAAGAGTTCAAGACATCCTCCACAGGGGACTACAGATTCCAAATCAGAGAGGGATTTTATTTCTATAAGGGAAGGGTCTATTTGAGCCCAACATCCAGATTGATCAAAGATATTCTTCAGGATTGTCATGCTTCATCTGTCGGCGGCCATTTTGGCTTCCATAAGACACTTGCCTAGATCCGTCAAACTTTCTTTTAGCCTGGAATGCGTGAATCAGTTCGCTCTCACATCCGGGAGTGTGTGGTTTGTCAGCGTTACAAATCAGACACCATGCAACCAGCGGGTCTCCTTCAGCCCTTCCCTATTCCCGAATGCATTTGGACTGATATCTCAATGGATTTCGTCGAAGGGTTGCTGATCTCGCACGGGTATTCAGTCATTTTGGTCGTGGTTGATCGCCTCTCAAAATATGCCCATTTTACTGCCTTACGATATCCATACAGTGCCGCGTTCGTAGCCAAGGTTTTTGTGCAGCAGGTAGTGCGACTACATGGGATTCCATAGTCCATTGTGAGTGATCGCGACCGAATCTTTCTCAGCACCTTTTGGCAAACACTCTTTAAACTACAAGGCACTTCTCTCAACCTCATTTCTAGTTATCATCCTGAGACAAATGGCCAAACCAAGGTTGTCAGCAGGACATTGGATCTGTATCTTCAGTGCTTTGCGGGAGACCAACAAAAGGCGTGGGTTGATTGGTTACCTTGGGCCGAATACAGCTACAACACATCTACCCATTCGGCTACTAAGATTTCTCCTTTTGAGGCTGTCTCCGGAACCCACCATCACGCCTCTTTCCGTATGAATCAGGCACGACCAATGTTGAGGCTTTTGACCAGTACCTCAAAGATCGTTCAGTCATCCTGCATGAATTGAAGATTCATTTAATGCAAGCTCAAAAATCGATGAAATTGCGAGCTAATAAACATCACCGGGATGTTTCATTTTCAGTGGGCGATTACGTCTACCTAAAGCTCGAGCCGCATTGACAAATCACTGTAGCTCACCGAAACTCTCAAAAGCTTGCCCCCCGTTTCTTTGGGCCATACAAAGTCCTCCGTCGTATTGGGTCTGTGGCATACGAACTTCAGTTAGCGGAGGGGTCTCAAGTTCATAATGTGTTCCATGTAAGTAAGCTCAAGCTCCACACAGGAACAATTCCATCATCAACTGCAACCCCACAAACTATTTTCGACTATGTGTCATCGACCCCTCAGCCGGAGCTTATACTTGACCATCGTGTCATACAAAAAGGCAAGTACCGTCCACGGAACGAAATATTGGTTCAATGGAAGGGCGGAACCCGCGACAATGCCACTTGGGAAAATGAGTGGCGTTTTCAATGAACATATCCTGACTTCTCACCTTGTGGGCAAGATGCCTTAAGGGAGGAGAAATGATATGTGCTCTCCAACACAAAAGTACTTGGATGCACGAAGAGAGGAGGTGTGGCCTGATGTGTCATCTATTTTCTTTGCATTAGTTTCCATGCTTATTTTTTATTATTTGAGTCTGCACATTTAGTTAAGTGGGCAAGTTGTTCCTTAATTATCGCATAAGAATAGGTCAAGTAGTGGATCTATGGATTAGTGGTGGTTACCCTCATGTAGCTATTTATTCCTGCATTGTTACTTTTAGAGTAATAAGATATATCAAACAATTATCCCAACTCTACTTCTCGTTTCTTTCCTTCTGTCCTCTGTAATAGGATTTGAAACTATCATGGCGCTGATCGGAGAAGAAAGAACGGTGATGGGGTCTGCGGTTGGCGGTCTTGCATCGGGAACGAAGAAGAGGGGTCTGCGGTTGTCGGAGAAGAAATAATGCGTGAGTTTTTTTATACGTCTAGGGTTTTGTGCTCTGAAATTAAACTAACGTGTCCGAGTAAAAACACACTTTTCGGGCCAACTTGCTCCGAATTGAGATATGTTCGTGTCGTTAGATTTGATTCGTCGATCCCTACCCAATGATATAACTTTTATATTCAGTTGACAAACATTTATACATTTCACTAGGTCTGTCTTAATTGTTTTGATAAATTAGTACCGATCAGTCCTTAAATTTAAATCTTTACCAATATAATCAGATTAGTTTCGTTATATTGAGACTATTAGAATCTCTAAAGTATATTTTAATTCTTTATAAGAATAAATTGTCATAAATAAATAATTCTTATTTATTTAATTAGCGAATAACTTCTAGAGCGGTTTTCAGGGCGTTACAATAGGTACCGTCCGGCCAAATTTTGGCTAAGTGCACAAGTATTCAAACGGTACCCCATACCGCTACATTAAGCAGCTACCAACTGTTAGAACCATAGCTCAGCCCAAAATGAACTATAGCAGTACCCCCCACCGTAAACTTTGTTAGGTGCCAACGGTTAGAACCATAGCTCAGCCCAAAATGAACTGTGGTGGTACCCCCTACTGTCTTAACGGTACCGAGGTACCGCTTGAGGCTTAGGAAATTCAAATTTGAACTTCCAAACGGGACTTGTCACGAGACCCTATACCGTCAGTAACGGTACCCCCTACCGTGACGGTATCTGACTACCGTTACAGGTACCGGATTTGTTGGGTTACTGTTCCTGATTGATTTAATTAATACCAATCAACCTAATTTGTCTCCCAATAGCTCCTTAAAAGTTCAAACAACAACACCCCTCCTAAGCCTCCCCTTAAAAAACAACAACACCCCTTAACGTACATTACATTACATAAGCTCATTCTTGATCATTTGTGTGTTCTAAGCTTTAAAGTTCCTGATTTTTTATTCTTTTGAATTTAAAGCTTTGATTTCTACATTCTTTAAACACACACACACACACCAAGGGCTTTTGTGTTTCATCTTCTTATCTTGCTTATAGACAATTGTTGTTGTTTTTATATTTTGTTCTTCTCCTACCCAATCATATTATATATTACTTTGGTAGAGAAACAACAAACTCTTTTCATTACTTTGTAAAAGGTGTGGATATCCTTTAAATCTTCATTGTAAGGTTAAAGATAGTCTTTAAATCTTCGGTTGTAAACGGTTGAGATAGCTGGTATAAAATCTCATTTGCTTATGATGATGATGATGATGATGACGATGATGATGATTGTGGTCCCAAAGTGGTGAGATACAAAGTCTAGAGGGGGGGTGAATAGACTTTGTTACAATTTTAAAACTTTTTCGTTTCTTTTGAATATGTGAAAATAGTGTAAATCTAGAGTTCTTGGGAACTTTAGATTGTGTGCGGAATTTGGTGGGTAGTATGAGCAGCAATCATAATGGATGGGTTAGTTTTTCACAGTTAATATAGTTACAAGTAAGAGTAAAGATAAAAGAGAGAGACACGCAAACTTTAACGAGGTTCGAAGGTGGGGTAATCCTTATACGTCCTCAAAATCCACTATGTAGTTGGTTATTGAATAATGAACCAACAATTACACTTGTGTGAATTTCTGCACGGTATATCTTCGCAAGGCCAAAGTTGCTACTGCACTCGTGCTGGCTTTGTTGTTCTTTCGAAGGTCACGCTTCTTCAACAACTGCAAGATCCGAACAATAGGACCTGCAAGATCAACTTGTGAGAAAGTTGATCTACCCCCTTTTAATCAAGAAGTTTGATCAAAAGTTATATCCTTCAACGTGGTGTTGTACTTGAGGCAAGGAAACCTTCAAGTGTTTACACTATAGCTCTTTGGAAGGAGGAGGAGTTTGCTTCTCGATAAGAAGTTTTAGAAATTTCTCTTTATCAAGCTTATTGGGCTAACTGTGAATGAGATAGCTTTGTTATTAGAGATTGCTTCGTTGTGTTCGTCTATCTCGTTATATCTTCTCCAGTCTTCCAAGGTTGCTATTTATAGCTGGATTGGATAATCTATCCGTTGAATCAAAATAGACTATCCGTTGCATTTGCTGGCTTCAATTTTGAATGAAGATTGTGATTGAGGATTCCTCATTGGAGTGGGTGTTTGGACATACCCAATTGTTTGAGGAGGGATTCCTTTTTCCACAGAATCCGTCTTCTAGCTGTTGTTCAAGAATTCTGGACTGTAGCACATTACTCATTTTGTCTTCTAGTGTTTGTTTAGGAATTCTGGACGAGCTCTTTAATTTGAGGGGTCCAGACTTTGTCTTCAAGTCATTTGTTCTTGAATCAGCTTAATTATCTTCAATCTAGCCGTTGAAAATCAAGAGATTGATTTTTTCCTTACCAACGGGTAGAATTTCTTCATTCAAGACTTAGAATTTTTCTAAGTCTTTTCTCACTTGTCCGCTTCTGAGAGTTTCGATCTTTTCTTGAAGCATCCGGTTCTTTTGCTGACAAATCCGGAAGAGTCATTCACAGACTTCCGGGTGAGAAAGAGATCTGCGCTAGTCTTCCGATTTGAATGACTTAGTCTTCAGCGGGTTGTAGCGAGACATCCGGTTATTATGTAGTGTTCCGGATTAGAGGATCTTCATCTGCTTTGAGAAATCCTTACTTGTCTCTGACATTTCCGATCAAGATATCCAATTTCCATATCACAGAATTTGATTAAGTCTTCGAGCATAAAACCACTTAAAGAAATATCACAACTTTATTGGAAATCTCAAGAACTTGGTTTAACAATATTTCTAAAAAGAAAGATTACATTGAATATTGGAGGAGGCCTAAAGTCCCTATTACAATCTAAATACATCATCATCAAAATCTATAATATTTTCCCAACAATGATGACGACGACGACGACGATGACGATGACGATGATGATGAGGATGATGATGATAAAAATAAAAATAACAATAATTCATAATAATAATAGTTCGTGATTAGATCTGATCTGATTGGATCTTATTGATTTGATTAGATCTGATCTGGTTTGATTTTAATAAGAATAAGAATAAAGAAGAAAAAATAAAGTGAACGAAACAGGGCCTAAGTCTAATTCAAATGCAAATTTCTTAGCAGACTTGCATTCTCCTCAATTTTTAAATAGCATATGAGCATCGGGTGTGCCAAATCATGAATTGAAGTTAAAGGTAAGAACACTCATCATGTTGTTGAGGAATATTGACCAATCATCAAGTTTGTGCAATGGAACAAGGTTGATAGCTACCTGATTTGGACAATCATCTCATTTAAGTGACGGTGCTAACAGAGAAAATATTGGTCAGAAAGTTATTATCCCATGCTTGTTACTTCCACCGTTAGATACGAGAATTCCTTTTAAGTTTGAAAAGAAAAAACTCACAATTTTGATTTCATATGCAATGACAATTAACAAAAGTCAAGTTCAATCTTTGTCGCATGTTGGGGTTTTACACAAGTCGTTATTCAGCCATGGACATCTTTATGTGGCAATTTCAAAGGGTTAAAGATTTTGATTTGTAATAAAGACTTTGCATCATCAAACCAAACTACAAATGTTGCTTAATAATCACGGAAAGTTTTGATGATCCAAAGCATTAACTGTTGCTACCATACTTAGATCAAGTCAGAAAACCCCTTCGCACTGCATTTCGTAGCGCGGCGAGTTTGATCTTCTAATGTAAAAAATGTAGACTAATAAAAAGATATCTCCACAAAGTTTGGCAAACAAGCTTTTTCGTTCTCCAACTCTTTTAGGACCAAAAGGCTATCCCAATGGGTGTTCACCAAGCATTTATAAATTGTTTGATCCAATATTTATCTATAAAAAAACTCTGGGTCGGATCTGATAAACATTGGGTTGCACCCAAACCACGAATGAATTACCCTAAGAGAAAACATCACTCATTTCGTTGAAAAATGTTACTCTGACCTTACTGATGAATCTCTCCAATGGCATTTGAATGCCCCGGAGCCTCCCTCAACATTTGAGGACAATTCTCACCTTATCACAATTGCCAAAGTTATTACTTTCCAGCAATAGACGGAGTTTCATCATTCAAATATGCAAGAAATGATGAGTAAAAGCATATTTCTTCAACTAAACTGTCAATTGCAAGAATGTAAATTAGATCTGTAAAGGGATGTCACAAAATTTTATTTAAAAAAAAAAGAAATTTGTTTTGTAACCCTAATATTCACTATACTTCTCAATGGAATCAAACCTCGTGGAGGTGAAATGGACAAAAATGGCAATTGCAAGACGGATGCTCAATGCTACTTCTTATCCAAACTATCCGTTTTTTTGGACGCTAAACCCGTGCATGCAACGCAAGCTGTTGGAGGGGGCACATCATCCGAAACAGTTATTCGAAACGTTTGCTGCTTCTCTTCCTTTCCAGGGACATGGACGAGAGCTTCCATAATGAGGATTTCCCAATTACAAGGCCAGAAAAATGAAATCCATGTATCATCTATGCCACATAAAAACAAAAAAAATGGCATACATTAATCTAACATCCTAAAACATTCTCAAATTAGATACCAATTAAATATCAAATGAACGAGCATCTCAGCAGGAATCATAGTTAGGAAGGTACAATTTTGTTGAAGATGAGAAAAAAAAATTAATCCAACATTGGATAGTGTGTTGTGGGTGGCACGACAAGTGGGGGACATTGAGAGTACCCCGTGAGATAAAAGTTCCTGGAAAAGTACGAGGTACATCCAGGACGTCATTTCTAGGAGTTGCGTACTAAATCACTACAGAAAATTTGCTGAGTAAAACATGGCATCTCAGTTTCCAATCAGGACTGCGAAGACAGTAATATTGTTACTTACGTGTGCCTCTTTCAAGACATTTGAAATAGAAATATGTCCAAATACATTTCTAATTCAAGTATTACAACCTCCTAGGACATAAATTTGATAAATCAAAGACTAAGTTCCTCTAGATGTCTTAAACAATTGGGAGCATGGTCTTCTGTATTACACATCAAATACAAGGAAGGGCATGACCATAAATACTGTTGGACATGAGCTACAACTGGAAATTTAAGCTTCATCTTGCTGTTCTCCCGGTGAATCGACAAGAGCCAACAAAAAAAGGGAGGACTTGACAGAGTACCAAGGGTTGTGTTTCTAGAAGTGGAGGATTACATGTGGAAGTTGCTCTATTTTAGAATTTTCCATACTAAGTAGTGTTCACATCGTTGTATGGGTGGCTGGTTTCCTAGGTGTTTATGGCTAAACAATTACAATTGTATAGTCAGATAAACTTCAGAATGAACTATAAACTTAAAGGAAAACATCATGTAGTATGCAGAGCATTATATATATGTCATCTCAATAGTGCTTGAATGAAGGTTTAACATAACATATGGAGGCATGAAAATGCTTTAGAAAGAAAGAAATGAAAAAATTATAATAATAACATCAATCACCTCCATTACAAACTGCCTTTAACTGAATGATCCCAGACCCTTGTGGACCCGAAACGGGAAATGAGCAGGATACAGAATGCCTTAGGTGAGACACTCCCAAAGATGCATTATACCATGGTCCTCTGACAATGGGAACTCCAATAGACTCTATTATGGCCTTGTTCTTACTAGCTTTCTCTAAGGCCTTGCTGAAAGAAAAAAAGTATGCAATAAAGAATGAAGTAAGGTAGTATTTGGGAACTAGAAGTTCATTTCAATTCTTGTATTTCAATTCCAAAACCTGAATTCTTGTATTTCAAATTACAAGGGGAGAGATATGGATTTACAATTGAGCTTTCTAATGAGTTAGAAGAATTTATCTCAAATCCAAATCCAAATAATTTAAGATTTCCCAAGCAGAGTATTTGAGACACATCCAAATTGTAGTTGCAAGCATGCCGTAAAAGAAACAGGACACACTTGAAGGATTCTGGTTTAGATATGGCAGAGCTTGGGGCATTCAAGATCATTAATCTTATCTGTCTTATGTTCTTCAGGACTAACAACAGGCATGTTGGTAAGTAACTGTAGTGTGAAGACCATATTTTTTTTATCCCAAAACACCATAAAAGGAAAAATCTAAGCAAGAACAGCTTTAAAAGGAAGAATCTAATAATACTACCTGCTACAACTGTGATAAATTGAAAGATCCTGAAGTGCACTAAGAGCAACACCTCCTGTCACACAAATCAATGTCCCCGATACCACCCTTCGCCCCCATATTTTGGCCTTACTTTCCTCTATCTTGCTCTTTGTCGAACTAAAAATTGAAATTTGAAAACAGTCGATAAAGTTGAAAAACCCAGCACCAGAACTACCGAACGAATAAATCGAAAAACAAAATAATGATAAATTTCTTACGGCATGCGCTTCAGGAATGAGAAAAACCTTCTTCCTGACATTGCTATTGATTCTTTTCGCTGTAGATATTTTGCGTCATGAAACCCTAAATCCCCAATTGAGATGAATTAGGAGTGTCCGAAAACATAGAAAAAATATGAAGCTTCATTTTTTGTATTTCTTTGTAATGTGACATTGTACATGTGTACATTAGTATACTTTTTTCTAATGTACATGACCATATTTGGTAATATAAATGTATTTTAACTTTTATTTCGAGAGTAAAAACATATAAGTCTTATTTTGATTTTTTTAAATTTTTTACTCTTATTTTAGTTTTTTCCCCTATTTCTTTAACATTTTTTGGGTAAATTATCTCAATCTCATCTTTTTGCGTTTTTCAAAAAACAATTTCACTTTTCATCATCACAAAAAATAATCCCACATTTTGTCATGTGTGCAAGTTTTGGGTCTCCATTGGAATGTTAACGATTACATAATAATTTTTTTAGAAAATGCTTATTTTTTGCAAATAAATGAAAGGTGGAATTATTTTAGGTAAAATCTTCTTTTTTTGTTTTTCTAATTTCTAAATTTAAAATTTAAATGTATTTTTTCAAATGTTTTTATAAATAATACTACCTCAGTCTCATTTTAAATTGCCTGTTTGCCTTTTTTTCCGTCTCAAAATAAGTTGTCTGTTAGTTATTTTCATTGACTTTTAAGAATAAAATACCTAAACTACCACTAAAATAAGTCACTCTTCTCCTACTTATCTTCTCATTCATAGTCATCCCTTCTAAAAAGTACTGACAATTTCGAAAAATCAACTCTATTTTTTCTATTCCTTAAATATGCTCAAAAGTCAAAACAGACGATTTAAAACGGGACGAAGGGAGTACCAAATTTGAGTGCTTTTCTTATTAAAACTAATTATTTGTTCAGGAATCGATAATCTAGTAATAATTGTTCTTTCAAAATAATATTTCAAAAATTGTGAAATTGAACCATAAATTATTCTATACAATGAAACTAATTTATTTACTTCAGAACTCACTGCATTTTTACGTAAGTTGTAATTATTTTAAAAAATGCACTATAAAACTACATTTTTGTTGTATTCTATTTTTTTCATTAACAACACTCTGAAATGTTTATCAATAATCGTTTATTACCCGTATTATTTTTTCTAAAATGGCGCTACAAAGCATGTGATTTTTTTATAATTCAGTATAAATTTTTTCCCCAAAATAACAATTCAAAAATTGTGAAAATAGTACAATATTTTTTTATCCAAAACGGAACTAATTATTTTAACAACTCCATATAACTTTTTGTATTGAAATTTCTTTTTCGAGCAATACTTTACACTATTTTTTAATAATCCAATATCGTATTTCCTCCAAAACAGAACACAAAATTTGTAAATCGTTATATGATGGATACCCTGGAATGGGGGTATCCGGGCCAACAAGAATAGCAGCCCAATCTAATTAAGATTAGGCCAACTCATCGGGGCGGATCTAGTTTGAAGTCTCAAGGGGGCTGCCGCATCAAAATCTACCCGCGCTCGCCCTCGGGCCACGGTCGGCCTGCCCACTGTCGGGAGTCTCGAGCATATGTACTCGGCCTCGGAGTAGGATGCCACTGAACCGACACCACAAGTATATGAGCCGCCTGACTAGTCAAATCAGGGGGGCCCCGATTCGACCCTGCCACGCCACTGCAAGAATGGTTGCAGCCACCCTACTTGTAACCTATCTTGTATAGCCACACTAGGAGTAATGATGTGGTTGGCGCCGTTGGTTAAACGGCCGGATCTTAGTGGGCCCGATCTGTTGGACTCTAGACCAACGGTCGGGAACCCCATTACCCCATTTGTAACTTGCATATAAGCCCCTTTTGAATAAGGGAAAAGGACACGTTTTGATACGCACTAATACTCACAATCTTACTTAATTCCTAACTTGAGCATTCTTGACTTAGTTCAATACTCTTTTGCCTAGTCTCCTAGGCCCCCGGGTTTCATAACCCAACATTATATTTTAAAAAAATCGTTAATAACATAAATTTAAAATTTAAAATTAAAAAAATTAAAAAGTAAATTTGGCTAAAATTATCTCACATTTTGTTTATTTGTGAAAAAATATGCATCTTTCAAAAATTCCACTAAATGACTATTAGCTTCTTAACGACGACTCATAAGTCACACACATGTGAAAAGATGGATTATTTCCAGTGACAGTAAAAAGTTGGATTATTTAAGAGAATTTTAACATTCTTTTTTTGAAAGGTGAGATTATTTTGGTGATAGTGAAAACTTGTGAAAATGTGGGATTATTTAAGATAATTTTTTATTTTTTTAACATTCTTTTATTTTGGTATCGTTTAGGCTTTAACATGCACAAAATGATGTCCATCGGCATAAATTCTTTTTTTTGGTATCAAACCTTTAAAATGACTAATTTTTAGAAGCTCTATATTCTCATGTGTCGAACGTAAATTTTATTTTGGATGTATGTTCAAAATTTGTTTAGTTTTATTACTCTTTATTACCACCTCCGTTTCTCAAAAGAGTTCCTCTTTTGACTTTGGGGGAAAATAAGGAAGTGTTAAAATTGTAGTTGACTTTCCAATTTTGCCCTTGATGTGATGGGTAAAAATAAGATGTGATAGTTTAGTTGTTAGTGAAAAAGTATGATATGATAGGTAGGGTATGAAAAAGTAGGGGTAAAAGTGGTTTTTTAATAGAAAGTGGAAGTGTTTTAAGAAAAACAAAAAAAATGAAAAGGAAGGATTTTAAGAAACGGATGGAGTATATTAAAGTGGGAATGCTAAATGTATGTAAATCTTTAAATTTCTTTAACTAGCTATATTTCATTTTTCATTGTATTTTCTAACGTAAAACAAAAGATAACAATTAACAAATGATTTCCTATGTTTGAAAGTTGGATCATTGAATATCCTAAAAGTGGAAAGAGTTGGCATTTTATTTGAATTTTACTATATTCTGTTTATCGTGTTCCAAGGCATCGATATGATTTGTTTCTTACTCGCCCAAGTGTTTATTAGTATATAGTCAAACCCTATAAGAATCGTAAATGCTATTTTAGATGTTAAAAAAATGATAGAATCTTCAATCTATTGCTTTTTTTTAATTAAGAATTAATCTTTGGTTATGCTTATCCAACCGCGAGTGGTTTAAATCTATGCAAATGAACATGCATGGTATTCGACAACTTTGTATTTTTTTCCAGTATAGGTAATATGTATTGTGTTTTTTAACTCTTGAAAATACTTAATTGTGACATTGTTTCAGAATTAACCTCCCTCTTCAACTTTTTAGGATCATTATTGCAATAATGGAGGTTTCTGAAAAGATTGATGATGTCTTTCTTTCTTGGTAACACACTTTTCTTTCTGGATGACCCTTAGGGATTGTGATTCATTTTTGTGTCAAACAATGAAAGCTCTTAGTTAAATTTAAACATTCTCCTCCCTCCGTCCCAATTTAAATCGTCTGTTTTGATTTTTGGGCATATTTAAGGAAAATAAAAAATAGAGTTGATTTTCCAAAATTGTCATTACTTTTTAGGAGGGGTGATGATGAATGAGAAGATAAGGTGAAAAAAAGTGACTTATTTTAGGGGTAGTTTAGGTATGTTATTTTTAAAAGTTTACGAAAACAACTAACAGACAACTTATTTTGGGACAGAGAAAAAAAAGCAAACAGACAATTTAAAATGGGACGGAGGGAGTAATATTCACCATACCATTTTTTTGTGATTATGTTCTTTTGGATAAAACAGTTTTTTGATTTTATGTTTGAATGGTGTAATTATATCATTGATTCTTTAAACTTTTTAATGTTATATGGAAGATTAATGCTTATAAATGCTCATTCCATATTAAGTATTAGTATTATAAAATGAGTAACAATCATAGGGAAAAATGTGAATAAAGTTTGATTATGTGAATAGTAAATATGTAACTTAATTTGAAAAAGAAAGAATAGAAGTTATAGACTTTGTTTTCATCATTTGTCATTTTAATCTATTTTCACATTACATGTTTCTTTATTCAACTTATTTTGTATGGATATTCTTCTCTAAGGTAATAATTACAAAGTGTTTAATTTTATACTTATATTTGAATTGTTTTAATTTGATTTTTATAAAATATTTTCACGTGCATCGCACGGGTACGAATATGATCAATCATTTGAATCGTCCCAATTTTGAGGTCAAAAGGTAGACAATCTAAAAGCATACCAAATACTCATTCCGTCCACCTAAGATCTTCCCATTACGCGTTACGAGGCTTGACCGACTTTATTTTGAATTCAATCTAATTGATTATAGGAGTAAAATTTTAAAATAAAAGTTATATAGTAATAAACTACATGAAAAGTTCTACAAAACTAGAAGTGACAAGACTATATTATTTTACGAAATGACTAGTAAAAATGAGTAAATAAAGTGAGTAAAGTTTGACCCTGTAATTAATGTCTGGAAAGATCTATGGTGGACAGAGGAGTACTTGTATATATGTGAAGAAATTGAATAAAAAAGAAGAAAAGCGTATTACTTTACCCCTTCTATGTATTCGTCCATAGTCTGCACCGTCGTCAAAAGTTCTCTTCCAGAATTCAACCGTTGTCGTCCATGGGTGAGGCTAAAGTGACTAGCTAAAGTAGTCCGATGTCCCCAGCTCTTTATTCCAACCTCTCTTTGAATTGTTTTCTCTGATAATCTTTTCTTAAACCTACACAAAAGGGGAGCGGCGGCTAACGTGAGGTAAAGGCTAACATAGGCTAACGTGAAACCTACACAAAAGTTCTCTATGACTCATGGAATCCTAATTAGTCATTATTTTCATCAATTCTTTTTTATAAAATAAATAATACTTCTCCGTCCCCCAGTATTTGTCCACTTTTATTTTTACACATCATCCAATGCACTTTTTAAATCCATTTTATCTTGTAATTTGTATATTAAAAAATTATAGAAATTATATATTAATAATTTATATGTTAAGACAAATTAAACAAGATCACACATGACGATATTTAAGCTTACACATTGAGAGAATTTGATGAGTCAAAGTGCTTAGATGAACAGTTTCAAAATTCAAAACTGGACAAATATTGGGAGACGGAGGGAGTAATACAAGCTATCTTTTATAGAATTTATTTTGATTTCATTTTGCAATGTACTCGAATAAAATTTATTTATTTAATTATATACTCCATCAGCCCCAAAATGAAATTACTTATTTACTATCATGTAGTCATACTTTATTTAATTTATTTCCTTATTTTTGGTGATCATTTGATAGAATAATATAATCATGTCACTATTAATTATGTATGGTTTTTGATGTATTCTTTAAGTATGCAATTTTTATTTTTTAATTCAATCCTGTTTTTCATATAATATGATTCGACGAATTAAGTAGTTTAAATTGGGACGGTGAGAGTTCAAATTTTCATATAAATTAAAATGCACAGAGTAAAATAATTATAGTTCATATTTGGGAGCATTCTCCAAGTAGGACCAAAACATAGGTCCATTCCTAAATACAGTAAGAGCTTGTTTGGGAGTGATTAACTTCTGGATAAAGTGATTTTCACAAAAGCTGAAAGCAAAAGCACCTCATACTTGTTTCTCCAAAACGGTGTTCTGTGTATAAAATAGTGGTGGCGAAAAGCAGAAGCTGACATGCCAAACAGAATAAAATCACTTCCACTCAAAGCAGAAGCTAAATTACTAAAAGCAGCGCACTTGACCATGTATCTGGACATCGTCAATCGTGCACTTGACCACAGAACGTGTCCTGATGAGGGGAGGGGATCTGAGGCAGATCCTTCGGGCCGAACATGATAGCCTCATGTCTCAGGCTGCATGGACCTACTTCTTCCTCTGCTCGATCGAGTCACCTCCAATGTTGCCACCGTAAATCATCCTCATCTCCTCAACTCTTCTCTGGTTGGGAGCGGAGGCCTCGACCTCACTCCACATTCTTATTAGAAAGTATACAAAATTGCTCTTCTAGAATAAATGTATCATAGCTTTATTTATCCATTCAACCCTCTTACTTTTTAAATATTATACCAAAAAACATTTCACCATTTTAATTGTCTGTCTATAGAATTATTATATTAGTATTTGAAAACAAAGACTATATGTTTATTTTTTTGAATAAACTCCTAAAATGGTTCTTTATAATAGGTTATTTTCCCAAATTAGTTTTCAATAAACAATAATTACCACATGATAATTTATAATTGAGATATTTTTTGATAGTCCTTCGTAAAAATGTCCCTCAAATTATAATTAAGTTTAGTGTATATTGGTATTTTTATCATAAAATTGTGATGAATTTCTTAAAATAGTATTTTCAAATTGAATATTCTAGCAAATCACCCATCATGATTTATAATTATAATATTACTCGAACTATTAGACTATTATCATGAAAAAAAATTATAATTTTAAAGTACCATGTAGGCAACTATTGTTTATTAAGGACCGTACTGTTGAAAAGAAAATTTCTCAATTATGAAATACTACCATATAAGTAATTATTATTTATTGAGGATCAATTTAAAAAAATGTCTTATATATGGGAAAAGAACATTTTGGAAATTCACTCTTTAAAAAAATTTATAAACTTTATATAAATTTTTTAAACTACTCAACATTTTTACATTTTATGATTTTAAAAAAGTACAGAATTATATAAATGTCGATAAACTGGTATCATTATTAAAACTACAGCTTTTAATATATACGGAGTATATAATAAATAAAGTTATAATATTTTGAAATATATATCTAGTAATTAAGAAATATTAATATTAACTTATGCTATATAGTATGTATTAGAAAATTAAATTAAAAGCTGTAGTTTCAATAATGGCGGACATTTGTTGACATTTACACAAGTCTTTGTTTTTTAGAATTAATAAAAAGAAAAAGTGGTGAATTTTTATTTAATTTTTTTATACATAAATCTTTGTTTTAAAAAACATACTGTATAATCTTATTTTATAAATACTAGTAACATAACTATGTAGAATGAAAGAATTAAATTGGTGAAATAAGAAAGTGAGGCTAGAATGGATTAGCCAATAGCCTCTTTTGTTTTTTTCTTTTCTTTTGAAAAAAGTCGAAAAAATATAGTAGAAGGGCAATTTCAATGTTCTCGAAATTTGGTTAACAGGGTTATATTCTCAATTTTTTTAAAAAAGAAAAGGTGTGGAGTGCTACTATCAAACATTTTATCGTTTGTGATACAATTTGATAATAATTTGTGTTATTGAATATTGAGATATATGTCTGTAACGCCCCGAAACCCGGCTTAATATTTTATTTAATTTATAAAATTAATTAATTATTCGTACCACAGGTCAGATTCCCATAACACCTCCGAATGTAAGAGTGTTAAGGGAGTAATCCGGCAGATGAGAGAC
Organism: Cuscuta australis; assembly: GCA_003260385.1. Taxonomy (NCBI): domain Eukaryota; kingdom Viridiplantae; phylum Streptophyta; class Magnoliopsida; order Solanales; family Convolvulaceae; genus Cuscuta; species Cuscuta australis. The sequence continues at coordinate 1,205,731 of NQVE01000140.1, read as the reverse complement.
AGTGGAGAGCTGGGCAAGGATTACTTGCAGAAAGCCCAGGAGAAGAGTCATCAATGGGTTAGGCCAGCTGTCCCGGGAGATGACCGGGACAACGACCGGCGGAGGAATAACCGGCCAAGGGAGCGGCAACCTGCTCCTGAAAAAGAACACATCGGCATGATCTTCGGCGGACTTGAGGGTGGAGATTCAGCCGCGCAACGGAAGAACTGGGTCCGGAGCATTTACGTTGGCGAGGTAAGCGCTGAACCGACCAGGCGTAAACATACTAGGAGGGAGCCGATCGTCTTTACTGACCGGGATCTCCCTCCTACCAGTGAAGATCACAATGATCCATTGGTCATCACCATGGACATTAATGGGGTGGATGTCGCCCGGGTACTTGTTGACACCGGCAGCAGTGTCAACATCTTATACCTGGAGACTTTCCAAAAACTCAGGTTGTGCCGGACACAACTTAAACCCCTGAAGACTCCTCTCTCAGGTTTCACGGGGGACACCGTTGAAGCTGAAGGATCCATAGTTCTACCGGTCGAACTAGGATTAGGTGAGAAGACCGTGTGGAAGAAGATGTGGTTCATCGCTGTGGACATTAAATGCGTCCACAATGCGATCCTTGGAAAACCGGGCATCAATAAGGTCGGGGCGGTGATTTCCATGCCTCACCTGTGCATGAAGTTCCACACTCTAGGTGGTGTGGGTGAAGTGAAAGGTGTTGGGAAAAATATCATAGATTTTGATGATGATGTATTTAGAATGTAATAGGGACTTTAGGTCTCCCCAGATATTCAATGTAATTTTTCCTTTTAGAAATATTGTTAAAACCAAGTTCTTGAGATTTCCAATAAAGTTGTGATATTTCTTTAAACAGTTTGATGCCTGAAGACTTAATCAAATTCAGAAATTTGGAATTGGATATCTTGATCGGAAATGTCAGAGACAAGTAAGGATTTCTCAAAGCAGACAGAAATCCTCCTATCCAGAATACTACATGAGAACCGGATGTCTCGCTACAACCCGCTGAAGGCTAAGTCGGAAGACTAGCGCGGATTTCTTTCTCACCTGGAAGACTGAGTATGACTCTTCCGGATTTGTTAGCTAAGAACCGGATGCCTCAAGGAAGACCGGAATTCTCAAAAAGCGGACAAGTGAGAAAAGACTTAGAAAATTATCTAAGTCTTGAATGAAGAAATTCTACCGTTGGTAAGGAAAAACTCAATCTCTTGATTTTCAACGCCTACATTGAAGATAATTATGCTGATTCAAGAACAAATGACTCGAAGACAAAGTCTGGACATCTAAAAATTGAAGAACCTGTCCAGAATTCCTAAATAAGCACTAGAAGACAAACAGAGTAAAGTGCTACAGTTCAGAATTCTTGAACAACAACTAGAAGACGGATTCTATGGAAAAAGGAATCCCTCCTTTTACAATTGGGTATGTCCAAACACCCATTCCAATGAGGAATCTTAAAATCACAATCTTCATTCAAAATTGAAGCCATCAAATGCAACTGATAGTCTATTTTGACTCAACGGATAAATTATCCAATCCAGCTATAAAATAGCATCCTTGGAAGACTGGGGAAGTAGAGAACAACGACAACAATAAGATAAACAACCACAAAGAGGCTACCTCATTCACAGTTAGCCCAAAAAGCTTGATAAAGAGAGATTTCTAAACTCCTTATCCAGAAGCAAACTTCTCCTCCTTCCAAAGAGCTATAGTGTAAATACTTGAAGGTTTCCTTGCCTCAAGTACCACACCACGTTGAAGGATACAACTTTTGATCAAACTTACTGATTGAAAGGGGGTAGGTCAACTTTCTTACAAGTTGGTCTTGCAAGTCCTATTGTTCGGACCTTGCAGTTGTTGAAGAAGCGTGACCTTCGAAGGAACAACAAAGCCAGCACGAGTGCAGTAGCAACATTGGCCTTGCGAAGATATACCGTGCAGAAATTCACACAAGTGTAATTATTGGTTCATTATTCAACAACCAACTACATAGTGGATTTTGAGGACGTAGAAGGATTACCCCACCTTCGAACCTCGTTAAAGTTTGTGTGTCTCTCTCTTTTATCTTTATTTTTACTTGCAATTATATTAACTGTGAAAACTAACCCATCCATATTGATTACTGCTCACTCTACCCACCAACTTCCGCACATAATCTAAAGTTCACAAGAACTCTAGATTAACACTCATTTTCACGTTTTCAAAAGAAACAAAAAAGTTTTAAAATTTGTAACAAAGTCTATTCACCCCCCTCCTCTAGACTTTGTATCTCACCACTTCGGGACCACCAAAAGGCGACCAGAGGAATGCCCGGGAGTGCTATGCCCGGGCAGTCAAGAAGATGACCAAGGGGGTCAATGTCATCTCCCAAGAGATCAAAAAGGGAGAGACCCGGGAGAAATTGGAGCCCGAGGCCGAGATGGTGGAAATCGAACTTCACCCGGGTGATTCTTCGAGGATGGTCAGAATTGGAGCAAATCTCCCCGAGGATCTCAAGGCAGAGATTACATGGGTCCTCCAAGAATACGCGGGCATATTTGCATGGAGCGTGGCGGATATGCCCGGAATAGATCACTCTGTTATCTGCCACCGGTTGGCCGTGAGGGAAGGAAGTCGACCGGTACGTCAGAAGAAGCGGTACCTGGCCAGTGACCGGCGAGACTTCGTCAAGAAGGAAGTGAAGGATCTCCTCAGTGTTGGTCACATCCGGGAAGTCAAATACCCGGATTGGCTGGCCAACGTTGTCCTTGCTCCCAAGGGCGACACGTGGAGAATGTGTGTGGATTATACGGACTTGAACAAGGCTTATCCGATGGATTCATACCCCCTTCCTACTCCAGATCAAATTGTAACGCCCCGAAATCTGGCCCAAAAGAATTAATTAAGTTGTTAGAGCAATTGATTACGAATTGGGCCCAAAAAGGGGTTAAAATTATAATTTGGATTCTAAGCCCAACTTTTATGTCATCTCGTAGGAAATATTTTTGTGATCGCGTCGGTTCAGACGGCTCGCGAATCGGAGTTATGGAGCTCATGTTATGACCATTTAATCAGGTATTTTGGGTCCGAAGCCCAATCCTTTTAGGAATGGGACCATTAAATAAACCTAAACCTATTATCTACCACACGAACCTTATCTTCTTCTTCTTTCGTTCTTCTTCTTCTTCTTCTTCTTCTTCTTCTTCTTCTTCTTCTTCTTCTTCTTCTTCTTCTTCTTCTTCTTCTTCTTCTTCTTCTTCTTCTTCTTCTTCTTCTTCTTCTTCTTCTTCTTCTTCTTCTTCTTCTTCTTCTTCTTCTTCTTCTTCTTCTTCTTCTTCTTCTTCTTCTTCTTCTTCTTCTTCTTCTTCTTCTTCTTCTTCTTCTTCTTCTTCTTCTTCTTCTTCTTCTTCTTCTTCAACAGCCGCCGGCCACCCTTACCGTTCGACCACGCCGGCATCGCAGACCTCCGCCCCTCGCCGCACCAGCCAACTGCGGCCTTACCGTCGCCGGAAGCTCGTCGCCTACAGCCAGGGTCAGCTCCGCCGACGACGGTCTCCAATCGCCGCTGTTTCGTCTTCGCCAGAAGTCCGCCGCCATCATCGCCGTCGAGTCCAGCGCCGGTCGCCCTTCCCTAGCCAGTCGTCGTCGCTGCTTCCTTCGCTAGAGGTCCGCCGTCAGCATCAGCGCCGCCGACGACGGTTCACCTCGTCGTTCTGCCGGACGTCGCCTCCACTGCCGGCGTCCTTCCTCGCCGACGAATTGCAGCGCCGCCAGTCGCTGCTCATCGCCGTCGAGTTGCCGCTCCGCCACTGTCGCCGGCGTCCGTCACCGTCGCCGCATCCAGCCGCTGCCCCGAGTTGATATCGCCGGCAGATTAACCTCCACGCCGGATTGATTGGTCGATTTCGCATTTTGACTCAATTTGACCCGTTCGTTTGATTTCGTCGATTTGTCTCCCGTTCGGGCTATCGATTCGATTTCGGCGTAATCCAGGTCCGTACTATGAAGTTAATAGCATTTAGAATAGATTTAATGGGTTGGATCGTTATATGTGTTTATGCTATAATTTGGCTAAATTGGTTAATTGAATTAAATTGATTATTTGAATTGAATATTTGAGGATTGTGAATTGACTGAACAGGTTTGACTTTGACTCGGGTTAGGTCACGTTTGACTTAGGCTTTGACTGGATATTCTGTCGACGTAGGTTTGACCGAATGGTTAAACCCAAGACTTTAATGAATTAGTTAAGTTAATTAATTAATTCTAATCGGTGATTAAGGTCAATTGGTTTATTATGTCGAACATAGAAACTGGCCATTGCTCGGGCAGCTGCAGGGCCTGGTCAGTGAGGTTAAGACGTGCGCACGAGGGTCTGTGATCTTGGGTTTGAGACTATCACCCGAGGGATCCTACCTCCACCGAATTGAGGCTATCTTCGGTATTACGGATTGAGGCTATCTCCGTCATAGGCATTAAATGTTAAGTGGTTTGACTTTGGTGAAAGTCTAAATTGGTTTGACCGGTGGTCAAAGAGTTAATGAGAAACCCGTAACACCTAAATCGTTTTGAAAAGAAAGAAAATAAGTTGACTGTTGGTCAACCGTCTAAAGAACCGAATTTAAAGTTGAATTGATTTTTATTAAAAGGATAAACATATGCACGATCTAATCATTGAATTATTATGTTTATTCTTGTGCTACAATGGATTGCCACTCAGCGTCAATGCTGAGCGGATAGCGTTGTTTTCCTTTTTGCTGTCCGTAGGTGATCAGACAGATGAACCTAGAGCCGATCCCAGAGGGCATTGAGGAGGAGATGTACGATGGCGTGGCTATCTCTTTAATATGTTGATTATGCTTTATTTAATTAACTTTAATGCTTATTACGTTTCGGGCAAGATCCCAAGTTGTTTGACTTTAAAAAGGCTTCCGCATTATTTTAAATTACTCCGATGGATTTTTATATGTATTGAAAGAACGTTTGTTTAAAATTGTTTTGAAAATGTTGCAAATTCGGATACCAATCCAGTGGCACACCGGTCCGCTATCTCACGGGTTTGGGTTATGCGGGTTGGGGTGTTACATTTTGGTATCGGGGCATTTGGTTTTAAAATCGGTCTTTGGAACCTTTCAAAAAAAATACAATGAATAATTCAGCCGCATCCGCATCTCACGTAACTCCTCTGCCCCGGGAAGGTAATAAGTATTTATAGGTTTATCTGATATATGTTAAGATCTGACGTGGGAATTTCCTTATTATTTTAGAATGAGTCAAGAATCGACCCATGCTCAGTACGTTCCGGAGCCGGAGCACGTGAGCGTGCACACGGTGAACACCGAGGGTTCGAGTTTCACGCCTCCGGGTGACGGAGGGCAACAGCAGAATCAACCTTAGCCAGCGGGACAGCCACCAGCTGTACCACCGCCAGTCGTACCACCTCCAGTGATGCCACCGTTGGCGATACCGCCGGTGGCCTACGAGCAGATGTTCCCGGCCATGATGGCCGATTATATGCAGCACATGGCGCAGCTTATGCCCATGTTCCAGCCACCGCCACCACCACAGCCGCAGCCGCGCATCGTTACCTTCAAGACATTGAAGGATAATGGAGCGGAAGAGTTTCGAGGAGACAAGATGGGGGAGCCCCAGATTGCATTGGATTGGCTTGAGCAGATGGACCGGGTACTCAAGAATTTGAGAGTCCCAGATGCTGATCGCTCGGAGTTGGCGTCACAGATGTTCCGGAAGGGAGCATATGATTGGTGGAAGCGCATTGACCAGGATCCACACACGCCCAAGCCTTGGACCTGGGATCGCTTTGATCGAGCCTTCACGAAGGAGTACGTCCCCACCCGGTACCGCGAAGAGAGGCGCGATGAGTTCGTTGCGCTTAAGCAGGAGGGGATGTCACTGCCTGAACTGAGACAGAAGTTCGACTACTTGTCCCAGTATGCGACGAGTCTGGTCTCCACTCCGGAGGATCGTTTGAATGAGTTCGTCAAGAAGCTGCGGCCGGAGTTGAGGCCGTACGCCGCGCTGATCACGACGACAGATTTTAATGCGGCGTATGATTTGATTGTGAAGACGGAAAAGAGCTTGGACGATCTGCAGGCAACCAAGAAGGAGGATCGAGCGACGAAAGACCCGCGACCAGCACCGGGCCGAGCGGGAAGAGTTTTGGATTCGGGGGAAAGAGGTACGAGAAGGGTTCTTCGAATGCGCCGCCGCCTAAGAGGAGTAAGTCGAGGCCGTCTCCGTCGGCCGCCGCTAGCAACTCGATCAGAACGAGGAGCCACCCGCAGTGTGTACAGTGTGGTAGGCATCACCCGGGCGAGTGTTGGCTCGCCCAAGGCTTATGTTTGGGTTGTGGTCAGCCAGGGCATTTCAGGAGGCATTGCCCGACAAACCCTAGCAGCGAGCCTGTTTTTCCTAGAGCTCCGGATCAGCCTGCCACATCGCATCCAGCACGGAGTCAGCAGTCTACAGCAGCAAATAATCAGCAGAGACCACGTCCGCAGCAGTCAGGCCGGGCACCAGCGCCTACCTACGCCATGCAGGGGCGCACAAATCCTAGTCCCGATGTTATCTTGGGTACGTTCATACTATTTGATTCGGTTATGCATTCCTTGATCGATCCGGGTTCTACGCTCTCCTATATCTGTGTTGGCATGCCTGCTAATTCTGCGATTGTGAGGAGTGACCTTGAGATACCTACCGTTGTATCGAATCCGCTAGGACATAGCATGCGTCTTCATCAAATTTATCATAGGTGTCCGTTGTCCGTGCAAGGGAAGCAATTCCCTGCAGATTTGATAGAGCTACCACACAAGGAGTTTGACATTATCCTTGGTATGGATTGGCTCACCGAGCATAGAGCAGTGGTCGACTGCAGTTGTCGGACCGTACGGCTGAGAGCCGAGGACGGTAGCGACGTATCACTCTCCGGGGAGGTGTTCCCCAAGGCTCCGGAGTTCATATCGTCCTTGAGCGCGAGGCGCTTGATTCGCAAGAAGTGCGAGATGTTCCTGTGTCACGTTCAGGATATGCGAAAAGAATCACCACGTCAGCAGGACATTCGTACGGTTTGCGACTTCCCCGATGTCTTTCCCGAAGACCTACCTGGTTTGCCTCCGCCGAGAGAGGTAGAGTTCTCGATCAATCTCATTCCGGGTACGGAACCCATATCTGCTACACCGTACCGTATAGCACCTGCCGAGATGAAGGAGTTGAAGGCTCAGTTGCAAGAGCTACTGGAAAAGGGATTCATCCGACCTAGCGTTTCCCCATGGGGAGCACCGGTGTTATTTGTTCGAAAGAAGGATGGATCCATGAGACTTTGCATCGACTACAGGCAGTTGAACAAAGCCACAGTTAAGAATCGTTATCCGTTGCCTCGCATCGACGACCTGTTCGACCAGCTCAGAGGGGCTACAGTATTCTCGAAGATTGATCTGCGTTCTGGATACCATCAGATTCCCGTTAAGAGGGAAGACGTTCCGAAGACTGCTTTTAGAACACGCTATGGGCATTACGAGTTCTCAATCATGCCTTTCGGATTGACTAATGCCCCGGCAGTGTTCATGGAGCTTATGAACAGTGTGTTCCGACCATACTTGGACCAGTTCGTAGTAGTGTTCATCGATGACATCTTGGTTTATTCACGGACTCAAGAGGAACATGCTAGACATTTGCAATTGGTTTTGAGTGTGTTGAGAGAGCACAAGCTGTATGCAAAGTTGTCCAAGTGTGAATTCTGGTTGAGTGAGGTGACATTCTTAGGACATGTTATCTCTGCCACCGGTATCCAGGTAGACCCCAGCAAGATTTCAGCCATAGTGGACTGGAAGACTCCGCGGAATGTTCGTGAGGTGAGGAGCTTCCTTGGGTTAGCCGGTTACTATCGTCGATTTGTTAAGGGCTTCACCTCGATCGCTACTCCATTGAACAAGCTACTGCGGAAGGACATCAAATTTGAGTGGTCAGAAGCGTGCCAGCGCAGTTTTGATCAACTAAAGGAGTGCCTGACCCAGGCACCAGTCTTGATTCAACCTACTCCTGGCATCGAGTATACCATCTATAGTGATGCATCTCATAGCGGCTTAGGTTGTGTACTAATGCAGTTGAGTAAGGTAGTGGCCTACGCATCGAGACAGTTGAAGACTCACGAGGAGAACTACCCGACACATGATTTAGAGTTGGCAGCCGTGGTGTTCGCCTTGAAGATTTGGCGCCACTACATCTTTGGAGAGAGGATTCACATCTTCACCGATCACAAGAGTTTGAGGTACCTACTCACCCAGAAGGAGCTGAATCTTAGACAACGTCGATGGTTGGAGCTAATCAAGGATTACGATTTAGTCATTGAGTATCACCCGGGCAAGGCTAACATCGTGGCCGATGCTTTGAGCAGAAAATCGTTAGCCGAGCTACAGCTTCAGTCTCCGTTAGAGCAGGAGATCCGTACAGCACAGAGAGATGATGAGTTTTGTCAGAAGACTCGAGAGTTAGTTCCTACAGGAAAGAGGCCCAAGTTTGCAATTCGCGATGACGGAGTCTTGTACTATCGTGAACGCCTAGTGGTTCCCCGCGGTGGAGTGAGGTATCGCTTGTTACGCGAGGCTCACGGAACCGTATACACTATGCACCCAGGTAGTAACAAGATGTATCAGGATTTGAAGAAATCCTATTGGTGGCCAGCTATGAAAAAGGAAATCTCCGAGTTCACTGCGCGCTGTTTGACTTGTCAGCAAGTCAAGGCTGAGCACCAGGTTCCGACAGGGTTGCTGCACCCTCCTACCATTCCGGAATGGAAGTGGGAAAGGATCACTATGGACTTTGTGATCAGATTGCCACGATCTTCACGAAAGAATGACGCCATCTGGGTCATTGTTGACAGGTTGACAAAGTCCGCTCATTTTCTACCCGTCAGACGTGACTCCTCATTGGACAAATTGGCATACTTATACGTTAGAGAGATAGTTCGGTTGCACGGTGCACCGCTGTCAATCATATCTGATAGAGATCCCCGGTTCACTTCGATGTTCTGGAGAGGACTTCAGAAGGCTTTTGGCACAGCTTTGAACCTTAGTACGACATTTCACCCTCAGACTGATGGCCAGTCTGAGAGGGTGATACAGATTGTCGAGGATATGATGCGAGCTTGTGTGATCGACTTTGGAGAAGATTGGGAGCGTTACTTGCCATTGATGGAGTTTGCCTATAATAACAGTTACCAGGCGAGTATTCAGATGGCTCCGTATGAGGCACTCTACGGCAGAAAGTGCCAAACCCCGATTTGTTGGACAGAGCTTAGCGAGCGTAAGCTCGAGGGACCAGATATTGTGCAGGAAACCGAGGAGAAGGTTCTTGTGATCAGAGACCGACTCCGCACTGCTTCGGACAGACAGAAATCTTATGCAGACTTGAAGAGACGAGACATAGAGTACAATGTTGGTGACATGATATTTTTGAAGGTTTCACCTTGGAAGAAGGTCCTACGGTTTGGGAAGAAAGGGAAGCTTAGCCCTAGATTCATTGGACCCTACCGCATTCTGGAGCGAATAGGACCTGTTGCTTACAGGCTAGAGTTGCCACCAGAGCTGAACAGGATTCACGACGTCTTTCATGTCTCCATGCTACGTAGATACCGTTCAGATCCGACTCATGTGTTGCCGACCAATGCTGTAACCCTCGATGAGAGTTTATCTTACGAAGAAGAACCAGTTAAGATCTTGGAGCGTGAAACTAAAGTACTAAGAAGTAAGACGGTACCTTTGGTAAAGGTACTATGGCGTAATCATGCGGTGGAAGAAGCAACCTGGGAGACCGAAAAATCTATGCGAACTCAGTACCCTCATCTCTTCGACGACCAATGACTCAGGTAATTTCGAGGACGAAATTCTTTTAAGGGGGGAGAAATGTAACGCCCCGAAATCTGGCCCAAAAGAATTAATTAAATTGTTAGAGCAATTGATTACGAATTGGGCCTAAAAAGGGGTTAAAATTATAATTTGGATTCTAAGCCCAACTTTTATGTCATCTCGTAGGAAATATTTTTGTGATCGCGTCGGTTCAGACGGCTCGCGAATCGGAGTTATGGAGCTCATGTTATGACCATTTAATCAGGTATTTTGGGTCTGAAGCCCAATCCTTTTAGGAATGGGACCATTAAATAAACCTAAACCTATTATCTACCACACGAACCTTATCTTCTTCTTCCGTCCTTCTTCTTCTTCTTCTTCTTCTTCTTCTTCTTCTTCTTCTTCTTCTTCTTCTTCTTCTTCTTCTTCTTCTTCTTCTTCTTCTTCTTCTTCTTCTTCTTCTTCTTCTTCTTCTTCTTCTTCTTCTTCTTCTTCTTCTTCTTCTTCTTCTTCTTCTTCTTCTTCTTCTCTTCTTCTTCTTCTTCTTTCTTCTTCTTCTCTCTTCTTCTTCTTCTTCTTCTTCTTCTTCTTCTTCTTCTTCTTCTTCTTCTTCTTCTTCTTCTTCTTCTTCTTCTTCTTCTCTTCTTCTCTTCTTCTTCTTTCTTCTTCTTCTCTTCTTCTTCTTCTTCTTCTTCTTCTTCTTCTTCTTCTTCTTCTTCTTCTTCTTCTTCTTCTTCTCTTCTTCTTCTTCTTTCTTCTTCTTCTTCTTCTTCTTCTTCTTCTTCTTCTTCTTCTTCTTCTTCTTCTTTTCTTCTTCTTCTTCTTCTTCTTCTTCTTCTTCTTCTTCTTCTTCTTCTTTTTCTTCGTCTTCAACAGCCGCCGGCCACCCTTACCGTTTGACCACGCCGGCATCGCAGACCTCCGCCCCCTCACCGCTTCAGCCAACTGCGGCCTTACCGTCGCCGGAAGCCCGTCGCCTACAGCCAGGGTCAGCGCCGCCGACAACGGTCTCCAATCGCCGCTGTTTTGTCTTCGCCGGAAGTCCGCCGCCATCATCGCCGTCGAGTCCAGCGCCGGTCGCCCTTCCCCAGCCAGTCTCCGCCGCTGCTTCCTTCGCCAGAGGTCCGCCGACAGCATCAGCGCTGCCGACGACGGTTCACCTCGTCGTTCTGCCGGACGTCGCCTCCACTGCCGGCGTCCTTCCTCGCCGACGAATTGCAGCGCCGCCAGTCGCTGCTCATCGCCGTTGAGTTGCCGCTCCGCCACTGTCGCCGGCGTCCGTCACCGTCGCCGCATCCAGCCGCTGCCCCGAGTTGATATCGCCGGCAGATTAACCTCCACGCCGGATTGATTGGTCAATTTCGCATTTTGACTCAATTTGACCCGTTCGTTTGATTTCGTCGATTTGTCTCCCGTTCGGGCTATCAATTCGATTTCGGCGTAATCCAGGTCCGTACTATGAAGTTAATAGCATTTAGAATAGATTTAATGGGTTGGATCGTTATATGTGTTTATGCTATAATTTGGCTAAATTGGTTAATTGAATTAAATTGATTATTTGAATTGAATTGTTGAGGATTGTGATTTGACTGAACATGTTTGACTTTGACTCGAGTTAGGTCACATTTGACTTAGGCTTTGACTGGATATTCTGTCGACGTAGGTTTGACCGAATGGTTAAACCCAAGACTTTAATGAATTAGTTAAGTTAATTAATTAATTCTAATCGGTGATTAAGGTCAATTGGTTTATTATGTCGAACATAGAAACTGGCCATTGCTCGGGCAGCTGCAGGGCCTGGTCAGTGAGGTTAAGACGTGCGCACGAGGGTCTGTGATCTTGGGTTTGAGACTATCACCCGAGGGATCCTACCTCCACCGAATTGAGGCTATCTTCGGTATTACGGATTGAGGCTATCTCCGTCATAGGCATTAAATGTTAAGTGGTTTGACTTTGGTGAAAGTCTAAATTGGTTTGACCGGTGGTCAAAGAGTTAATGAGAAACCCGTAACACCTAAATCGTTTTGAAAAGAAAGAAAATAAGTTGACTGTTGGTCAACCGTCTAAAGAACCGAATTTAAAGTTGAATTGATTTTTATTAAAAGGATAAACATATGCACGATCTAATCATTGAATTATTATGTTTATTCTTGTGCTACAATGGATTGCCACTCAGCGTCAATGCTGAGCGGATAGCGTTGTTTTCCTTTTTGCTGTCCGTAGGTGATCAGACAGATGAACCTAGAGCCGATCCTAGAGGGCATTGAGGAGGAGATGTACGATGGCGTGGCTATCTCTTTAATATGTTGATTATGCTTTATTTAATTAACTTTAATGCTTATTACGTTTTCGGGCAAGATCCCAAGTTGTTTGACTTTAAAAAGGCTTCCGCATTATTTTAAATTACTCCGATGGATTTTTATATGTATTGAAAGAACGTTTGTTTAAAATTGTTTTGAAAATGTTGCAAATTCGGATACCAATCCAGTGGCACACCGGTCCACTATCTCACGGGTTTGGGTTACGCGGGTTGGGGTGTTACACAAATGGTGGACGAGACTGCGGGGTGCGAACTCCTAAGTTTCATGGATGCCTTCAAGGGTTACCACCAAATCTACATGGCCAAGGAAGATGAAGAGAAGACGTCATTCCTCACACCCGAGGGAACCTACTGTTACCGGGTAATGGCGTTTGGCTTAAAGAACTCAGGAGCAACCTACCAGCGCATGGTGAACAAACTCTTCAAGCCACTGCTGGGAAAGACCATGGAGGCATACGTCGACGTCATGCTGATCAAAAGCCAGGTATCTCTCAACCACCCGGCTGATATGCGAGCCACGTTCGATATCATGGCAAAATACAACCTCCGGCTGAATCCTAAGAAATGCGTCTTCGCGGTTCGTACCGGGAAGTTCTTGGGATTCATGGTGACCAAGAGAGGAATAGAGCCCAACCCAGAAAAAACCCAAAGTCTATTCACCCCCCCCCCTCTAGACTTTGTATCTCACCCCTTCGGGACCACCAATTGGTATCGGAACCTACTTCTCACTATCTACTTTTAGATTAACGAGAAGCGATCATAATGGTGAACAATATGGATCACGGTTTGCCCAAGTTTTCTCTTTTAGGTTATGATGATTGGAAGATCATGATGGAAGCACATCTCTACGCTCTACATGATTGCATGTGGATGGTGCTTGAGGATGGACCCTTGAAAATCCAAATGGAGAACCCTGAGAGGAATCCAGCTGCTCCAGATGTAGTCCAGTACATTCCAAAGCCCAAAGAAAAATGGGTTGATAGAGATTGCAAAAAGCACAATCTGGACAATGTCGCCAAAGCAGCCATCTTCAAGACACTTGATCCCATCACCTTCTCCAAGATTAAGCATCTCAAGACTGCCATGGAGATTTGGCAAGGTCTTGGGAAGCTATGTGAGGGATCAGAGGACCTGAGAAAGCAGAAGATAGAAGTCCTGCTTGAGAAGTTAAAAAGCTTCAAAATGCTTCCCGGAGAATCATTTTATATGTTGGATGAAAGATTCCACAAAATATTGAATGATCTTGCTTCACTTAACCACATTCTTTCTCCCAAAGAAAAGAATGTAAGGTTGCTGAGATCACTCCCAACTGAGTGGTACACCAAAGCCACAGCCATGGAAGAAGGAAGAAACCTGGAGAACTACACTGTTCAAGGTCTCCTTGATGAACTCAGAACCTATGAGAACGAGCTGAAGAAGAAGAAGGAAGAACAAGTCACTCCCTTCCCCACGGCATTGATGACAACTTCAAGAATCCCATCAAGTGAAGGGACATGCACAAGAAACTGTGACACACCTTCCTCCAGCCAGCCGTCAAGCTCAAAAATGGAGAACTACGATGAGGAATTTGCCATGATGGTCAAACAATTCCGGAAGTTCAAGAAGTTCTTCAAGAAGGCTGATTTAATCAGAAGGCCATCCAAGGGAAAGCCACAGGTAAGTGACTCCCCTCCTGAATCTTATTTATGCTATAACTGCTGGAAGCCTGGCCACTGGAAGTCAGCATGCCCGTACCCAAAGGTGGAGAAGTACGGAGAAAGAGAAAGGATCGAGAAGAAAAAGAAAGCAATGGTTGCTGCTGAAAGTGACGAGTCATCCAGCTCAAGCTCGGATGAAGAAGCCCTCGTCTGCATGGAGCGCAGAGTTTTGAAGTCCAATCATGAGGATAGGTGGACTATGTTAGAAGATGACACTCTCTGCCTAATGGCCAAAGATGATACTGATCAAGAGGTAACCTCACAAACCTCCTGCTCATCTTCTTATAGCATACCAACCTCTGAAAATCTTTTTGACCAGTTCAAAAAGATGATGAAAGACTTTGAGGAGATAAATCTCAAACACTCATCCTTAACAGAAGAGAACAAACTATTGAGTGAAGAGAATCTCAAGTTGACTGAAAGTCGGAAAAGTGAACTGAATGAGATCACTCAACTCAAGACTGAAAATGAATCTCTCTTTGAAAAGGTGAAATCCCTTAACAAAGAGCTAGGGATACTCAAGTCCAAAGAAGCAGTGAACAAGTTGCTTGAAATGACCAAACATAAGGGTCGCAAAGGACTTGGGTTTGACCCCTCTAGTTCCAAAAGGAAAGGGAAGACAACTTTCATCCCTCCTAAACCTACTGTCAAACATAATAAGCAGAAAGGGAAGGAAAAGGAGAAACCAATAGAAGTTCCCAAAGAGGTAGTCCCTCCTAAGAACTATAGGAAGCTGGACAGACCTCAAAAAGGAAACAATTTCAGAAGAAAACCTTCTAACCCCCAATATACACGAGGCTATACTCATTATGGGGTAGACAAGAGTTTTTCGAGAAACTCTGAGTGGAGAACTATGCCAAGATATAGTCATCCTCCACCCCAGAAACTATTTGTGCCACCTAAGTATGCTTATAACCAACACAGGTCACACTATGCACAACCTAGACAAAACTATAGGTCTTATCAACCTAGGTTTGATAGGAGGAAACAGGAAATTGCACCTCCTGCACGTAGGAAGTTTTATGCCTACAACTATGATTACAATCCCAACAAGTTTAGAGCTGCAAGGAAAATTCCCTGCCACTTTAAAATTGATGTAGGGACAAACACCATTAACCATTCTGGACCCAAACTGAAATGGGTACCAAAATATTCCTCCTCCTAATGCAGGAAGCCGCTAAGTACCCAGGTGTCTAGTACTTAGACAGTGGCTGCTCAAGACACATGACGGGTGATGCGAGCCTTTTGAGCAATCTAATTCCCTATGATGGTCCAAGAGTTACTTTTGGAGGAAGCAACGATTTTGGCCTTACTAAAGGACTAGGAAATCTTGTGTAGAAGGTACTAACCATCCAAGCTGTATCTTATGTTGAAGGACTCAATTACAACCTTCTTAGCATAAGTCAGTTTTGTGATAAAGGTTACTCCTTGGAATTCTGCAAGGACATGGCATCTCTCAAGAACATCTCCACAAATGAAGTCATTCTCACTGGGAAGAGAATCAGAAACATCTATAAAGTGATATGGAACGATGTCAAGGAAGCATGTCTAATCAACAAAGGTGACACTAACCTTCTATGGCTTTGGCATAAGAGGTTGAGTCATCTCAACTTCAAAACTCTCAACAAGCTATCCAAAGAAGGGTTAGTAGAAGGCCTTCCCAAAGCTGTATTCAAGAAGGAAAGCATTTGTGATGCGTTCTAGAAAGGAAAGCAAGTCAAATCTACTTTCAAGGCAAAACCGGCACCCTCAACTACAAGGATATTAAGTCTTATCCACATGGACCTATTTGGCCCTGTTACACCAATAAGTCTAAGTGGAAAGAAATATGTCCTAGTGGTAGTTGATGATTACTCAAGATACACGTGGACAATCTTCCTCAACAGCAAGAAGGAGACTCAAGGGAAACTCACCAACTGCATGAAGCTGATTCAAAACCAAGCAAGTCAGACCATTCAGAAGATCAGATCTGACAAAGGCACAGAATTCCTGAATGAAATCATCATTCATTATTGTGAAGAAAACGGAATTCTTCATCAGACATCCGCAGCAAGGACGCCTCAACAGAATGGTGTAGCGGAAAGAAAGAACAGAACCCTAAAGGAAGCAGTGAGAACAATGCTAGCAGAAGCTTCCTTACCAAAGAGGTTCTGGGCTGAAGCTGTTAACACGGCTTGCTATACTCAAAATCGGAGTATGATTTATAAAAGGCACAACAAAACTTCCTATGAACTATGGAACGGGAGAAAGCCTAATATATCATATTTCCATGTTTTTGGGAGCAAGTGCTTTGTGTTAAACAACGGGAAGAATCATCTGAACACTTTTGATGAGAAATCAGATGAATCCATCTTCCTTGGATACTCTATGGTGAGCAAGGCATTTAGAGTTTACAACAAAAGAACCATGATCACTGAGGAGTCAATACATGTTATTTTTTATGAAAAACATGTGGTTGACAAGCCATCAAAGCATGATCATGAGGTTCTGGATCTATCTGACAAGGATGAAGAAGTCAATGAAGGAGATAGAATGAAGCCTACGGAATTCATTCCATTCAGAAGTCTACCACTGAAGACTTCACAGAGAAATCCGGATTCAAACAGTGCTGAGCCTACCAGAAATCTTGGCCAGCCTTCCAATATTCTGGATCACTCAAACGGCGACAATTCCGGAAATGGCGACCTAGTGTCAATCCATCCGGAAACACCAACTTCTATTCTTCAACCAGAAGCTGAACTAGATCAACCAGTCAATCCTAATCAACACAATCTTCGTTGGTTAAGGGATCATCCTCCCCAACAAGTCATTGGAGATATTCAATCTGGCGTTCGCACAAGAAGTGCTCAGCAAAATCTAAAAACTATGCTTGCTTGTTTCATCTCACAAGTGGAACCAAAGAATATTGAAGCTCTAGCTGATTCTGATTGGATCAATGTAATGCAAGAAGAACTCAACCAATTTTCCAGAAATAACGTATGGAAACTTGTTTCCAGACCTACTCATCAACATGTCATTGGGACAAAGTGGGTCTTCCGGAACAAGATGGATGAAAACGGTGTTGTTATCAGAAACAAAGCTCGGTTGGTTGCCAAAGGTTATTGTCAAGAAGAAGGTATAGATTTTGATGAAACCTTCGCTCCAGTTGCTAGACTTGAAGCTGTAAGGCTGTTTCTAGCCTTTGCTACTCATAAGGATTTCAAAGTCTATCAAATGGATGTCAAAAGTGCATTTCTCAACGGAAACCTCGAGGAAGAAGTTTATATGGAACAACCTCCAGGATTTGAGTTACACACTAAGGGAGATCAAGTGTATAGACTCAAAAAGGCGTTGTATGGACTCAAACAAGCTCCGAGAGCTTGGTATGATACATTGTCTCAATTTCTTATAAACAATGGATTTATCAAAGGAGTCATTGACAAGACATTGTTCAAACTACAAGACGGAGAAGATCTCCTGTTACTCCAAATCTATGTGGACGACATCATATTTGGCTCAACTAAAGAAGATCTCTGCACCAAGTTCTCAACCCTCATGCAAGGAAAATTTGAGATGAGCATGATGGGGGAACTCAACTACTTCCTTGGCCTTCAAATCAAACAGAGAAGTGAAGGGACTCTCATCAACCAAGCCAAGTACACAAGGGATCTTATCAAGAAATTCAAAGTTGACCAGAAGTCATCCGTCTCTGTCCCCATGAGTACATCCACCAAGCTTGATATGGATGTAGATGGAAAGGATGTAGATCAAACTCTCTACATAGGAATTGTTGGATCTCTACTCTACCTTACTGCAAGCCGTCCGGATATCTCATATGCAGTAGGTGTTTGTGCCAGATTCTAGTCAAAGCCAAAGGAAAGTCATCTGATAGCAGCTAAAAGAATTCTTAGATACCTCAAAGGAACTCTGAACATAGGTTTGTGGTATGATAAGAGCAATTCATTTGAGTTAGTGGGATACTCAGATTCTGACTTTGCCGGATGCAAAGTTGACCGGAAAAGTACATCTGGTACTTGTCAATTCATTGGTGGAAATCTTGTTTCTTGGTTCAGTAAGAAACAAAACTCCATTTCTACATCTACAGCAGAAGCAGAGTACATTGCTGCTGGTAGTTGTTGTGCTCAAATTCTGTGGCTGAAGCAACAACTACTGGACTATGGAGTCAAGACAAAGGAAGTGACAATCTTTTGTGACAATCAAAGTGCTATAGCCATCTCACAAAATCCAGTGCATCATTCTCGCACTAAGCACATTAATGTCAAGCATCACTTCATCAGAGATCATGTGGAAAAGAAAGATATCAAAATTGAGTATATCTCAACTGAAGAACAACTGGCGGATATCTTCACCAAACCACTAAGTGAAGCCAAGTTTTCCGATTTGCTTCACAAAATTGGTCTAATTCAATTAGACTGAGTGTGGTACACGTGGCAGTTCATTTTCCACGTCTGTCAAAATGGTGGGTGGGGACGTGGCCTTGGGAACAGTTAAAAACCCAATCGCCACTAGCCGCATAAATCGCCCACATTAAACCCAATCGTCACTATAATCAGACCTCAACTGCCCACTCAGCCCACTCAAATTTTTCATTGTCTTCTTCACGAGAATCTTCTGATAGAATTCTCAAGAACCCTAATTTCTTCAGATCTTCTCACTCAAATTTCCGAGAAAATGAAGATTGTTGGCGCTAATATCCATTTCCAGAAGTTGGAAGCCAAGTGCTCCTCACCAACGTTCTATCAATCCTTTCTGGAGATGATTGCTGCTCAAGAGCTCTCCGAATTTCTTCATATGGAAATTCAATTCAAGTATGAGAACGAAGTTCTTGAATTATATAAGAATGGAAAGGTCAAGACTGTCAAATCGAAGAAGGACCCACAAAGGACGATTCAAGTCATCAATTCCACTGTTGGAGGGACAAAAGTGAAGCTTTCGCAGAAGAAATTGGGAGAAAAGCTTCACCTTCCCAATTCTGGAGTTGAAATTGGGAGACTTCCAGCCAAGAATCTGGATTGGAACATTATTGGAATTTCCGGGTAAAATCCCTCTGGCCCAGTGAAGAAAATTCATCTGAACAACGACTACAAGCTAGTCCTTGAACTGGTCATCACATGCCTCGAATGTGGAAGTAGAGGACATGCTGATGACATCACCCAAGAGAGGGCCTTCATCATCAATGCCCTCATTACCAAGTCTAAGGTAAATTGTGCTGCTCATTTCTTCAATTCCATCTCAAAGCATCTAGGAAAACCCAACTAGAAATACCTTTGTCAAGGTCTATACATTGGACATATCTTGGAGTCCTTGGGTGCTGCTTCTGAAGGAAAGAAGTATGAAGCCAGATATTGGCTGTAATACTGTCTTCCAAAGGGGAAAACAGAGCTGGTGCTAGCACAACTGCAGAGGAAAGTTCTTCAGACAATGTCCGTATCATGAGTCTGAACAAATCAGTAAAGAGGAAGCAAGTGGTGTCTCCCTCTCCCAGTGCTGAAGCACCACAGAATCTTGCTCCAATCAATCTTGGAGAAGAAGAAGAATTCTCTGACCAAGGAGAACTACAAAGGAAAAAGAAGAGGAAAATCACCTCTCCCTCAACATCTGGACATGTCAATCCGGATGAGTTGAAGGAGAAGGAACCAACTAAGGAAACCTCTGCCCACAACCGGAGTTCTCAACAACTTGAAGAAGAAATTCCTCAAGTTCAGAATTCTCCAACTTCCTCACAACCTCAAGTAGATGATGCTGAGAATCAATTCTGGCAGCTCTACTATGACTGGAGAGCTTGGAAAGTTGGAAACTCAGCAGAACAGTTGCTGAGTTGGGACCAGCAATTGAAAAATGAGAAGATCATCAAGAAATGCTTAGGTCTGCCAGTCAACTATTGTTGTGAGCAAATCCTGGATGTTGACTGGGTATGGCAAAGGAACTATGAAGATTTGCATCTGGAACACTTGGTCACCTCACCAATTTCAGAGTTTGAAGTGGATGATGAGGATCCTGCAGTATACAAACCAGTCCTCTCAAAAACCACAGAAGATCAGGTGGTTCTCACTTCTGAAGCACAAGCTAACTTGGAAACAACAGCTGAGGATTTCCAAATATTTCCGGAAACCTCATCTGCCTTTGAAACTGTTCCACCTGAAGTTGCAGTCTCTACTCCACAAAAACAGAACCAGGAAGGATCAAATGAAGAATTCCAGCAACTTCTCCATTCTGAAGCTTTAGAGATTCTCACAAATCCTTGTGAGATCACCAATCCTACTGAAACTGAGATCCCGGAGAAGTCAGCAGAAAATCTGGAGATGTCCAAAACTCCAGAAACAAATGAAGCTCAAGAAGAGCAAGCTGTAGAAGCCCAGAGAAGTTCTGCAGAAGCTGAAAAGGAAACTCAAATGGCAGAACTGGAGGCCTCCAAATCTCTAGTAGCCATTTTTGAAGGACAGAATGAAGCTGAAGAAAAAGACTCCCTCTCTTGGGATATATCAAATTTCACACTTGGGGAAGCAAAAGAAGAATCTGAAAGGACCCTGAAGATCAATGATGAAGAAGATGTACAAGATGATGCTGAATCTCTTCCTATAGAACACTTCCAAAGAACTCTCTCTTCTCATCAGGTAACCAACTTCCATTTCCATAGCTCTTCCATTCCTACTCTTCCGGATGAGGTACCGGAAATCTGGACAAAGAAGGTCCAAGGGCTAATTGACTCAGCCCTAGCATCTCAACATGCCTCCTTTAGGCAAGAGATAGAGCAGATGGAAGCCAGGCACAACAAACTGATTGAGAAATCCGAAGAAACACACTGCTCCGATCTCAAGGAGATAAGCAAATCAGTGGATAAAACTCTAGAGATCTTATCTCTATTGAGTAACACTGTGAGCAACACGATGGAGACATATGCATCTGACAGTTATCTTCAACTCAAGGAGGCTAACAACATCAGAGAGCAAATAGAAAATGTCACAATCAGTCTACAAAAACAAATGTCCATTCTCCAAATGAACATCAAAGCAGCTCTCGCAGTGTCTTCAGCAAATCAAGTAGTAACCAAAGACTAGTTGAAGGTAATCATTGACAATCAGAAGGAAGCACACAAACTATTCAGGCTTCTTACCACAAATTCTGGAAATCGCAAGATGGAAGTGGTTCTTCAACAACACAGTCCATCCTTGATTCCAGAGCTCCCCATTGCAGTCAAAGAAGGAGAAGTCTCTTACATTCCTACGCATCTAAACTTGACCGATCTAGTCCTTGAAGCTCAGAGAAGCAATCTGGAAAACTCAACACAGCGCTTATCCAGCTCCGGATTGGATGGAACAGAGGCTGTAGGAACAATTGCTGCTCACTTCTCAAATGAAAATAAAACAGATGAGAGACGGAACAACATAAGGCGCATCAAAGAACTATGTGGAAACATGCAAGGCATCAGGGAGATTGCCGAATCTTCAAAGCGCAAGAAGCACTGAAGGCTTTTTTCATCAAATCAGGGGGAAAGTATGTGAAAACATTAATTTTCTTTGATGAAAACACCTTCTTGTTTAAACATTGCTTTATTGGTTTAAACATTCCCTTAATATTTCTCTTAATTCTGATCACTATGCTTGATTATACCTAATTCAAGTATGTTTTTGAGATTTATTCCTAGCGCATACATTCAGGGGGAATGTAATTCAGGGGGAACTTAACTAGTTTTTGGCTAACAATTGTTTTTGGCAATGAATTATTGATAAGCTCTAAGCAATGGAAGACGGATATCTCAGTTTTGGTACTAAAATTGGAAATCTCCGATTCAGGTACTTTACAAAATCTGCCTTCTTAAACAAAGCTTCAATCCTTAATTCATTTCCAACAAGCTCTAAAAGTACTGGTCCTTATGATTTTTAAAATGTACAGGACTTTGGAAAAATAGTACCACTTTTCTTTTAAAAATAAAATTCATATTTGTTTTGGTACTACCTCGTCCTAAGTAGAAATTAAAACTATAGGGAATGAAAAATGATAGTTTTATTTTGGGCCTTGAGAACCCAATAGGAATAATTTCCCTTTAGTACATAGCTTTCTTTTCTTTTTGGGCCACTCTTTTGGGCTTAGCCAAATTGAAACAGTTATGGTTCTCAAACCAAACGAAACTGATTTTCAAATTGGAACAGTTTCAATTCATTGATAATTGGTAAAAGATTCCTTCCACTTTTGAACTTCTTGGAAGTTGAAACTCTTTTACTCTCACCGTTCCATCTACCCAATTAATGGAACCCGTGAACCTCCCCTCTCTCTACCTCCTCTCTTATTTAAATCAAGATATCTCAATCCATTCCTATCACAAACAGCTCTTTCAATATGAAAAATCTTCAAACTCACTGTCTAAGAAACACACCAAGAAAAATATCCTCAATGGAGAAATTTTTCTTTCTCACCCTCATAGACGGCAATGGAAGAAGCCTATTGAGAAGAAAAGACTTTCAAGGTCTATGGTGAGAATCTCGGCAGTAGAGAAGGTCTATGGTGAAAATCTCGTATTTTTCAGGATTACACCATACACCTTCTCTGGAACAACACTCTCTCTATCTTCCTTCTTATTTTTCAGGATTACACCATACACCTTCTTTTGTTGGGAAAAATATCATAGATTTTGATGATGATGTATTTAGAATGTAATAGGGACTTTAGGTCTCCCCAGATATTCAATGTAATTTTTCCTTTTAGAAATATTTTTAAAACCAAGTTCTTGAGATTTCCAATAAAGTTGTGATATTTCTTTAAACGGTTTGATGCCTGAAGACTTAATCAAATTCAGAAATTTGGAAATTGGATATCTTGATCGGAAATGTCAGAGACAAGTAAGGATTTCTCAAAGCAGACAGAAATCCTCCTATCCAGAATACTACATGAGAACCGGATGTCTCGCTACAACCCGCTGAAGGCTAAGTCGGAAGACTAGTGCGAATTTCTTTCTCACCTGGAAGACTGAGTATGACTCTTCCGGATTTGTTAGCTAAGAACCGGATGCCTCAAGGAAGACCGGAATTCTCAAAAAGCAGACAAGTGAGAAAAGACTTAGAAAATTATCTAAGTCTTGAATGAAGAAATTCTACCGTTGGTAAGGAAAAACTCAATCTCTTGATTTTCAACGCCTAGATTGAAGATAATTATGCTGATTCAAGAACAAATGACTCGAAGACAAAGTCTGGACATCTAAAAATTGAAGAACCTGTCCAGAATTCCTAAATAAGCACTAGAAGACAAACAGAGTAAAGTGCTACAGTTCAGAATTCTTGAACAACAACTAGAAGACGGATTCTATGGAAAAAGGAATCCCTCCTTTTACAATTGGGTATGTCCAAACACCCATTCCAATGAGGAATCTTAAAATCACAATCTTCATTCAAAATTGAAGCCAGCAAATGCAACTGATAGTCTATTTTGACTCAACGGATAAATTATCCAATCCAGCTATAAAATAGCATCCTTGGAAGACTGGGGAAGTAGAGAACAACGAAAACAATAAGATAAACAACCACAAAGAGGCTACCTCATTCACAGTTAGCCCAAAAAGCTTGATAAAGAGAGATTTCTAAACTCCTTATCCAGAAGCAAACTTCTCCTCCTTCCAAAGAGCTATAGTGTAAATACTTGAAGGTTTCCTTGCCTCAAGTACCACACCACGTTGAAGGATACAACTTTTGATCAAACTTACTGATTGAAAGGGGGTAGGTCAACTTTCTTACAAGTTGGTCTTGCAAGTCCTATTGTTCGGACCTTGCAGTTGTTGAAGAAGCGTGACCTTCGAAGGAACAACAAAGCCAGAACGAGTGCAGTAGCAACATTGGCCTTGCGAAGATATACCGTGCAGAAATTCACACAAGTGTAATTATTGGTTCATTATTCAACGACCAACTACATAGTGGATTTTGAGGACGTAGAAGGATTACCCCACCTTCGAACCTCGTTAAAGTTTGTGTGTCTCTCTCTTTTATCTTTATTTTTACTTGCAATTATATTAACTGTGAAAACTAACCCATCCATATTGATTACTGCTCACTCTACCCACCAACTTCTGCACATAATCTAAAGTTCACAAGAACTCTAGATTAACACTCATTTTCACGTTTTCAAAAGAAACGAAAAAGTTTTAAAATTTGTAACAAAGTCTATTCACCCCCCCCCCTCTAGACTTTGTATCTCACCACTTCGGGACCACCAAAAGGCGACCAGAGGAATGCCCGGGAGTGCTATGCCCGGGCAGTCAAGAAGATGACCAAGGGGGTCAATGTCATCTCCCAAGAGATCACAAAGGGAGAGACCCGTAAGAAATTGGAGCCCGAGGCCGAGATGGTGGAAATCGAACTTCACCCGGGTGATTCTTCGAGGATGGTCAGAATTGGAGCAAATCTCCCCGAGGATCTCAAGGCAGAGATTACATGGGTCCTCCAAGAATACGCAGGCATATTTGCATGGAGCGTGGCGGATATGCCCGGAATAGATCACTCTGTTATCTGCCACCGGTTGGCCGTGAGGGAAGGAAGTCGACCGGTACGTCAGAAGAAGCAGTACCTGGCCAGTGACCGGCGAGACTTCGTCAAGAAGGAAGTGAATGATCTCCTCAGTGTTGGTCACATCCGGGAAGTCAAATACCCGGATTGGCTGGCCAACGTTGTCCTTGATCGCAAGGGTGACACGTGGAGAATGTGTGTGGATTATACGGACTTGAACAAGGCTTGTCCGATGGATTCATACCCCCTTCCTAGTCCAGATCAAATGGTGGGCGAGACTGCGGGGTGCGAACTCCTAAGTTTCATGGATGCCTTCAAGGGTTACCACCAAATCTACATGGCCAAGGAAGATGAACAGAAGACGTCATTCCTCACACCCGAAGGAACCTACTGTTACCGGGTAATGGCGTTTGGCTTAAAGAACTCAGGAGCAACCTACCAGCGCATGGTGAACAAACTCTTCAAGCCACTGCTGGGAAAGACCATGGAGTTATACGTCGACGACATGCTGATCAAAAGCCAGGTATCTCTCAACCACCCGGCTGATATGCGAGCCACGTTCGATATCATGGCAAAATACAACATCCGGCTGAATCCTAAGAAATGCGTCTTCGCGGTTCGTACCGGGAAGTTCTTGGGATTCATGGTGACCAAGAGAGGAATAGAGCCCAACCTAGAAAAAATCCGGGCCATCACTGAAATGCAAGCCCCTACCTCCGTTAGGGACGGAGCCGAATAGTTGACCGGTCGTCTAGCGGCCCTCAGTCGGTTCCTTTCCCGGTCAGCTAAGAGATCCCTGCCCTTCTTCAAAGTTCTGAAGAAGGCCAACACATTTGCATGGGATGAAGAATGTCAAAGGGCATTTGAGGAGCTGAAAGAGTACCTAGCGTCGGAAATTGTATTGTCTAAACCCGAACCGGGTGAAACTCTGTATCTGTACCTGGGAATTTCCCCAAATGCTATAAGCTCCATTTTAATAAGAGATGATGGGTCACAAAAGCCCATTTATTATGTGAGCAAAGCACTAAACGGGGCTGAGAGTAGATATACGGCGATGGGGAAGACTGCCTATGCGCTTTTCATCTCCGCAAAAAGTTAACATCCTACTTCCAAGCTTACCCGGTGGAAGTCTTGACTGACCAACCGCTGGGTGTAGTGTTGCGAAATTCAACATCCTCCGGGAGGATGGTGAAGTGGGCAATGATGTTAACTCAGTTCAATATTGAGTATTGGCCAAGGTCAGCAATCAAGGGACAAGCCCTTGCAGACTTCCTGGTAGAAATGACCGGTCTAGCTCCACACCTACCGGTCAACAAGCCCACTGAGCAATGGTGGGAGATGGCAGTTGATGGGGCATCCGGTCCTAGAGGATACGGGGGTGGTATCGTGTACACCACCCCATAAGGGTTCAAGATCTACCATGCAATCGTCTTCAACTTCAAGCTGACGAACAATGAGGCAGAATATGAAGCTCTGGCTGGAGGGCTCAGACTTGCCCAAGCCCTGAAAATCAGCCGCGTCAGTATCAAATCTGACTCTAGCCTGATTGTTGGGCAAGTGACCGGTAACATGGAAGCAAGGGAAGGACGCATGATACAATACAAGGAGCTCGTGCTCGCCCTGTTGAAAGGCTTCGAGGAATTCAAGATCGCCCAAATTCCCCGGGCGGAGAACGCGGATGCAGACCTTCTCTCCAAGTTGATGTAGTATTCCCCCGAGCATGTTTCGAAACTTGCCCGGGCAGAAATCCTGGATTGAGCCAGCATCTAAAAATTGGAATTCGCCGCTATAACAGCCGGAAGCCAATCTGACCGGTCAAACCTGGTCGGGGCGGACGACCATTGGATGTATGATCTGATGGAATATTTGATGAATGGGAGCTTGCCAGAACAAGATGACCAGGCAAGAAAAGTGAAGCTCAGGGCACCCCGATTCCAGGTTCTTGATGGAAATCTATATAAAAGGGCATTTGGGGGGCCACTCCTGAGATGTCTAACCAACCGGGAAGCTGAGCGAGTCATAGCGGAGGTCCACAAAGGCGTATGCGCGACGCATCAAATGTCCCGTGCGCTTTCCCAGCGCATCATCCTATTGGGGTATTACTGGCCAACAATTGTCCAGGATTGTGAAAGGTATGTTCAGAAATGCAGAACGTGCCAAGTGTTCTACAAGTACCCCGGAAGACCGGCGACCTACTATCACGCCGTGTCTAATGTCATCCCATTCGCTAGATTCGGGGTTGATATCATTGGAGCATTCCCAGTCGCCCAAGGAGGGAAGAAGTTCGTAATCGTAGCCATCGATTACTTCACCAAATGGGTTGAGGCCGAAGCATTGGCCAACATTACCACGCAACAATGCAAGAAATTCATTTGGAAGAACATCATCACGAGGTTTGGAGCGCCCATGAACCTCATCACCGACAACGACCCACAATTCCGAAATCCAAGATTCACCGAATACTTGGAGGCCCTCGGGATCAAGCACAATCGCTCTTCGGTGGCGTACCCCCAAGGAAATGGCCAAGTTGAAAACGCTAACCGAACGATCATGGATGGTCTAAAGAAACGGCTGGGAGAGGCAGGAAACAAGTGGCTGGAAGAGCTCCCACACATCATATGGGCATTCCGAGTAACACCCAAGAGGGCTCACGGGGAAACTCCATTCTCCCTAACCTATGAGTGTGAAGCAAGGCTGCCCATCGACGTTGAATTCCCAACGTTCCGGGAATCAAATTATCAACCCCAGCAAAATGAAGAAGACCATCTAGCCGAGCTCAACTTGGTCGAGGAACGAAGGATGGCGGCAGAGGTGAGGATGAGTACATACCAACAAGTTGTGAAGAAGTACCATGACAACAAGGTTGGGCCGCGATACTTCACAGTTGGAGATGAAGTCCTACGAAGAAGAGAAGCAAGTAGACCAGGCGATGGGGAAAGCTGGCCAAAAACTGGGAAGGGCCATACCAGGTGAGAGCCATCATTCGCCTGGGAACCTACCGGTTAGAAACTCTAGACGGGGTACCGGTAGAAAGAACTTGGAATTCCCATCATCTTCGCAAATTCTACAAATGATTGTAATACTAGGCGAGGCCTAATTACCTTATCAATCAAAATGATGTTCAATACTCTACATGGTAGCAGCAGAAAGGATAGGTCGAACCACTTGGATAAGCCAACTGAGACACAGGCCCGGACCTGGCACGCTGGTTACTACACCGGTCTTGCTCAGTATAATATAAAAAATATTAAAACCCGGAAGAGGGGCCCGGAAGAGGGTATGCCTGCAAGAAGGCTGGACCTGGAAGAAGGTTCGAACCGTACTTACACGGGCCCATGAGGTTTGACCGGTATCGGGGAATTAGTCGGTACCGTCAAATTGATTGGGGACTAAAAGATGCCCATTAAAAGAAATAGAAGGGGACCGTCCACCGTGGCGCATCCTGTTTCCCCCTTCTCATGGAAGACTTGAACAGGGGGGGTGAGCTAAGGCCTTCCCGGGATAGTAGAAATTAAAGGGCCATTAAAAGACTTAATCACCCGGAAGAGGGGGCCCTGGAAGAAGGGTGCATTTGAACCTTGGAGAGGGTTCGAAACCATTCGACATGGTTAAATCTCCAGTATTCTTACCGGTTAAGGATACTTCAAGAATTACTAGGTTACAGGTGCTTCCATCTACAACCTACCGGTCAAAAAAAAAGGAATACCCCGGTTGGGTATCGATACAGCAGAAATTCAAAAGTTCTACCACAAAGCAGTTGATCAGTCAAACCATGGAGTGGGAATTCACCGGTCAAACTGAACTTTATCGAAGAATTCGTGAAGCCATCCAAAAAGCCAAAATGAAGTTCAGCCAGTTCACTCTAGTTCAACCGGGTTGGACTTAGCGCATTCAAAAACAAGACAAGAAAGTGAAAATTAAAGTTTGACCGGTCAAAGTTACTTGGGCTGATTGTAACACCCCAATCCGTATAACCCGGAATTACACGAATTAAGGTGAAACGAGAGTTAAATAAAAATTTCGCTTGACATTTGAAAATGACAATTACTTATAAATATTAAATTTACAGACTCTGGATCGCGACTCGTTTAAAAAATATTTTCAGAATAATGCGGAAGTACAATAATAATTAAATCATGACAAATTTAAATTCTTTGATGATCAAACATTTGCCTGCCATCCTTGCATCTCCTCTGACTCAATGCCCTCCGGGAGTGGTTCCGTCATTGTCCTCTTGTTACCTACGTGTAGTCAACGAAAAATACAAACTACACGCTCAGCGAAACCGCTGAGTGGTACTACGCTAGAATTGTAGAATAATTAACAGACATATACATATACATATATATACGTCCACAAGGTGTATAATAATATTCATGATATGGCACATTATATCATATGATCAATTTGTTGATTCATGATGATAAATATTTATTGATAATTAAATGATGGCACATTTAATCAATTTGCTTGTTCGTGAGGATGATTACATGACACATATGTAATAGATATAATTGTTCTTGATGATGATTACATGAAACCTATCTAATCAATATATTTGTTCTTGATGATGATTACATGACACCTATGTAATCAATGTACTTGATGATGATGACATGATGCATGATTCTAAGTCAACAAGGACGACCCTTGCATTGTGAAATTCGCCCATTTGATACGACGAACTCAGCGGCCTTAGTCTCACAAGGGAGACTAGAAAAATAGGGCTGGTACTTGAAAGCCTGAATACCATGTACATACACTAAGCCCGGTCAGTGATGTCGGACTGCTAAGTCCCGCACAATCACAGCTATAAGAGACGCAATTACGCATGATCTCTTACGCATGCATATGATATGATATGCTACAATATGTGTGATGATATGAGTCATATGATATGAACAATTTGTAAACAATATGAATGGATAAATATACTTTATTTTATTTGGGTGAAATCTGATAAAAATATCATTTAATTAAGCTACAGGGTTCGGAACGGTCGACCGTTTGGCACGGCGGTCGACCTCGATCTTCATTTCGTCGGATTGGCAGAACACCGTGACGGTCGACCGTGGTTGACCGGCGGTCGACCGTTGTTGACTGGCTGCGGATGGCGGACTTCGGCTGGCTGGCGGCGGTCGACCGTTCGCCGACGGAGGTCGACCGTTCTGCTGGCAGTCGTGGTCCGTTTCGAAGTTTAATACGACGGTCGACCGTTTGCGTCGACCGTTTGGGTCTGTGAATCTTTCTCTTGATATTTTGAGTGTTCAAAGTACTTCTTTAAGTATTTTAAACACCTTTGATTAACAAATACATGTTGTTGGGTTGATTTCAAATGTTTATATATACTTATGTATATATATTAACTTTATGGATTTGGTGTATTTTGATCTCAACATATAGATAACTTATATATGCATCACATATATATTTTGGGATGATTTCAACATATGGATTAATATATATGTTCATGTATGTATGTGATGAATGATTCGACAAGTCTAACGCAAGGGTACAGACCTGGAAATCATCGGCCGAAACCTTACGGATGAGCGGGAGTGGAAACAACATCGAAATTCACCAACTTTGTCATTCTCGTCACAATTGGACAGCCTTCCGTATTTTGGGCATATCTCCATCATTTCTTCACGGAATTGCAAACCGCTTGATTCTATGGATTCCTAAGATGTAAGGCTATAACTTTCGTATAGAAAGTATTTCGAGTTAGCAGATGTAAGATAGCGTAAATCGGACCTGAAGTCAAAGGATAGTTGCTGTCCAGGATTTCGGATATGTCGATGAACAATGATTTCGACGATTAACTCATTAACTTCAATATTCCAACACCGAACCTTCTCTACGATACCTTCCGGATGTTCATAATAATCGTTAGAGAGTTTATGGTAAGTGTTTGGAATGAAACAACATGGATATGGTGAGGAAACATAGCCAATCCAAGGAGCTCGCCACCACTGGCGCAGTCCCGGTATTTTGGCCATATCTCCTTCATTACTTAATGAAATCACGATCCGTTTGTTGGGCTGGATTCGTATCGTTTGGGGCTACAACCTTTACTTAGAAAGTATTTCGATATAATGGATGGAAAATTTCAGTTTTTACCTCAAAGTGGCTGCTGTGTTTTTGAGCTAAACATTTGGAAACTTTGGATGGTTTCTTGCTTGCTTCTCCTTCCTTGGCACAACAATGGAGATAAAACTTTCTTTCCCCTTTCTTGATGCTTGGCCGACAGAGAGAGAATGGGAGGAGAGAGGAGTGTTATGTGTGTGGATGATAAGAGATGATGATGATGGTGATATAGTATAGCTTTTCTTTGTTTATTATATTTTTCTTTTGATTTTTAGTGAAGGATGGGAAATTTGGGATGACTTTGTGAAGATTGAGGTGGCTAGTGGAGATCATGGGCTGAATACGTGATTGAGTAGGGATTTTAAAATATTTTCTTACTCCGTAACTGTTAAACTGAGTAAAACGGTACGCGCTTTTTCGCCCAAACTGTTCCGAATTGAAAACGGATTATGTTTTTGGATTCAGACTGTCAAAACTAGAATTTTGATGTAATCA
The DNA here is from genome assembly GCA_003260385.1 of Cuscuta australis. Taxonomy (NCBI): domain Eukaryota; kingdom Viridiplantae; phylum Streptophyta; class Magnoliopsida; order Solanales; family Convolvulaceae; genus Cuscuta; species Cuscuta australis. The sequence goes on along the minus strand of NQVE01000140.1, from coordinate 1,174,788 downwards.
AAATATTTTTCTAAGAACTTTTATTTTTTTCTGTGTTCGGGTTTGTCTCAGTCATAAATTAATTTAATAATATAAATGATATAAAAATATATGAATTTAATCCAAATGATAAATATGATGTTGTCAAGTGTCAAAAATTAAGTTTTCTAATCTTATGAAATCTCTTTTGAATTGAGTTTATTTTATGGGTCAAAGTTACAAATTTTAATATTTAAAATCGTCATAGCTTGAAATCTATAAATCAGATTGGTTCATAAAATGTACCGTTGGATTTGTCTCTTCGAGACATATCCATAAAAATATTTTTTTTTAACAAAAAGTAATTATTTTGAATTTTTTTGTCAAACGTATAAATATTCCTTATTGGATAGAATTTACTTTTATTTTATAATAAATTTTAGGCCATATTTTGTGGTGTTACATTTCTTCCCCCCTTAAAGAAATTTCGTCCCTAAAATTTCCTTAGGCGAAGTCATTTAAAATGATGATGTACAAAATCTTGAATTTCCATTGTTTTTGTAAAACAAAATTTTGAAAAGTTGTTTTTCTCTTTGTTTTATTGAGTGTCATGAGTATGACATGTTCTCTTTCGAGAAAGGATATACGCGGATGATAGATGTAATGTGTTTGGATTTCTTTCATGAAGACTTGCGTCGAATATATACTCTTAGACTTGCTCTTGTCGTGGTGTAGGAGTTTTTAAAAGTTCTTATATGGGTTGCGTTTCGTGAATGTGGGGTAACTTGTAAAATTTTCCGTTTTTGAAATTCTTCTAGAATCATCCTCAGACGAGTTTGTCTGGAATGTTGGTTTCACAAATTACGCTTCGTTGTGTACAAGCTGGAACGAATTGTTTCTAGGTTTGACGCTTTTACATAATGGCATTTTGAGGAATGACTATTACCATACTCACCATTCTAAGTTTCTTAGATGAATACGTAATTATACTTTCAAAACTTGAATTCTCATTAGCGATTCTTAATAGAGTTGTTCTGACTAACGTAATGTCAATAAACTAATTAAAGCTTGTTTGTAATAATTAACACATACATCATACTTATATATCACAATAATATATATTTTTATCACGTTGAAATGACTGGATGAACTTTTTGATAACATTTGTCATTTTGTCACTGTTTGTATTATCAAGATGATATGTAGTCATTCTTGAATACTGATTTTCTTATTGATGATTCCAGAACTACCTTGGAATTGTAGACTTTCTCAATAATTATGATAGAGCTTTGTGCTCAAAATTTATAATATTAGTGTATTGGTCATATTACTAATATTTTTACTTCACACAAAAGTTGCATCACTTATTATCAAAAACATGATAAGTTATACACGTAATCGTATTCTAATACGTTTGAGATTCTACTGATACATGCGTGATTTTTTTTGAAGATCGGTATCATAAAACATTTTTTGGTTTGATGGAGAATCATGAGTTAAAAAAAGTTTTCAATGATTTGATATAAAAAAATATGGAATTAAATCTTTTCAAGTTTGATCAAGTGAGATGCTTCAAGTGTGTAATTAACACAACAAGTTTGAATATTTAAAGGATATAACTCACAAGATATAAATATAGCGTTTGCGAATTATCATGGCAAATCGTAGGTTTTCATCCTCTAGTGTTTCACTCTTTGGAAGTTACTCAAGGGGTCATTGTCTTAGGTAAATAACCACTTTGACTCTTGGTCTCGGATTTGAATGTATTTCAGGATAATGAGCCTAACTATTCATGAGTCTCAATATGTCATGTCGTCAGCAGACTGTAGTATTGGCGAGTACATTCTTGTCTGGAACGAATCCACTTTCCTGTACTACGTTTTTGGGCTGGTGATAATTACTTTTCCATCAATGGTCCAGTTTCAGAGTCTATATATATCAGCTCGTGGCAAGAGCTCTCACATTCTCACATTATGGAAGGAACTTCTCGAGCTCTTTCTAATACCATAAGATTCGTTGGTCTACTTGGTAGTCATGCTCTTGGTAGCAATCCAAGATTCATGGCTACAGCGGTTGATCTAGGACGTGAATTGGTAAGGCGAAAAATCAGGCTTACCTATGGAGGAGGCAACGTTGGCCTTCAAGGAGCTGTAGCTTCAACAGTCTATAACAATGGTGGTAGAGTCAGAGGTTTCATACCAGGGTATATAGCAACACGAGGGGTCTATGGACCAACATATGGTGTGGAGTACACCGTCTCCAGCAATTACTATAAGTATTTCGAGATGAATCATATTGTGGAAGCCTTCATTGTACTTCCTGGAGGGATTGACACTATGGAAGGTTTATTCACTTTGATCTCATGGGCATCCGAAGGGTTACACAGTAAACCCATTGGTCTTTTGAACATTAACAGTTATTTCAATAACCTAATCAAGTTTCTAGATGATGGGGTGAGGCAGAACTTCATGGCTTTGAATCAAAGGAAACTGTTCATTTCTTCTTTCTTTGTTGATGAGCTTTTGGACAAGATGGAGTTTGCTAAGGCTTTCCCAGATCCTGGTGCCAGTTATGAAGAGTTCACAAATCCTGGAAGATTAGACTTAGAGTTGCATCTGTAATATTTCCAAGTTGAAATAATTTTGTCCATGTACATTATGCGCTAGTCACAAATCTCGTTCTAAGCTGCATGACCAGTGCATTTCAGAAGAGTATTTATTTCCAACATCAATATGTACCATGTAAATATTAATCCTTTTCTTTATCTTCCAGTCTTTCACTGTTGGTGTGACTGTTTCACATCTTGTTTTGTATTGTCATCTTGTTACGACCTTTCACGTCAATAGGGTATACGAACGAGTCAATTATCTTAATGTTTTTATGTAGATTCACTCTGATGTGTTTCAGATTCGATACATATGTCGTATTCGATCTGGTTTTGGAGACTCTGTTCGTGTTCTTAAAAAAACGACATATTCACTTTTGGGGAATTTGTTCACTTTCTATCGGAGAAAATTCTTTCTTCAACGTATTCATCGGCTTGACAGAAGTTGATTCACATCGTTTACTTAGCCATTTGCGTACTATGACATACGTATATGTCGCGCTTATCGGGTTTACAGTCCCTCTTCTTGATCTTCTGATGTCGACTGTGATCCTCGAAGAACATTTCGAGGCAATATAAATATTATTGTAATCGAGTCTATGAGGATACTAGTAACTCAAAGGAAGCAAGTTTTCAATGAGTTAAGTACGTGTGTTATGTCATGGTAACTTACTTGTTGATTACCTTCCTGGGGCAGAGATGTCGTGGAGGATGCGGATGCAGGACTTTGAAAATACTGACTCAATGATCCGAAAATCATTTTGCTCTGATACCAAAATGTAACACCCCAATCCGTATAACCCGGAATTACACGAATTAAGGTGAAACGAGATTTAAATAAAAATTTCGCTTGACATTTGAAAATGACAATTACTTATAAATATTAAATTTACAGACTCTGGATCGCGACCCGTTTAAAAAATATTTTCAGAGTAATGCGGAAGTACAATAATAATTAAATCATGACACATTTAAATTCTTTGATGATCAAACATTTGCCTGCCATCCTTGCATCTCCTCTGACTCATTGCCCTCCGGGAGTGGTTCCGTCATTGTCCTCTTGTTACCTACGTGTAGTCAACGAAAAATACAAACTACACGCTCAGCGAAACCGCTGAGTGGTACCACGCTAGAATTGTAGAATAATTAACAGACATATACATATACATATATATATGTCCACAAGGTGTATAATAATATTCATGATATGGCACATTATATCATATGATCAATTTGATGATTCGTGATGATAAATATTTATTGATAATTAAATGATGGCACATTTAATCAATTTGCTTGTTCGTGAGGATGATTACATGACACCTATGTAATAGATATATTTGTTCTTGATGGTGATTACATGACACCTATGTAATCAATGTACTTGATGATGATGACATGATTCTAAGTCAACAAGGACGACCCTTGCATTGTGAAATTCACCCATTTGATACGGCGAACTCAGCGGCCTTAGTCTCACAAGGGAGACTAGAAAAATAGGGGTGGTACTCGAAAGCCAGAATACCATGTACGTACACTAAGCCCGGTCAGTGATGTCGGACTGCTAAGTCCCGCACAATCACAGTTATAACAGACGCAATTACGCATGATCTCTTACGCATGCATATGATATGATATGCTACAATATGTGTGATTATATGAGTCATATGATATGAACAATTTGTAAACAATATGAATGGATAAATATACTTTATTTTATTTGGGTGAAATCTGATAAAAATATCATTTAATTAAGCTACAGGGCTCGGAACGGTCGACCGTTTGGCACGGCGGTCGACCTCGATCTTCATTTCGTCGGATTGGCAGAACACCATGACGGTCGACCGTGGTTGACCGGTGGTCGACCGTTGTTGACTGGCTGCGGATGGCAGACTTCGGCTGGCTGGCGGCGGTCGACCGTTCGCCGACGGAGGTCGACCGTTCTGCTTGCAGTCGTGGTCCGTTTCAAAGTTTAATACGACGGTCGACCGTTTGGGTCTGTAAATCTTTCTCTTGATATTTTGAGTGTTCAAAGTACTTCTTTAAGTATTTTAAACACCTTTGATTAACAAATACATGTTGTTGGGTTGATTTCAAATGTTTATATATACTTATGTACATATATTAACTTTATGGATTTGGTGTATTTTGATCTCAACATATAGACAACTTATATATGCATCACATATATATTTTGGGATGATTTCAACATATGGATTAATATATATGTTCATGTATGTATGTGATAAATGATTCAACAAGTCTAATGCAAGGGTACAGACCTGGAAAACATCGGCCGAAACCTTACGGATGAGCGGGAGTGGAAACAACATCGAAATTCACCAACTTTGTCATTCTCGTCACAATTGGACAGCCTGCCGTATTTTGGGCATATCTCCATCATTTCTTCACGGATTTGCAAACCGCTTGATTCTGTGGATTCCTAAGATGTAAGGCTATAACTTTCGTATAGAAAGTATTTCGAGTTAGCAGATGTAAGATAGCGTAAATCGGACCTGAAGTCAAAGGATAGTTGCTGTCCAGGATTTTGGATATGTCGATGAACAATGATTTCGACGATTAACTCATTAACTTCAATATTCCAACACCGAACCTTCTCTACGATACCTTCCGGATGTTCCTAATAATCGTTAGAGAGTTTATGGTAAGTGTTTGGAATGAAACAACATGGATATGGTGAGGAAACATAGCCAACCCGAGGAGCTCGCCACCACTGGCGCAGTCCCGGTATTTTTGCCATATCTACTTTGTTACTTAACGAAATCGCGAGCCGTTTGTTGGGCTAGATTCGTATCGTCCGGGGCTACAACCTTTGCTCAGAAAGTATTTTGATATAATGGATGGAAAATTTCAGTTTTTACCTCAAAGTGGTTGCTGCGTTTTTGAGCTAAACATTTGGAAACTTTGGGTGGTTTCTTGCTTGCTTCTCCTTCCTTGGCACAACAATGGAGATAAAACTTTCTTTTCCCTTTCTTGATGCTTGGCCGACAGAGAGAGAATGGGAGGAGAGAGGGGTGTTGTGTGTGTGGATGATAAGAGATGATGATGATGGTGATATAGTATAGCTTTTCTTTGTTTATTATATTTTTCTTTTGATTTTTAGTGTAGGATGGGAAATTTGGGGTGACTTTGTGAAGATTGAGGTGGCTAGTGGAGATCCTAGTTAGTTAATACGCGTATAATACGCGTATTATACTTACGTACGTATAATACGCGTATTTTACTTGCGTATACGTACAGATATATAAAATACGATAAAATACGCGTATTTTAAGGCCTAACGTATTATACACGTTTTTTTCGAATTACCTCTGCTTAAACCTTATCCGATTTCACAAGGCCCAAAATAGATGAGGTGTAACACCCTAATCCGTCCAGGTCTGCAGCCCCATTCGGACTAAAGTATTTAACTTGGTAATCGTAAAAATTTAAAACTTTTCAAACACACTTTATTAATCCCAATAATATTTTTCAATACATATACAATACGGAGTATTCAACGATATTGCGGAAGCGATTTTAATATTGACGTATCATAAGTTGTTTCAAAACTTGTCACATCCATCCCGGCAATCTCGCCCCATCTGCCGCCAGGATCACATTCTGCTTTCTGCTTACCTGCGTGTAGCAAATAAAACACACTACACGCTCAGCGGTAAAGCTGAGTAAGCATATCTAATGCGTCGAACATCCATATAAACTGAATCTAAATTCATAATCAAATCATTTGATATCATGCACACAATGTTCATTTCAGACATTCACAGTTTTGGTATTGTTCAGTTCATATCAATACATTTTTTTCAATTCAGATAATATTTCAACAGTGCTCTTAAATTATTATTAATCTAAGGCCAGATTATAACAATGCTCTTAGCTATTCTTAGTCTAAGGCCAGGTCATAATAATGCTCGTAGCTATTCTTAGTCTAAGGCTAGATCATAATTTCTATAACCAGATTCTTAAAAGGCAATTATTAATCAGACACTTAAACTATCATTAGTTTAAGGCAATCGATTTCGGACACTTAACTGCAGTTAGTTAAGGCAATCAGACACTTAAACTATCACTAGTTTAAGGCAAATGATTCGGACACTTAACTGTAGTCAGTTAAGGCAACAACAATATAGCGATTGATTAACATTAGATCGGGCATTCCCAAACGAGTGATCCTCTAGTTTGGTCTATGAATCCCATTTATGCGTTTTTATCTAATTCATCAAATGTTCATGTTTTCATAAGCCTGTTCTAATACAAGATCTATTCTAGAGGTCTTCTAGATAGCCTTAACATCAATTAACTAATAGGTATATCTTAGAGTTCTTCTAGATACCGTTTAACAATACAAATCGTTTAATAATTATCAATATATTCATTACTCTCATGGCTGAATCATCAATAATCATTTTGATCAGTTAGTTCATTATTCATGATCATCCATAATAATCATTCATCATAATCATTAATCAACATAACAATTGATAACAAATAGCGGTCTAATTTTGAGTGTTAACACTCTAACTTACCGTCATGCATCACATAATGTTTTATATGCCTAAAACATCATTTTTATTATACAAAATCATATTTGTATTGTTCATAATTAATTGTTATCAAAAATAGGATTTTAGAGCATATTTTCAGGAATATATTTTCGTAGCAGGATCTGGAATTGAGGAAAATAATTTAAAATAATCATTTAATTTATAAAAATTGATTTATATAATTTTAAATAATCCATTAATTCATAATAATCTATTTTTACAATTTAAATAATCAATTAATTCATTATAATCGATTTTTTCAATTTAAATAATCAATTAATTAATTTTAATCGATTTTTACAATATAAACAATCGATTAATTCATAAAAAATCGATTTTTACAATTTAAATAATCCATTAATTCATAATAATCGATTTTTACAATTTAAATAATCAATTAATTCATAATAATCGATTTTTACAATTTAAATAATCAATTAATTAATTTGAATCGATTTTTACAATATAAATAATCGATTAATTCATAAAAAATCGATTTTTACAATTTAAATAATCCATTAATTCATAATAATCGATTTTTACAATTTAAATAATCAATTAATTCATAATAATCGATTTTTACAATTTAAATAATCAATTAATTCATAATAATCGATTTTTACAATATAAATAATCAATTAATTCATAATAATCGATTTTTACAACATAAATAATCGATTAAATGGTACTGATTTCGAACCACTGATCTGAATAAAATTCTAATCGATTTTTAGTAAGTAAATAATCGATTTTTGGCCACTGTTCATCATCTTCTTCCTCGGGTCAGTTTTAACATTATCATTTTTAATCACCAAACTTCAATTTAATTATATAAAAATGTTCTCCAATGTTCACAGATCATTTTAGAGTCATTAATTCGTAATTTTAACAACAATTTCATGGTTTATGATTCTTGGTTCTTCAAACATGTCAAACACAAAACTCAACCAAACGACCGTTTATGAACGTAGAAACGATCTATACGAACATTCTAGTCACTAGATATATCTACGGGCTTACCTCGAAGCTTATCGAAGGTTTTGAGAATTTTCCGGCGAAACTTCCGGCGACGATTACTCTCAGCTCCGGCGACCTCTCACCAAATTGACAACACCAATGAACTCTCCACTAAACAAGGAACTGAATGATACTAAACTTACTAAGTTTTGGTGCAGAAATGGAAGCTGGTTTTTCCTCCTTATATAGGAAAATGGAGAAGGAAGAAGACAATCCTGTAGCTAGTTCTGCGTAGGAAATGACTCACGATCGGCTGAGTGGAGGAAGGGGCGCCGTCTGCACAGTCTCCCTGATTGGGACCAATTTTGATTCCAGTTGGGGTATACTTTTTGGTCAAACTTTCTCCAAATTGAAATCCGTTCGCACCGTTGCGATCAGACAGTCGAATTCTATTCAACGACATACTTTTCATAATTATTTGTAATACTTTTTCTGACATCATATTTTTGGGTGGTTGACTTTGATAGAGTAAAAATTGGTTTAATTGACTTTTCTCATAAAAGGTTCTCTTATTTAATTCATATCAATGATTCTCATGATTTATTTTAACAAATCATTTAAATATTTACATTATAAACAAATTTTTCATTTACTCTTGATTTGGGTCTGTACTCAGGTTTCCAATCAAGACCACACAAAAAGTCAATATATTGGATTTATCTCTATGAGATTTATCCAGAGTGTGATAATAGATATCAAAACATATTTCGTATCGGTCCAAAGCCCAACAACAACTTATTTTAATCAAAACAAATTTGTTTAATCGAATAATTATTTAATAATAATTCTAGGGTATGTTTCGGGGCGTTACATTTCTCCCACCTTAAAAGAAATTTCGTCCTCGAAATTCTTCTTAGGTTCAACGTTCAACGTTTTGTAATGATCTCACCGATCATGACCGTTTCATATTCACATGGTTATGTCGCTATCTTTCGGATACGTATTCTCAAGTCATTGATTTCACCAAACTCGTTCAATCTTCGAGAGATTAACAATTTTCGATTAAGCAAGGTCTTCACTGATCCTTTGGTATTTATGACAAAAATTCCTTCATAGTTTATAGTATTGCATACTTGACATATAACTTCGTTCAGTTACGAGTCTTATCTGTACGTCCTTGGTTAACAGAATCGATTGAAAATTTCTTCAATACTCTTGAATGGTCTTTGATAAGCACAATTGGAGTTTGTTTCAATTCATACGTCATAACGTAGTCTTTCAATTACTCAAGGGGTCGTTGTCTTCAGGGTAGTAACCATTTGACTTTTCATCTTGGATTTGAACGTATTTCAGGACAGCGAATCTAACTGTTCATGAGTCTTGATATGTCATATCATCAGCAGACTGTATTATTAGCGAACACGTCATTGTCAGTAGGTAAATTGAACCCATCTTTGCTGTACAAATTTTGACGGAGGATAACTACCCTTTTTCAAAGGTCAGGTTTTCAGAGCCTATATATATCACGATTGTGGCCAGAGCATTTCACATTCTCACATTATGGAAGGAACATCTTGAACTTTTCCTTACACCATAAAATTCGTTGGTCTACTTGGTAGTCATTCTCTTGGTAGAAATCCAAAGTTCATGGCTACGGCGGTGGATTTAGGAAGGGAATTGGTAAGGCAAAAAATTAGACTTACATATGGAGGAGGCAACGTTGGCCTTCAAGGAGCTATTGCTTCAACGGTCTATACCAATGGTGGTATAGTTAGAGGCTTCATACCAGGGTACATAGCAGCACGACAGGTCTATGGACCTACGTATGGTGCAGAATACACAGTTTCAAGCAATTACTATAAGCATTTCGAGATGAATCATGTAGTGGAGGCCTTCATCGTACTTCCTGGAGGGATTGATACTATGGAAGGTTTGTTCACTTTGATCTCATGGGCATCTGAAGGGTTGCACAGTAAACCCATTGGTCTCTTGAATATTGATGGTTATTTTAATAACCTAATCAAATTTCTAGATGACGCAGTGAGGCAGAACTTCATGGCTTCTAGTCAGAGAAAACTTTTCATCTCTTCTTTCTTTATTGATGAGCTTTTAGACAAGCTAGCGTTTGCTAAAGCTTTTCCGGGTCCTGGGGCTAGTTATGACGAATTTGTAAATCCTGGGGCATTGGACTTAGACTTGCATTTGTAATATTAGTTTATGTAATTTTAGTTGAATTTATGTTGAAATAATATTGTCCATGAACATTATGAGTTAACCATAAGTATTATTCTAAGCTGCATGGCCAGTGCAAGTCAGAAAAATATCTATTTTCAACATCAGAATGCATCATGTAAATATCAAACATTTCTCAAGATGGGTTAAATGAAAGATTTGATTATACAATGGTTTCAACACACGTAGGTTCAAGAAAATACGAATATTCTTGAGATTCAAATCGAAAGCTAATTTCTTGTTTACATAAGGTTTCTACATTATTCAATATATCCTCGAGCCCTTGTAGCACTTTAGGATCTTCACAGAGTATCATCCTTGGGTTGGACTCTTTGAATTGCTTCGTGTTTTAGAACGTTGACTTGTTCCTGAGCGAATATGTTGATTTTGGGCAAATGTAACTGAATATGATTTAGGGTTAGACGGACATTATCGTTGGAAATGTCCAGGTTCACCACAAATTAGACATAATCCTTGTGCAAGCCAGCAATCTCCCGGATGGTGTCTTTTACAAACATTACACTTTGGATGTTTCCATACCCTCATTTTGTTCATGGATGACGTCGATTGAATTGTCATTGATTTTCCTTTTTTCGAGTGAATGGCACAATTAATTTCTTGCAGGGGTCTCTTCCCATTTGAATTTGGTCGTTCATTTGGATTGACATTCTTATTCTTCAGACTTTCATAGTAATCACTTAGATCTTTTTCAGCTTTGGAGATTAGATCGTATGCCTCAATGAAATCCATAGTTTGAATAGTAGATACGTGCGGCCTGAGGTCAGGTCGAAGTCTTTTGCGAAACTCCTCAATGCGGTCCGCCGCTGTACTCACCAGCGTGGGTTCAAATTGGGCGAGATGGACAAATCTTTGTTGGTATTCAGGGAGTGTCATATCTCCTTGCTTTAATTCGATAAATTCAGCACGTTTCTCTTCACGGAATCGAGCTGGTATATATTCTTTCTTGAACGCCCAATCGAAGAATTCCCATGTCCAAGGTTTGGGTGTGTTTGGATTTTCGTCAGTACGTTTCCACCATTCGTAGGCTTCCTTGCGGAGCAATTGAGATGCAAATTTTGGATGATCAACGAGAGGTATGTTCAAATTTTGTAGTACACGAGCGGTCTGCTCGATCCATTCAAGAGCAATTTGGGGTTCGGCAATTCGATCTCCCAAAAACTCCTCAGCACCATTATCTTTTAAGGTTTTGAAAGTGATCAAACGAGGTGGTGGTGGAGGTGGTTGAAACACAGGGGCATTGGTCATTTGTTGCAAGAAGTTTACCATTAAGGTAGGTAGCATAACGTCAGGTTGACTTCCAATATTTTGATCATTTTGGGGAACATGTAGTGAGTTCACTTGTTCACTTTGAATAGGAGGTGTGAAACTGGATACTTCAGTATGAACATTTTTGTGCCCATCGTTTGGCACTTGGTTACTTTGATCGTGAGCGATTTCATGACTCATTCTACAATAACAGAAATTCTTTCGTTAGGATTCTTGACGAGTTGACAACGGGTATTTATTCTATGAAACTACATCGATGTTTAAGTCACTAATTGTGTCATAACAATGCGTCACCTCATTCAACAAGATTGAGCTATCCATAGCTTCTAACAAGTAGGTTCCTTTGAATTTGACCAAACAAATTGTCAATGCTTAGTAAAGGGTAGCGATTCTTGATCGTCAGATTGTCTGCCTTAACAGAGATGTCATAGTATCTTTGACCGTAAGTCAATCTTAGAGAGCACAATGGATTCTCTAAGCTGATCAAATAAGTCATAGATACGAAATAAGGATAACGTCAATTTCCTTGTATGATAAAGTTTTGCAAGGAATTGTTGTTGAACGAACGATTTCGATTCACACAGTATAATTGCATATTGTGTTGTAATGAGTTAGACATCATAATGGGATACTTTTAGACAACAAAGTTTATTGATTCTAAACGTTTGTGTTTAAATCAGCAATCCGATCGTCTTCAATCCACATGAGGATCTTTGACAGCAGCTTCGCGAATGTTATTCAACATTAGGCGTTTTTTCATAGTCGTGTTACTTCTATGCGACTTTGCGATATAGATCAGCTTCGTCAATCGCGATATGATAAGTACGTTGATAACGTATCACAATTTTTTTTTATTCTTTCATCTCTTCACCGAGTACAAAAAATCTACTTGAGTCTATGCTCGATATAATTTCACTACTAACAATTGTTATCTAGTGAGAATTTTAACAAAGTCAATATTTATCTAATAAATTCTCATACCTTTCCTGGAGCAGAGGGATGCGAGAGTCGTGGATGTGACTGACACATTTTTTTTAATTCAAATTTTGATCCGAAGATCGGTTTTAAAACCATTTGCTCCGATACCAAACTGTAACACCCTAATCCGTCCAGGTCTGCAGCCCCATTCGGACTAAAGTATTTAACTTGGTAATCGTAAAAATTTAAAACTTTTCAAACACACTTTATTAATCCCAATAATATTTTTCAATACATATACAATACGGAGTATTCAACGATATTGCGGAAGCGATTTTAATATTGACGTATCATAAGTTGTTTCAAAACTTGTCACATCCATCCCGGCAATCTCGCCCCATCTGCCGCCAGGATCACATTCTGCTTTCTGCTTACCTGCGTGTAGCAAATAAAACACACTACACGCTCAGCGGTAAAGCTGAGTAAGCATATCTAATGCGTCGAACATCCATATAAACTGAATCTAAATTCATAATCAAATCATTTGATATCATGCACACAATGTTCATTTCAGACATTCACAGTTTTGGTATTGTTCAGTTCATATCAATACATTTTTTTCAATTCAGATAATATTTCAACAGTGCTCTTAAATTATTATTAATCTAAGGCCAGATTATAACAATGCTCTTAGCTATTCTTAGTCTAAGGCCAGGTCATAATAATGCTCGTAGCTATTCTTAGTCTAAGGCTAGATCATAATTTCTATAACCAGATTCTTAAAAGGCAATTATTAATCAGACACTTAAACTATCATTAGTTTAAGGCAATCGATTTCGGACACTTAACTGCAGTTAGTTAAGGCAATCAGACACTTAAACTATCACTAGTTTAAGGCAAATGATTCGGACACTTAACTGTAGTCAGTTAAGGCAACAACAATATAGCGATTGATTAACATTAGATCGGGCATTCCCAAACGAGTGATCCTCTAGTTTGGTCTATGAATCCCATTTATGCGTTTTTATCTAATTCATCAAATGTTCATGTTTTCATAAGCCTGTTCTAATACAAGATCTATTCTAGAGGTCTTCTAGATAGCCTTAACATCAATTAACTAATAGGTATATCTTAGAGTTCTTCTAGATACCGTTTAACAATACAAATCGTTTAATAATTATCAATATATTCATTACTCTCATGGCTGAATCATCAATAATCATTTTGATCAGTTAGTTCATTATTCATGATCATCCATAATAATCATTCATCATAATCATTAATCAACATAACAATTGATAACAAATAGCGGTCTAATTTTGAGTGTTAACACTCTAACTTACCGTCATGCATCACATAATGTTTTATATGCCTAAAACATCATTTTTATTATACAAAATCATATTTGTATTGTTCATAATTAATTGTTATCAAAAATAGGATTTTAGAGCATATTTTCAGGAATATATTTTCGTAGCAGGATCTGGAATTGAGGAAAATAATTTAAAATAATCATTTAATTTATAAAAATTGATTTATATAATTTTAAATAATCCATTAATTCATAATAATCTATTTTTACAATTTAAATAATCAATTAATTCATTATAATCGATTTTTTCAATTTAAATAATCAATTAATTAATTTTAATCGATTTTTACAATATAAACAATCGATTAATTCATAAAAAATCGATTTTTACAATTTAAATAATCCATTAATTCATAATAATCGATTTTTACAATTTAAATAATCAATTAATTCATAATAATCGATTTTTACAATTTAAATAATCAATTAATTAATTTGAATCGATTTTTACAATATAAATAATCGATTAATTCATAAAAAATCGATTTTTACAATTTAAATAATCCATTAATTCATAATAATCGATTTTTACAATTTAAATAATCAATTAATTCATAATAATCGATTTTTACAATTTAAATAATCAATTAATTCATAATAATCGATTTTTACAATATAAATAATCAATTAATTCATAATAATCGATTTTTACAACATAAATAATCGATTAAATGGTACTGATTTCGAACCACTGATCTGAATAAAATTCTAATCGATTTTTAGTAAGTAAATAATCGATTTTTGGCCACTGTTCATCATCTTCTTCCTCGGGTCAGTTTTAACATTATCATTTTTAATCACCAAACTTCAATTTAATTATATAAAAATGTTCTCCAATGTTCACAGATCATTTTAGAGTCATTAATTCGTAATTTTAACAACAATTTCATGGTTTATGATTCTTGGTTCTTCAAACATGTCAAACACAAAACTCAACCAAACGACCGTTTATGAACGTAGAAACGATCTATACGAACATTCTAGTCACTAGATATATCTACGGGCTTACCTCGAAGCTTATCGAAGGTTTTGAGAATTTTCCGGCGAAACTTCCGGCGACGATTACTCTCAGCTCCGGCGACCTCTCACCAAATTGACAACACCAATGAACTCTCCACTAAACAAGGAACTGAATGATACTAAACTTACTAAGTTTTGGTGCAGAAATGGAAGCTGGTTTTTCCTCCTTATATAGGAAAATGGAGAAGGAAGAAGACAATCCTGTAGCTAGTTCTGCGTAGGAAATGACTCACGATCGGCTGAGTGGAGGAAGGGGCGCCGTCTGCACAGTCTCCCTGATTGGGACCAATTTTGATTCCAGTTGGGGTATACTTTTTGGTCAAACTTTCTCCAAATTGAAATCCGTTCGCACCGTTGCGATCAGACAGTCGAATTCTATTCAACGACATACTTTTCATAATTATTTGTAATACTTTTTCTGACATCATATTTTTGGGTGGTTGACTTTGATAGAGTAAAAATTGGTTTAATTGACTTTTCTCATAAAAGGTTCTCTTATTTAATTCATATCAATGATTCTCATGATTTATTTTAACAAATCATTTAAATATTTACATTATAAACAAATTTTTCATTTACTCTTGATTTGGGTCTGTACTCAGGTTTCCAATCAAGACCACACAAAAAGTCAATATATTGGATTTATCTCTATGAGATTTATCCAGAGTGTGATAATAGATATCAAAACATATTTCGTATCGGTCCAAAGCCCAACAACAACTTATTTTAATCAAAACAAATTTGTTTAATCGAATAATTATTTAATAATAATTCTAGGGTATGTTTCGGGTTTACATAAGGATCGGCGTATTTTCCCAAGGCGTATTTTTGAAATTCCAATTCCTCGTCCCCTCTCTGTGTCGATTGTTGACTGTCGAGTATCGACCGGCCGCCAGAGCTAGTTCCTGCTGCAAGAGTTCCGGCTGATTCCAATCATCCTCCTTCAGTTCGTCCGGTGTTCCTCCTTCAAATCGTCGTCTTTCAACTCCTCGTAGGTGGAGTCCGAACCCTAGCACAGCAGTAATCCCGACGGTAGTGCTCTGCCGTAGCCATTAGCGGTAAGTCTCAATTCTCAAACCTAATTTCATAAGTTTTATCATTTAATTTTTTTTTGATTTGAGTATGAAGTTTCAATTCTTAACTCTCAAATCTCAATTGTATAGTTTCAAATTGCATTATCCTCTTAGCATTTGGATGATTTCACAGTTCAAACTCAATTACTCAAGTGATTGCTTCATCCATAATAAGTTGTAGTAGTAATGTAATGGTAAAGCTAAGAGAGGAAACTAGAAAAAACATAATCAAATTCAAAGAAAAATAGAGAGGAAAGATTAAACTTGTGGTTATTGTGTCTCTAAGGGGCTAAGGGTGATGATGATAGATGAGTACTTTCAATTCTTTTCTACAGATTCTTTTATATTGGATTTTTATCATCTTTGCCATTTTGGTCCATGTTCTGGGTGCAATTGTTTTTTATTTATGTTTATGTCCCTATTATGGTTTTTGTCAGTTAAGAATTAAGACCCTATTTTTTACTAAATCTGACTTTGCAGCTATAGACATTCCACAGTCAGTTTTGGAAAACTATCAGCAGCACAAAAAACCCAAAATAAACTAAACTCTGTTAGATTTTGATTCATAACTTTATGATTACGTGGTCAATTGGTCATTTCTCATTGCTTGTGTGCTAAACTACTTTGGTTTTTTTTTGTAGAGTCATGGTTAGAAAGAAGGATCCACTTTGGGTACATGCTATTGATATGAATGGTAAATTTGAATGCAAGTACTGTAAACGAGTATTTTCTGGAGGTTTAACAAGATTGAAGTTTCATTTGTCTGGATTAAAAGGTAATGAAATTGAGATTTGCACACAAGTTCCAAAAGACATAGAAACTCAGGTGTGTGAAGCACTTACACAAACCTCTAAAAGGCTTAGAGTTGGATCTAGCACAACAACCTCTAGAATTGGTGGTTCTACTATGTCTTCTCATCCTTCATTGCATCAAACTACCATGCCTAAAATGGTAAAAAAAATGGACAAGAGCGATATAGATGACTTGCTTGCCATATTTTTCATTCAAAATAATATTGCATTCAATGTTGTGCAACAAAAGTCATTCATCAATCTTGTTAAAGGAATTGCAAAGTATGGACCAACCTATAAATTGCCAAGCTATTCAACACTACGGACCAAACTTATTCCAAGAGAAAAAAAAGAGTTGATGAATATGTTGATGAGGTAAAGAAATCATGGGATGTTTCAGGTTGTTCCATCATGTCTGATACTTGGACTGATCTTAAAGGAAGATGCTTTATTAATTTTATCGCATCATGTCCTAAAGGTTCAGTTGTTCTAAAATCAGTTGGGATTTCAGAAGATAAGAAAACTGGACTATTTTTAAGTCATTTGTCTTCTAAAGTCATTGACATGGTAGGACCTCAACATGTTGTTCAACTCATCACAGATAATGGTTCAAACTTTGTTTCGGCTGGGAATATGATTGTGCAAAAGTATACTTCTATTTGCTACAACAGGTGTGCAGCACATGGAATTCAGTTGCTTTTCAAAGATATATATGACCAAATTCCTTGGATTAAAAGTGTTGTTGATAATGCTAAATCTATTCAGGCATATATGTATCGACATACTATTATTACTGCTTTGATGAGAAAAGTTACAAATGGACGCGAATTGAAAAAGCCATGTGCGACTAGATCCGCTTCTAATTTTCTTGTTGTGCAATCTTCGGTTGGTCTTGAGAATGAACTACGATTGTTTGTGGCCTCTCCAGAATGATGTTTATTGGTCTGAAGCAAAAGAGTTGATACAAGCTTTAGAACCACTAGTTTGGATTCTTCGCTTAGTTGATGGTGAAGGTTCTACTTCTGGGTATTTATACCAAGCAATGGAGTTGGCCAAGGATGAGCTCAATAAAAGGGTTGTAAAAAATAGAGAGAAATATGAGAAAATGTTGGCATTATTTGGTGAGAGAAGGAAAGAGAATATCATCGATCCTATTCATGCATTTATTGCTACTCTCGACCCACTTTTCTTTAGTCATTCAAACTTTAAGCAAACTGTGGAGATGAAATCAGGCATGCTTTCTTTGCTTGAAAAAGTAATACAACCTGCTGACAGGAAGGAGTTTCTAATGCAATATCGAGATTATACTATGAAGCCTTCCTCTCTATTCAATGATGTCACATATAATATGATGAAGGCATATCATCCTCGTAAGTGATTTAATTGTTTATAAATTTTATAGGTATATCGAGATTATATTAGGAAGCATTCTTCTCATGGTGTGTTTAATTGCTTGTATGACTATTTTTTTAAACTTGAATAATGTTACATAGGTTAACTTCAAAACTATTACCTTGAAATTTACATTGAAAAATTGTAAACATTAATTGATGCATCACAATTGGTATGTCTCTTAATAATGTGCATTTATATTATTGTTATTTTTAATCATTTCTTTATTCTATATGTTTATTACAAGGTGTATGGTGGGAATTTAGTGGTGACTCTCAACCAGTACTACAAAAATATGCCATTCGTCTTTTGAGTCAGCCTTGTAGTTCATCTGCATGTGAGCGTAATTGGAGTGCCTTTGAAGCTGCTCAAACAAAGAAAAGGAATCGACTCACTCCAGACATGCTCGGTCTTCTTGTGTACTGTAGAATGAACACACTTATGATGCAAAATACTGAGGAAAAGATGATTAAAGATTCTGATCCAATTGATTTGAGCAAGTTGACAGAATGGCCTGATTATGGAGATGTAGAGTCATACTCTCATATTCTAAATGGGAATGAAAACAATGAAGCTCCCGGGAATTCAATTGATGATCCTAACATTGACAATGGTATGGATGATGCTGGACTTTCAGATTTTTGTGAGACTTATATCAATGATGATGATGATGATGTTTTTGCTGAATTTGGCATTTTGGAATAATTTTGTAGTTAGTGAAAGACTTTATATTTTATGGTATGGATGATGCTGGACTATTTTTCATTTTGAACATTTGCTCGATTAAGACTATTTTTTTAGCATGACTATTGTATGAACGGGCTTTACCTTTTGGATTTTGTTCAATTTTAAGCAAAATTATTGTTTTTTATTCACTTTATTATTTTTTTTGTGAATAATTATGTGCATATTATAAGACGTATTTTATATTTAGGAAACGTTTAATACACGTACGTATGCATATTATTTTTGTACGTTTGAAATATATAATAACACGTATTTTATAAATTTTTAACGTATTATACACGTACGTACGTATTTCCGTATTATACTTTTGCCGTATTTAACTAACTATGGTGGAGATCATGGGCTGAATACGTGATTGAGTAGGGATTTTAAAATATTTTCTTACTCCGTAACTGTTAAACTGAGTAAAACGGTACGCGCTTTTTTGCCCAAACTGTTCCGAATTGAAAACAGATTATGTTTTTGGAGTCAAACTATCAAAACTAGAATTTTGACGTAATCAAAATATTTTTCTAAGAACTTTTATTTTTTTCTGTGTTCGGGTCTGTCTCAGTCATAAATTAATTTAACAATATAAATGATATAAAAATATATGAATTTAATCCAAATGATAAATATGATGTTGTCAAGTGTCAAAAATTAAGTATTCTAATCTTATGAAATCTCTTTTGAATTGAGTTTATTTTATGGGTCAAAGTTACAAATTTTAATATTTAAAATCGTCATAGCTTGAAATCTATAAATCAGATTGGTTCATAAAATGTCCTGTTGGATTTGTCTCTTCGAGACATATCCATAAAAATAAGTTTTTTAACAAAAAGTAATTACTTTGATTTTTTTTGTCAAACGTATAAATATTTCTTATTGGACAGAATTTACTTTTGTTTTATAATAAATTTTAAGCCATATTTTGAGGCGTTACACTGATCCTTGAGATAAAGTGATCAGAGAGAACTTTGAAGTTCTTTCTGCCGGTCGGAAACAATTGAGAAGTGGCCTGATTTATTTACCGGTCAGAATTCCTATGATGATATTCTAAGAAGCAAGAGCAAAGTATCATTTAACGAGCAAGCAGATATGCAAGATTAACCGGGTAGGAAAACAAACATGGCATTCAAAACAGGAAATGTCAAATGTTTACAAGTATGTCGGGCATACCCGGGGAAATTTCTGCTCAAAGTTTACAAAAATAACCGGGCGCAGCCGGGGAGATTAGTCGAGGGGGAAAGGGGGAGTTGGCTCTTCTTTCGAGATTGGAGCCAGGCCATAGGATGCAGCGCTGAAGTTCGGATCTCTTCTGAGCAGTACCCGGTGAGAGGCGATCCGGTCCTTCTTTTGACCGCTCTTGAATCCGAAGGATCCAATCGCGGTAATCATCTTCCTTCCTTCAGGCTCCCGGGACAGAAGCCTGAAGGACTCCATCGTGGTCTCTGGAGTCGCCGTCATCACCCGGACAGCTTCAGCTTTATTCCCTTCCACCCAGGAAGCTGCGCGCCCGGGGAAGGTTTCTTCCTTCTCCGCCATCTCCCTCTTGGCTTCAGACACCTCGTCCATCAGCCGGCAATTCTCTTCCTTGAGGTGAGAGATCTCCGCCCTCATAGACCCGGCCAGCTCGGATAGCCTGGTCAGCTCATCAGCTTGGCTCTTTAGGATGAGAGCCATCTCCTCCTTCTCCTTCTTCAGCCGGGCAAACTCCGAAGGAGAGCCTAACCCCAGCCGATCAGCTGTGAGGGGTCCAATCTCCCCCGCATGCACAAAAAGAAATAGCCCGGTAAGATTCTCGTCAAGGGAAAAAGAAGATCAAGACCAGGATAGCAGCAGGACTTACCTCTTTCAGCCTCAGGCCCAGATTGATGAAGGCCTCTTCGATGGTCTGGCCGGCCGGCTCAGAATCCGACCTTGCCCTCTTCTTGGCATAAGAAGGGTGTGTGGTGGCCACCTTCTTCGTTCGTCGACCGGTCTTCTCCTTTTCCTTCCCCTTAGACCGGTTGTCTTGGGGTTCGTCCTCGTCAAGAATCTCCACGGTCTCTTGGTTGACCAGGAAGGTTTTGGTAGGGTTGGCCTGGGAGCCCCCGGTTTCTCCCGCTAGTTGGTCACCAGGGATGGCAAACTCTTCGAACTCCATATCTGCAGAAGAAACTAAAATCATTAAGTATAAGCAACGGTACTGGTCAAAGCACAAATCACAAGAAGAATGAAAAATACCAGGGTGGTTCTGGCCCTCAGCCTCTGCAGTGTTGCCCGGGGAGGGTGCCCTGCTGCTTCATGGGCCTGGGAGGTACCCTCACCACCCGACTCCACCCTCCAAACCCAGCTGCCATAATGGAAGATCCTCCCGGTGAAAGGATCCCCGCGCATAAGGATTTCAAGATTCGCTTCCAAGTCAGGGGAGGAAGCCGGTGCAGCATACTCTTGATCGAGCAGATGGTCATTCCATTTCAGACCGGCAAAAGGAGTGACGAAGGGGGGAAACTCGATGAAAACAAATTTTTCCTTCCATCCCCGGTCACTCTGGGAGACTTCGGAAATGAACTTCCTACCGGTACGGGCTTTGAAGAATACAAAACCTTCGCAGCCAGACCCGCCTAGTAGGACTTCGAAACAAAAAAGGAAAAGACGCAAAGAGGGATCGATTTTCAGATGAGTGCAGATATTTAAAAAGGAATGAAGATACCGGTGGGCGTTAGGGGTTATTTGGCCGGGTAAAATCCTAAATGCATGGCATACTTCGGTTAGGAGGGGGCGAAGAGGAAAAACGATGCCCGCGTCTAGGGAAATCGTGTGAAACCCTATCCTATCCTCCCGGTGGGGTTCAACAATGTTGGGCCAGTCATGCTCATACAGAAGGGTATACCCATCCGGGAGCCTCCTACGGATTTTATTCAGAGCAATTTTAGATACATGGGAAGGAATGTCAAGAACGTAGAAGGTGGGGAGCGGAAAGTAACCAGCGGTATGAAGCCGCTCCTCCCACGCGTCCCGAGTTTCGTTTTCAAGGTCATAGGGACCCGGTTCGTCATCAACCGGCTCTTCCCTCCCCATAAAAACTTCACCGGGCATCTGATTAACAGGTTGCGGGTCGGGGATAGAAGAGTTGGGAACCTGACCGGGCATGGAGTCAAGAGAAGAAGACCCGGTCGAGGAAGATGAGTTGGAGTCCTCAAAGGAGCAGTCCTCCGAGGACGAAATCCTAT
This sequence comes from Cuscuta australis, assembly GCA_003260385.1. Classification (NCBI taxonomy): domain Eukaryota; kingdom Viridiplantae; phylum Streptophyta; class Magnoliopsida; order Solanales; family Convolvulaceae; genus Cuscuta; species Cuscuta australis. The sequence goes on along the minus strand of NQVE01000140.1, from coordinate 1,152,677 downwards.
CGCTAAAAGAAGACATAACCGGGAAAGAAAGTAGAGAAGGAATTAAGGGGAAACTTACTTGACTCGGAGGGCTGGATAGCGAAAGAGAAGGAACTTGACCGGTGAAAGCTCTGAGACTTGATCGCGGAAAGTGAACAAAGGAAAAGGGTGGAGGCCTTTATATAGGAAGAGGATGGCTGAAAGGAGTGACGTGGCCTCTTTAGGTTGCGCCGCGTCAGGCGGCGCAATGATGACCCACTGGCAGGCGAAACGACGGGTCTGCAGCCGACTAATTGCAACGGTTGGTGCGCAACACGTGGCGAAAATCAAAGTTTAAAGTTCAAATTTCAAAAATTTTAGGCGGGAAGAGCCAAAATTTCAAAATTAAAGTCCTATTTCAGATTTTTTACTTCCCGCTCATGACAAATTGCATGACCGAGAAATGGAGGGCTTATTGATGGGTGTATTCCACCCACGACCGGTCAAAGGAAAAGACCAATTAGTTGACCGGTCAATCTCGAAAGTCTTGGAAGGGAGACTTAAATCGTCAGCAAATCGATATGTAATCGGCCAAAAGATGACCGGTATACTTCACGAAAAAGTATACCGGTCAAACTACTTTGTCACCCTACTTATTCCCTGACTTCGATGAATTCATCCCTCGGAGATTACCCGGTATAGTTTCTAGGGTGGAAAAGTGTCGGCAGAAGAGAATCTGGAAGGGTTTGGTGTGTAGTGACCCATGTCAGTGGAGGATAGCTGGAGATACTTGAGGAATCCATCCAAGGCACTACTTGACAAAGGGAATAATCCCCCTCACAAGGCGACAAGGCAGCTCAAGGACGAAACCAGTCACCTCGCACCACATCAGCAGCGCGCCCCCACGTGGGCGCACGTGGTCCTGTCCCCCTTAGCCTAGAATAAATACTCAAGTAAACTTCAGAAAGAGGGATCCGAATTCATTCTCCCTAAACTCCCTTGTAAAAGCACCCGTGCATTCTCCGTTATAATATAAATTGGGCTACAGGTGTTCCACCTAAAGTCCTACCGGTCAATCTGCGTGTTTTTACCTTTCTTATTTTACCAACCCAAGCAAACTATTCTAGACCCGATCTAGCATTGTTTGACCGGTCAAGTAATTTACACCATCAGGGCCGGTCAACAAGAGGGTTATTTTCAAACTTGCCTTAATTAATGGGTGGGTTTATCCTATGTTATAGAGCTCGCTGTTCTGAACCCGATTGCGCAAACGGATCATGAATCGGACCTATTGGGCCCAAGATACGATTGACGAATCAGGTAATTGGGGTTAAATTATCCTAATTGGTTAAATAATGTAAAGTGGACCCTAAATATATTTAAGGAAAAATTACCCAAAATAATCTCAACTTTACTCGGTCTTTCAAAAATAATCCCACCTTTCACTGTGATGCATAATAATCCCAATTTTACTGAAATTTGCCAGTTTTGGGTCGCCGTTAAGTTTCTAACGGAGGGATAACGGAAATGCCCGTTTTAGGCAACAAAATGAAAGTTCGGATTATTTTTGATGAATTTTCGTTTTTTAATTTTTTTTTGAAATTTTTATTTAAATTTTTTGAATTACTTTCAACCTCCATTTCTTTTTCTTTTTTAAAGATTATTCTTACCTTAGAAAAAAAATAGATATAAAAAATAATGAAAATAAGAAAAATAACTAAAACCATACAAAATTAATCAAATAAATAATGTAATATTTATTTTATTTCTTACCAGTTTCTGTTTAATTTCTTACCAAGTTTGCAGCGGTGGTTCTTCCCTCAACCCTAGCCTTCAATTTCGTCAATTTTGAGGTGATTTGTTGTTTCTATACCTTCCGTTAGCGTTAATTCGTAGATTAGAACTTCCTTAACGTATAATTTAGTAATTGATTGTGAATTTGATTGTTAATTGATGAATTTGGTTGGGTTTGAAGAAATTGGGGGTTGAACACCGCCGGATTCCGGTGAGACGCCAGCGACGGAAGTCGGCAGGTCGGTCAGGGCTCTGACAGTGGCTTGGGTTGGCTGTGTGGGATCCAATTGGGTCCAATTAGTTCCCATTGGATTCAATTTGGGTCTAGTTGGGTTCAATCAGGTCCGTTCGGGTGCAATTGGGTGTAATCAGGTCTGTTTGGACTCAAATTGACGCAATTGGGGCTGTTTGGGATTGTTCGGGTTGCTGTGAATCACCCAACAGGGCTTTTTGGTCGGGCTACGGGCTCGGGCAGCCGGGTCGGCTACCGGCGGTGGTGCTGGGGTTGGTCTGGTGACAATGGAGACTGCTCCGGCGGGGGCAGCGTGCTTGAGGATTGATTCCTTGGGCTTGATTCCGCGCAGGTAAGTTGGGTTAATTGTAATTTTAGTTTGTTTGATTATGCATGACAGTAATCGTGGGTCTTTGGCCTGGATAGGCCGCTACGTGATTTGTTGTGAATTGTTAACTGAGAGTTAAATTAAATTGATCTTATTCATGAAAATTGTGGATTATGCATAATATATGGGAAATAGGCCACCTAGTATAATTAGGCGGACCTGAATTGGATTGACTGATTGAATCACCAATAGGATATGGTTAGGAAATTGGCCATTGCGGGGCGTCGTCGCACACCTGGTGGTCTTGGGTTAAAAACGTACATACGGAAGTCCGCGACCTGTCCTGGCATCGTAGGGACAGGGGCTTCAACCTGCCCAAAGTGAATCTCCTTTGGGTTTCTGAGCTGGCCCTTTTATAGCATCGCTTGGGGTGCCATGACTCAAAGTAGTTGATGTGGAATAAAATAAGGACATGAAGTTCAAATGGAAGGTGTTAATAAAAATATGTTTATTTAAGCTATTTTCCTCCGTGATCACATGTTCTTGTTAATTGTATGTTATTGTGGTGCTATTCTGTGAGTTAATGCTGGCTTAGGTACATTTTCACTCAGCGTTTCACTGAGCGTGTAGTTGTTGTTGTTTGACTACACACAGGTAGGAACCCAGGACTAGATGAGCAACCCGGAGGCAGTGATGCGGCGTGATGTGGATGACTTAAGTGTTTACTGAACCCTTGAATTTCAATATTTAATTATTTGGACTTTTGGAATGTTATGTTGCTGTTAAGCTTCCACAAGGTTTGGATTTATTTTCTTACTCCGATGAACTTTTGGGTTAAACTTAAATTATTGTGAGTGGTGTTTTTTTAATTATTAAACAATGGTTTTAAATAAATTGTGCATGCGAATACCAACGTAGTGACAACCCGATTCGCAAACCCGTTTGTTCGGGTTACGCGAGTTAAGGGTGTTACAATGTCTCTATATATAGGGATTACAAGAGAGAGTCCTATTCCTAGTAGAAAAGGAATAAAGTAATTATGGTAATACAAGAATAAGGAAACTAAATAAAATAATATTAGGAGTCTTCCTATTATCCCCCCGCAAGCTGATCAACGGATACGAGGGACAGCTTGGAACACAAATAATGGAACGGAGTCGGAGGAAGCGGTTTTGTTAGGATGTCAGCAAGCTCCTCAGAAGAAGGAACATGATGTGTAGTCATAGTGCCAGCCATAACCTCGTCTCGAACAAAGTGACACTCAGAGCCAAAATGCTTCATGCGATCATGGAGAACGGGATTCTTGGTGACACAGATTGTGGACTCATTATCACAATAATTCTTAGGTTTCGTAGGCGGAACATGCAGAGCATCCATAATATAACGAAGCCACATCGCCTCTGCCACCCCCGCGGCCATAGCGCGATACTCAGCTTCGGTGGAGGAGCGCGAGACGCGAGTCTAATTTTTGTGCACCATGAGATAACATTCGGCCCCAGCATAAGAAGATACCCAGTGGTGGAACGACGATCATCTTTGTCATTAGCCCAGTCAGAGTCTGAATAAACATCAAGATCAAGAGAGCTTTTTCTGAACAGAAGGCCATGAGAAGAAGTACCCATCAAGTAGCGAAGAATACGTTTGAAAGCCAAGTAATCCTTCTCTGTAGGATTATGCATGGTCTGAGAAACTCGATTCACAGCATACTGAATATCAGGGCGAGTTACCGCAAGATAGTGTAGACCACCCACAAGGCTACGGAACAATGTTGGGTCGGAGAAGGTGGACGAGATCTCCTGGGTTGGCCGCGCCACCATCGGAGTGACAGTGGGTTTGCAATCAGTCATGCCAGCCCATTGAAGAAGATCAAAGATGTATTTTGTCTGATGAAGCAAGATAGTATCCGCAGAGCGACGAACCTCAATGCCAAGAAAGAAATCTAGCGGACCCAAGTCTTTGAGGCGAAAATTTTTATGCATAGCCTGAGTGACAGCAGAGATGAGATCAGAAGAGCTCCTGTAATAATGATGTCATCAACATATAGGAGAACAATGACCATGCCGCGGGAGCTGTGAAAAGTGAACAGACTGGTGTCATGACGACAGCACTGGAAGCCAAGTCCCTGCAAAAAAGTAGCAAAACAGGTGTACCAAGCACGAGGAGCCTGTTTAAGGCCATACAAAGATTTGCGTAGCTTGCAAACAAACTCAGGCCTATTTAGATTGACGTAGCCCGGTGGTTGAGACATATAAATATCCTCATCGAGTGTACCATGGAGAAAGGCATTGGTAACATCAAGCTGGTGAAGAGGCCAATCATAGTGTAGAGCAAGAGTGAGTACCAGATGGATGGTTTGTTGCTTGACAACCGGGCTGAACATCTCTTTATAATCAATGCCATACTCTTGATGGTGCCCTTTGGCCACTAGACGAGCCTTGTACCGAGAGACGGAGCCATCCGGATTCCGTTTTATGTGATACACCCACTCGCAACCAATAGGATCTCGGCCCTTGGATAGGGGCACCAAATCCCATGTGCGCTGTTCATTCAGAGCTGCGAATTTCTCATCCATGGCATGGCACCAATAGCTATTCTTGGAGGCTTGGTGATAGGTGTGAGGTTCAGAGGTAGGAGGGGAGGTATCAATGGTGGTAGCAGTATAGGTTTTAGGCTTGAAAATGCCTGATTTAGCACGGGTTTGCATGGGATGGGCATTTGTTGTGGTGAGCAGTTCTGTTGACGGTCGACCGTGTGGGGGTGAGCGGGTAATGGTATCGACCGTTTGTAGAGATTCAGAGAGGGGTTGGGAGGGCGGTCGACCGTGGGGTGGGGAACGATCCATGTGGTGAACCGTCTTCAGAGGTTCAGAACGGGTGTGAGGGGACGGTCGACCATGGGTGGATGTCTGAGGGGGAACGGTCGATCGTTTGCGGAGCAGTAGCAGACGGAACGATTTGAGAGCTGTGCGGTGCCGAACCTTGTGAGCCTGGTCTGGGAGGAAAGATGGGGATGATGCCTAAGGGGTTGGAGGAGGGTGGGGTAGATAGAAGTTTAGAGTAGGGAAACTAATCTTCTACAAAACGAATATGACGGGAGACATACGTTTTCTAAGAAATAGGATCATAACACTTGTAACCTTTTATGGTGGGATGATAACCCAGGAAAACACGGGGAGTGGAACGGGGTTGAAGCTTGTGATGTGTGTGAGTGCGAAGCCAGGGATACACAAGACAACCAAAAGGACGAAGGTGAACATAATCCGGAGGCCAACCATAGAGGGCTTCAAAGGGGCATTGGTTATTTAGGGTGGCTGTGTGTAGGCGATTTATAAGGTAGTTGGCTGTAGCAAGGGCTTCAACCCAAAAGGAGACAGGAAGGTGGGAATCATAGAGTAAAGCAATGACAGTCTCAATGAGATGCCGATGCTTGCGTTCAGCAACACCATTCTGTTCAGGGGTGTAAGGGCAGGACGTGTGATGCAGAATCCCAAGATTTTGAAGAAAAATGCCAAAGGCTGTATTTACAAATTCTTTCCCATTATCACTTCGAAAAATCTGAATATTTGAATTAAATTGAGTTTTAACCATTTTTTCAAAGCTAGTGAAAACGGAGTAAGCTTCCGATTTGTGTTTGAGAGGGTAAATCCAAGTAAATTTACTAAAATCATCAACAAAGCAGATATAGAAACGAAACCAGAGATAGATGGAACAGAGGTTGGTCCCCAAGCATCAGAATGAATTAGTTGAAAAGGCGTTGTGGCCTTATGTTCAGAGAGTTCAAAGGATAAACGACAAGACTTAGACACATGACAGGACTCACAATGTAATTGATCAGAAAATTTAAAACCTAAAGTAGACAAAATAGACTTGGCAACAGCAGGAGCCGGATGTCCAAGCCGGCGATGCCAGGTGGATGCAGTGACAGCTTGACACACAATAGGGATAGGCTTGGAAGGAAGGGTATAGAGACCATGCTCACAGGGACTGGCACCGCACAGCTCTCAAATCGTTCCGTCTGCTACTGCTCCGCAAACGGTCGACCGTTCCCCCTCAGACATCCACCCATAGTCGACCGTCCCCTCACACCCGTTCTGAACCTCTAAAGACGGTTCACCACATGGGGAGGGCGGTCGACCGTGGGGTGGGGAACGAGTAAGACAAGGAGGATGTGACCGACAGAGAAGAGATAGAGGCTTGACGGTAATGGAGATTATATATTTATTTGAGCGACGTGAAGGGGTGCGAACAGATAATTATATGCGAGCGGGAAAAAACTGACCGCACGGGCAGTCAGTTGTAGACTTATTTGACCGGAATGCTCACCTTGGAATGATCCTCCGACGAGTTGTTATTTTATACTGTAGTATGTATCCCTAACCTCTTGAAAATCACACATTCGCAATTTTTTTTAACGCCACAAAATGTGGGATACACAAGTGGTTGAGGTACATAAATGCTGTTCTAACATATTTTTTAATATTATCAGTAATTTTTTTATAGGTAAAAATAACTACCAAAATTTGTGTAAACTTTTGAGAGTTGATTCTACCGCGCGTTTATTTATGACAAAGTGAGAAAGGTAAAAGAATGCCAAGAGTGCAATAGTCAAGTTCCATCCTTTGTAAATGTTCTCAAAAGTTTACTCTGTTAATCATAATGCTTTTACAGGTACCAAATGCATGTTCTATTATTTTCCATTAACATGCAATTAAAATCTAATTTACCTGCACTCTCATCCGATCGAGTCTGGCAAAACCCTCAAAAATAAGGCTCATTTTTTTTATTTTACTCCCTCCGTCCGAAAAGTCAAAATAGATACTACCTCCGTCCCGCTATATTCGTCCACTTTTGACTTTTGAAACTGTTCATCTAAATACTTTGACTCATCAAATTCTCTCAATGTGTAAGCCTAAATATAGTCATGTATGATCTTGTTTGATTTGTCTTAACATATAGATTATTAATATATAATTTCTATAATTTTTTAATATACAAATTATAAGATAAAATGAATAAAGAAGTGCATTGGATGGTGTGTAAAAATGAAAGTGGACAAATATAGTGGGACAGAGGGAGTATTTCTTTTCTGAACGGATGAGTATTTATGATCTTTGACAAAAATGCTAGAGGTAAACTTAAATGTACCTCATGCATTGTACATCACACATTTTGTGGTATAAAAAAAAAAGAAAAAAAGAAATAGAATTTGTGTTTACAAAATTGGAGCACCTACACCATTTTGTGTACACAGCCTTTTGGGTCTTGTAGCCACAAACCTATAGGTGCAACTGTTGCGGGAAGTAGTTTAGTCGTAGACTCGTAGGATTAGACCGCCATAATGTGTGCGCACTCTTCTTTATCTTTATCTGTAGAATTAATGTATTTTTACTCCAAAAGTGTACTTCAATTATTTTAAATTGACACAAAGTATCGATTTGACAGTTTGTAGTGACAAAAAATATCAATTCAATTTTTTTTTTCTAAATATCAAATTGACATTTTTTATCAGTGTAATATGTCAAACTGGTACTTTGTATCGATTCTAAACGGTTGGGGTACAAAATTGAGTACACTTTATGATGTACCCCTATGAGGTATATAAGAGTGGATAGAAACTGGAAACGAATTTTGGTAATAAATGTGCTAATGTGTCTATTTGGTATAAAAGGGTTAGATGTTCGTGTTTGGCACCAAAATGAACCTGCAAGTTCCTTATCTATGCAATTTTAATACTCATTGAGGAAACCGCTTTTTCGGGGCGTCGACCCGACGAAATCGGTACCGGGTCGGCACCGCACCGAATAGCGAAATTCGGAAATTAAATAAATAAATAAAGCGGAGAGAAAGTATTTATACGTGGAAACCCAAATCGGGAGAAAACCACGGGCCTTTTTAGGCGGTGTCATGCCAAAGGGGAGGAACTTTTATTAATCTCGGGGGAATTTACATATACATCACTGTAGGAGCTTGGAGCCATTAATGGAGCTCCAAGCTAAAAGAAGAAGAAGAATGAAGAATTGTAGGAACATGTTGTAGGAATCTGGCCTCCCCCCTCCCTCCTTCGTAGCCTGCATTTAAAGAGGAGAAGGAAATAATTGATGGAGACAAGAGGGGACATTGTCCATGTGAAGCCCATGTGCGGCATGTGGTTTCCATGTGGTAGTGTTCCACGGGTCCCGCCAAATGTCTCCACATCACTTCAAATATATTCTTCTGTCCATATATCTCTGGTTCTGTCTTGAATAATTTATCTGATTTATAAATTGGGCCAGATAAAATTGGGCTTTCTTGTACTGTTCAAATAATATTGGATTAGGAAAAATCCCTAATCCATCACATGCCCCCCTAGTTTTGAGCCTGTCTTGGGGAGTGATGGAAACCGCTTTTTCGGGGCGCCGACCCGATGAAATCGGTACCGGGTCGGCACCGCACCGAATAGCGAAATCCGGAAATTAAATAAATAAATAAAGCGGAGAGAAAGTATTTATACGTGGAAACCCAAATCGGGAGAAAACCACGGGCCTTTTTAGGCGGTGCCATGCCAAAGGGGAGGAACTTTTATTAATCTCGGAGGAATTTACATATACATCACTGTAGGAGCTTGGAGCCATTAATGGAGCTCCAAGCTAAGAGAAGGAGAAGAATGAAGAATAATAGTAGAACTAGCAGGAAATTGGCCTCCTTGAGTATGTAGCCTCGTAGGAGAATCATTGGTCTCTCCCCTTCCCCTCTTCGTAGTATTGTATTTAAAGGGGAGTATATGCATGCATCCCAACAATGCCATGAGGTGGCCATGTCACCTCCATGTGCATATGTTTAGTATATGGGCTCCACTAAATATTTTTACATCATTTCAAATATATTTTTCTGTCCATATATCTCTGGTTTTGTCTTGAATAATTTATCTGATTTATATCTTGGGCCAGATAAAATTGGGCTTTCTGGTATTGTTCAAATAATATTGGATTATGAAAAATCCCTAATCCATCACATGCCCCCTAGTTTTGAGTCTGTCTCGAGGAACGAGACAGATTCAAAACTATATAACTCAGTGGGTTGCCTCATGGGATAAAACTTTTCTTGGAACCTCGGCAAGAGGACCTTCTTTTTTTAGAGGGTCTCGTTACCTCGTGGGTAAGGATTTAACTTAGTGTATCTCGAAAGAGGACTTTTCTCGGGGATTTGGTGCCTCTTGGAAGAGGACTTTTCTCAGGGATTTGTGCCTCTTTAGAGGAGGACCTTCTCGGGACTTTGTGCCTCTTTAGAAAAGGACTTTCTCGGGACTGTGTCTCTTTAGAAGAGGACCTTCTCGGGACTTTGTGCCTCTTTGGAAGAGGACTTTCTCGGGACTTTCTGCCTCTTTAGAAGAGGACTTTCTCGGGACTTTGTGCCTCTTTAGAAGAGAACCTTCTCGGGACTTTGTGTCTCTTTGGAAGAGGACTTTCTCAGAACTTTGTGCCTCTTTGGAAAAGGATTTTCTCGGGACTTTGTGCCTCTTGGAAGAGGACTTTTCTTTCTTTTTAGTTCCTCGGGAAGAGGACTCAGTGCCTCTTGGAAGAGGACTTTTCTCGGGGATTTGGGCCTCTTAGATGAGGACTTTCTTGGGACTTGGTGCCTCTTCGGAAGAGGATTTGGTGCCTCGGGGAAGAGGACTTTTCTCGGAGCTTGGTACCCCTTGGAAGAGGACTTTTCTCGAGGACTCGTTGCCTCTGGGAAGAGGGCTTTTCTCGGGGATTCGTTGCCTCTAGGAAGAGGGCTTTTCTCGGGGCTCTTTTTTCAATATTCTTTGGGAGTCTCTAAACCCTCACCTGATATCTATCTGACGGTGGTTGGGCGCTCCGCTCTTAGAATTATAGACAATCTCCGTCCACCTTTCTCTTCGTCCCTGTCCCTCCAATTGAGGGGGGCCTACTCTAATCTCTTTATAGGATTCTTTCCTTTTGGGTAGCTTGTTCTTAATGGGCTGGGCTTCAGCCCATCCTTAAGCCCCAATCCTTTTCCTTATCCTATCTTTCCTCAACCTCGGTACGGGAGTCTATTACTATCTCCAGTAATTCGATCACTTAACTCGATCTAATTACTGACCTCTGCTTTATATTCTCCAGTAATCCGATCACCTTACTTGATCTAATTACTGACCTCTGCCTTCTATTCTTTTACATTATTACTTTTATCACCTTATACAACTCGGAACGGACCACCTGAGGCTTGATCCGTCCATTTGAGAGACCCATGAAGTTGGAGCGGTCCACTGGAGGCCAAATCCGTCCATGTGAAGGACCTATGAAGATGGAGCGGTCCACTGGAGGCCAAATCCGTCCATGTGAAGGACCTGTGGAGATGGAGCGGTCCACTAGAGGCCAAATCTGTCCATGTGAAGGACCTATGAAGATGGAGCAGTCCACTGGAGGCCAAATCTTTCCATGTGAAGGTCCTATGAAGAAGGAGTGGTCCACTGGAGGCCAAATCCGTCCATGGGAAGGACCTATGAAGATGGAGCGGTGCACTAGAGGCCAAATCTGTCCATGTCAAGGACCTATGAAGATGGAGCGGTCCACTGGAGGCCAAATCCGTCCATGCAAAGGACCTATGAAGATGGAGCGGTCCACTGGAGGCCAAATCTGTCCATGTGAAGGACCTATGAAGATGGAGCGGTCCACTAGAGGCCAAATCTGTCCATGTGAAGGACCTAAGAAAGTGGAGCGGTCCACTGGAGGCCAAATCTGTCCATGTGAAGGACCTAAGAAAGTGGAGCGGTCCACTGGAGGCCAAATCCGTCCATTGGATGGATCCTTGAAGTTAAAACGGTCCATTGGAGGATAAATCTGTCCATGTGAAGGACCTATGAAGATGGAGCGGTCCACTGGAGGCCAAACCTGTCCATGTGAAGGACCTATGAAGATGGAGCGGTCCGCTGGAGGCCAAATCTGTCCATGTGAAGGAGCCATGAGGATGGAGCGGTCCACTTGAGGCAAAATCTGTCCATTTTTGGGGCCTTTGAAGCTGGAGCGCTCTAGATCCGTCTCTGGCTCGCTGAAGAGGACCGCTGGAGAAGACCGCCGAAGAGGACCGCCGGAGAGGACCGTCGGAGAGGACCGTCGGAGAGGACCGCGGAGAGGACCGTCGGAGAGGACCGCTGGAGAGGACCGCGGAAAGGGCCGCCGGAGAGGACCGCGGAGATGACCGCCGGAGAGGACCGCAGAGAGGACCGCCGGAGAGGACCACGGAGAGGACCGTCGGAAAGGATCGTCGGAGAGGACCGCGGAAAGGACCGCCGGAGAGGACCGCGGAGAGGACTGTAGAGAGGGGCTCGCTACTTCCGTCCGTGGTTCGCCGGAGGAAGTCGGAGCTCGCCGGATCTCGTCGAAGATGAAGGCCCGCTTGTTGTCGATGAGGCTTGCCGGAGCAGAGGGAGCTTGATGGACGAACTAGGGCAATCGCGGTCGCTGCCATCCGCGGCTCGCCGGAAGAGTGGGAGCTTGTTGGAGGGCCGCCGCTACTGTCTGTGGCTCGCCGGAGGAAGTGGGAGCTCGTCGGATGGCCACCGCCGCTGTCCGTGTCTTGCCGGAAGAAGTGGAGCTCGTCGAAGGCCCGCCGTTGCCGTCCGTCGAGAAGGTGGCTCTGCCGAGGGCTGGTGGCTGCTCTCCATGGTCGCCCAAGGCCAGGCGGAGCTCCCCGCTTCTTGCCGGAAGTGAGCTGCACTGGAAGGCTCGCTGAAAAGGACCCGCTGTTGTCCAATGTCTCAAAATGGCTTCTCCAGATCTGGGCGGTCAATCAAAATGATGCAGAAGAGTAGGGAGTTTGTTTTTTCTCTTCTGCCCTTTTCCCTTCAACCTCTCTCTCTCTCCCTCTTTTTTGTTTTGTCTTTTTTTTACTTTCTCAACACACTTTTTTTCTCTATTACGGACTCGGAGCACAAAAGCTTTTTGTGACGAGTCCCACAGGTGGCGCCAGTGATGGAAACCGCTTTTTCGGGGCGTCGACCCGACGAAATCGGTACCGGGTCGGCACCGCACCGAATAGCAAAATCCGGAAATTAAATAAATAAATAAAGCGGAGAGAAAATATTTATACGTGGAAACCCAAATCGGGAGAAAACCACAGGCCTTTTTAGGCGGTGCCATGCCAAAGTGGGAGGAACTTTTATTAATCTCGGGGGAATTTACATATACATCACTGTAGGAGCTTGGAGCCATTAATGGAGCTCCAAGCTAAAAGAAGAAGAAGAATAAAGAATTGTAGGAACATGTTGTAGGAATCTGGCCTCCCCCCTCCCTCCTTCGTAGCCTGCATTTAAAGGGGAGAAGGAAATAATTGATGGAGACAAGAGGGGACATTGTCCATGTGAAGCCCATGTGCGGCATGTGGTTTCCATGTGGTAGTGTTCCACGGGTCCCGCCAAATGTCTCCACATTACTTCAAATATATTCTTCTGTCCATATATCTCTGGTTCTGTCTTGAATAATTTATCTGATTTATAAATTGGGCCAGATAAAATTGGGCTTTCTTGTACTGTTCAAATAATATTGGATTAGGAAAAATCCCTAATCCATCACTCATACTCCCTCCCTCTCGCAATGTTTTACCTTTGTTCCTTTTCTCCGTCCCACAATCATTTACATTTATTCTTTTTTTAATACTATTCACCTACTTTTTGACACTATTCATCTACTTTTTGACACTATTACTCACTTTTTAACATTATTTACTCACTTTTTAACATGGTTTGACTTCTCCTTAATCTATCTATATACAAAGATAGGAGAGAAAAAGGAACAATGTTCCCGCCTAAAATATTGGGCTGGATCTATGCCAAATGGGCCTGTGAGATGGATAGACCGGAAAATGAGGCCTATTTGTGGAGTAGTGGTCAGAAAATGTATAAAAACTCCAAATTGCTTATTGAGCCACACGCCACAAAAAAGTAAACGTCTAAATCAGCATCTTTATCTCTTCTTTTTATGCGCTACAATATCTTTTAGCGTTAAAAGAAGATAATGGTTTCTTCTCCATCGCACGCTAAGCTTACAGACTTACAAAGCAAGCTTCTTTTTTCTGAAAAAAATACGGGGTTAATCGAATAATCTGCAAAACCCTAGAGGCTAGACCACATTGATGGCGATAAGACAAAGCAAGAGCGATAGGGATAACGAAGGATAGCAGTTAAGGCGTGACTATCAGCGACCACCTGAAGCCGAACCAGCTTCAATTACGTAGCCAAAGAAACTCATCTTCATCCCTCCGCTTCATATATCAGGTAAGTGGCGGAATAAAATGTGTGGATTTTTAAAGATTATATTTGGTGATTTGATTGTTAGAGTACACCTTCAATTTGGAAATCAGGTCCTCCATGAAACATGCCCTCAATGTCTGAGCTTTGCAGAACCAGTTTAAAGCTGAGAATGGAACATGATTTTAGGGCTAAGAGAGCTATATGCTTATATGCTTGAAGATGAATTTGGTTAGCGATTCTATGTAACTTTACTATTTTTAAATATCGAGATCTATGTGCAATTTGATTGTTTGAATTCTGATTGTTTTTTTTTGTTCTAAACTCACAGGAGATAACTTTCAAAAAATAATTTAGTAATTTTGTGCTATATTCCATGAACACAGGCACCTGTTTCACATTTTCCAGAATTCGTAAAGGTTTGCCAATTGTTTTGTTTTTCTCCTTTCATGTTCTTTCCCTAGCAATTCTAAAATCTCAATGGGTTAGTTTGAAGGGTTTTGTGAAGGATAGTCATAAAGATGAAGAATATTGTCTTAGAACACCAAGTAGAATGTCAGTGGAGTATATTACATTGTGGATTTGTAGGTTCTTTATAAATTATAACTATTGATTTTAAGGTTGTCTTAGAATAAATAATCTCTAGAATGAAGATATTTGAGTAAATTTTACTTTTAGAAGTGATGATGGTTAGAGAATTAGATTTTAAATGAGTTCATCGTTGTTTTAGAAGTATATTTAGTTATTTACCATGTTGATGTAAAATCAATCCCTACCCGTGCAGGCTTGGCGTCCTAATGTTGTACAAAAGACTCTTATTCCTGCACAATTCATGTCATTGCTACTATATAAGTCATTGATATATGAAATAGTGTTTTTAATTACAATTCCTACAATACCAACTAAATATGATCTAAATTATCTCAATATGAGCACAAGAAAATAGGTCTTTATAATACATGCTGTTGAACACCACTTTTTGTTAAATTTAAAGTCTATTTGGAAAGACGGGTCTCTCTAGATTGATGGACTTCATATATTGTTTGAATGGTAAACTCTTTAATTTTTAAATTAATGTTTTTGAAGATTCAAGACAGTGTTTGTGGATGAAGTGAAATTTTCATATGTCCTTTTTTAGTGAAAACATGTTTATTTAATTAATAGAAAATGCATACTATATACTTTAGTGAACCAAGTCATATATTTAATCTTATGTTCTCTTTGGGTAATTATGAGCAATCATGGGTGACTTTCATATATGATCTTGATCCCAAAAAGGCAACCAAATGTTCTCAATTTTCTTAAAGAGAGCATATTGTTAAATATATTTAATATATATTTATGTCAAGTATATTTAATGTATTTATTATTATATCATTGTATTATTGGTAGTTACCTTTTTGTATAGGTTTCCTTACTTATACTCCTACCATGATTAGGAGTCCCATCTTGTATATAAATATGGTTGTACTCCTACACAATAATTAATAGAAAATATTCATTCTTCATGGTATCGGAGCCTAGTTCCTAAACCCTAAACTTCTTCTCCGGCTCTTGGCTCTGCTTCTCCTCGGCGCTGCTTCCTCTCCCTCGGCGTCACTGCCGCAGCAGCCCACCCTCCCCCTCCGTCGTCCTCCCACCCTCTCTTCCTCATGGACAACTCCGACAAGACGACGAACAAATCTCCTTCTTCCTCCACCACCTCCTCAAATTCTCCCCACTTGGCGTTCACGGCTATATCTAACGTCAAGCTTCACGTTCCCATACAGTTGAGTTTTTCTCAACCCAATTACAAAAAAATGGTGCCGTCTCTTCTTGCTCCTTGTTCGCCGGTTCAATCTCCATGGGTTTCTCTCCGGCTCCAAGATCCCCTCTTCCGCCGATGACGACGAATGGTTTCAACTCGATGCTTTGCTTCAAGGATGGATCCTCTCTACAGTGACCGATGAGGTCTCCGACTTGGTCATCTCCTCTACTTCTACGGCCTCCGAGCTTTGGCGGGTTATTCATGATCTCTTCCATGACAATAAACCCGCTCGGGCGATGCAATTGGAACATCAATTCCGCACCACGGTTAGGGGATCCATGCCCATGGCTACTTATTGCCAAACCCTACGCAACATAGCCGATTGGCTAGATGACGTCGACGCCCCGGTCTCCGAATCGCAGCTCGTGCTCCAACTATTGCGAGGTCTACCGGACGATCTCCAAGCACAAACCTCTTGGATGCAATTTCAACAGCCCCAACCCAATTTTCTCCAAGTTCGGTCGGCGTTGTTGCTCCTAGAACGTCAATGATTGCACTCCATCGAGACCGGGACAACCCTTCTGGCCGGACGAACCAGCGGGCAGCCGGGAACGAACCAGCAACAGCCGCATGGCCGAACCGGCGGCGTGGCAGATCCGATGGCTGGCCGTGGCTACCTTGGCCGAGGTGGCGGTCGTGGTGGTCACAGCCGTGGAAGAGGAAGAGGCCGGAACTCTGGCGGGCAGCGACACTCGGATGGCTACGGATCCTGGAACTCACCGAACCAAAACCCTAACCCTACCCTGGGTCTTCTCGGCCCTCGCCCACCCCCCTACTCCTACCCCAATGCTTTTGCCCACTACTCCCACACCAACCCACCCCAACCTCCCTCAAATCTCCCCCCCACCCGCCCCTTACTACCCCTACCCGACAGCCCCCCCTACCCCGGTACCCTACCCCTCCCCCCTCACCTACCCGCAGGCACCCACCCCCACCCCCACGGCCCTTGCCCACAACTTTGACACTATGAGCTTGCGGGAACCCACTTGGCTAATGGACACCGGGGCCTCCCATCACATCGCCTCCGACCCAGGTACTATTTCTCATGTCTCTTCTCAATCATTAAATTCACCTCTTCATATCACTGTAGGTAATGGATCTAAAGTTAGCACTACGGCTGTTGGTAACCATTTTTTTCCCACTAACCCCCCCTTTATCCCTTAAAAACGTCCTTATATCCCCTCATATTATCCACAATCTTATTTCTGTCCGACAATTTACCCGTGACAATCACTGCTCTATTGAATTTGATGTTCATGGCTTTTCTGTGAAGGATCTTCGGACGGGAACCGTGATACATCGATCCAATAATGCTGGCCCCCTCTACCCCTTGCGCCCCACCGCACAAGCCCAAGCACTCAGCGCGTCAGTTGACATCCAAACATGGCACCGGCGCCTGGGCCACCCAAGTCCAGCCGTTCTCCGTGGCGTCTCGAGTCTTTCTCATTTATTTAAACATTCTAGTCTAAATTTATGTCATGCGTGTGAGTTGGGAAAACATGTTCGTCTCCCATTTTATCAGTCCTGTCGTGTCTCTACTTTTCCGTTTGAATTATTACATACAGATTTGTGGCAATCTCCTATACCTAGTGTTACTGGTTTTAAACATTACATGTTATTATTAGATGATTACTCGCATTATTTATGGGTTTTTCCTCTAAAACAAAAATCTGATGCTTTCAATCATCTAAATTCTTTCACTAAGTATGTTCAAAACCACTTTAACACCACCATTAAATCTGTTCAATGTGATAATGGTACAGAATATCGCAACTCCCCCTCCAAAATATTTTTGCCTCTTTAGGGATTTTATTCCGTTTCTCGTGTCCCCACACTAGCCAGCAAAATGGCCGGGCAGAGCGCACCATTCGCACCATAAACAATACTGTTCGCACTCTTCTTTTTCAAGCCCACCTACCACCTGAATATTGGGTTGAGGCCCTACACATGGCTGCTCACCTCTTCAACCTTCTTCCAACCACCACACTTCACAACCACACCCCACACACCCTTCTATATAAAACTCCACCTACTTACTCCCACCTTCGTGTGTTTGGGTGCCTTTGCTATCCAAACACCACTGCCACCGCCCCACACAAACTCGCCCCGCGCTCTGCTCGGTGCATTTTCCTAGGCTATCCCTCTAATCAATGCGGATATCGCTGTCTTGACCTCCAAACTAACAAAATCATTGTTTCCTGACATGTAGTGTTTGATGAGTCCTCTTTTCCATTTTCCCAATATTCCAATCCTAATGATTTCCATTTTCTGGACACCACGGAGGACGACCCACCCAACCCACACCACACCCCCCAACCCGCTGTCACCCACCCAACCCTGCCCCATAACCCCGTCAGCCCAATCGGCCAAAAACCCCCACCCTGTCGGCCCACTCCCAGTCCTGCCGTTCGGCCCACTCCCCCCCCCCTCCCAGTTCGTCACCTCACCCCAGCCCACAACCCACTTCCCCCGCCTCCTTTGACAGCTGCCCAGCCCAATCCCTCTCCCCTCATTCGGCCCAGCCCACTGCCTCCCCCACCCAATCCCCACCCGACTCACCTACAGCCCCAAACCACCCATCCACCCTTAATCAACACCCCATGCTCACCCGTTCCAAGGCTGGCATCACCCGCCCAAAGCAAATACTCAACCTTAACACCACCGTTCCCATTTCCCCCCTACCCCCCACCTACCGTAGTGCTCTTAAAGATCCAAACTGGCATGCTGTTATGGTTGATGAATTTAATGCTTTGATCAAGAATGACACATGGGAACTAGTACCCCCCTCCCCCCACCAAAATATTATAACCGGTAAATGGCTTTTCCGACATAAACTTGGCCCTACAGGTGAGTTATCCAGGTACAAAGCTCGATGGGTTGTTCGCGGTTTCAACCAGAGATTCGGTGTGGATTACGATGAGACTTTTAGCCCCGTGATAAAACCGGCCACGGTACGGATTGTATTGAGTATTGCTCTTTCTCAGGGGTGGCCCATTCACCAGCTGGACGTCAAGAATGCATTTCTTCACGGGTACCTACAAGAGATAGTTTATGCCACTCAGCCCTCTGGTTTTCAGGACCCGGCCAAGCCTCACTATGTCTGCAAACTCAAGAAGGCACTATACGGTCTCAAACAGGCTCCCAGATCGTGGTACCACCGCTTCGCCAGCTTCATTCAGACACTTGGGTTCCGCAGCTGCAAAACGGACATGTCTCTCTTTGTCTTCACTCGTGGGATGGACACGGCATATTTACTTCTCTATGTAGATGACATTGTTCTCACAGCATCCTCCGATCATCTCCTTCAGCATCTCACACAGCGTCTCAAGGGCGAGTTCGCTATGACTGATATGGGCGATCTGCATTTTTTCTTGGGCATAAATGTACATCGCACTTCCCGTGGGCTCTTTCTTCATTAGACACAATTTATTCATGACATTCTTGAGCGCGCCGGGATGGTCACCTACCGCCCCATCTCCACCCCTGTTGATACTAAGTCGAAACTCTCCTCTACTGCTGGGCCAGATGCATCCGACCCCTCCCTCTATCGCTCTCTTGTTGGCGCCTTGCAGTACCTCACATTTACTCGGCCAGACATCACCTATGCAGTTCAGCAGCTCTGTCTCCATCTCCATGCTCCACGAGAGGCACATATGACAGCTATGAAGCAGGTTCTCCGCTATCTCCGTGGCACCACTACATTGGGCATCTCCCTCACTCCATCGCGCACGGACATTTTACAGGCATACTCTGATGCAGATTGGGCAGGCTGCCCAGACACCAGACGCTCTACTTCTGGCTACTGCGTTTTCCTTGGTGATAATCTCGTCTCCTGGTCCTCCAAGCGGCAAGCCACCACCTCTCGCTCAAGTGCCGAGGCCGAGTACCGCGCCGTTGCCAATGCTGTTGCAGAGGCCAGTTGGATTCGGAACCTTCTCCTTGAGCTCAGACATCCCTTGCAACGAGCCACCCTCGTGTTCTGCGACAATGTTAGTGCCGTTTATTTATCCACCAATCCAGTCCAGCACCAGCGCACTAAACATGTCAAGGTTGATATTCACTTTGTTCGCGACAAGGTCGCATTGGGACATATTCGAGTTCTCCATGTTCCCTCGTCCTCCCAGTATGCTGACATATTCACTAAAGGACTTCCCTCGGTTCTCTTCTTGGATTTTCGCACAAGTCTGGGAATTCGTCCTCCACCGCAGCCGACGTAGCCGGGAGCATGTTAAATATATTTAATATATATTTATGTCAAGTATATTTAATGTATTTATTATTATATCATTGTATTATTGGTAGTTACCTTTTTGTATAGGTTTCCTTACTTATACTCCTACCATGATTAGGAGTCCCATCTTGTATATAAATATGGTTGTACTCCTACACAATAATTAATAGAAAATATTCATTCTTCACATATATTCTTCAAGATGAATTGTAAAATGCCGAATCAACAAGATGAAGTAAACAAATATTCCGTATTATTTAGGTTTAAAGCAAAACACTACTCGGTATTTTCTATTATCTAGGAATGTGTTTGTTAATGAAAAAGATAATTGTCTAATTAATTTATTGCTTCTCTCTAAAACCCTTATAATTGTGTTTTGAAGGTGAACCTATTGTTGTTGCTAATGTTGTCCAGGAGGAACTGAGACGGCAAAACAAGGATATTGGTTGTTGCATGTCTACATAGTTGTTATGAGAGCAGAGTAGGGGAAAAAAAGCCGAAGAGCTAAATTCTATACTTTAAAGGTAAACCTTAAATCACACCCTTTTATGCGTGTGAATTGCTTATAAGAGTTATGTTAAAAGGGGTTTGGAGCAATATTTTTAAATGATTTTGTTTCAACAACAATTTTCCATTTTTTATATGCAAGTAAATCTAAAAAACCTATGTGGATGCAGGATGCCTGCAATTACAGCTAAGAAAGACTTATTCTTCAATAGAAGAGTTTGATATCGTTTCCAAAGTATTTTTCAATTGTTTTAATTATTTATAAATGAATAGGTGTTAGGAACATTTGCAAATTATAGCATAGAACAATGTTTAAGAGTGTTTTAGTGTTTTTATAGACATTACATTCTAAGTAAGATATAATTTTAATGGAGTTCGAAGGAATTCTTATTTTGTTCAAAGACATTATCTTATATTCTTATTCAACTTTATTTTTATAGATATATACATCACTGGCTTTATTCTTATGGTTAATGAAGTTCAAGGGAATTCTTGGAATGGTGTATTTTTAAAAAACCATCTATTTTCCATTTAGTTTACACCAATAAAAACTTGAAATCTTTTCAATATAGTATTAAACCAAGAAATGAAGCAAGCAATTAACCAACCTCTCACACAAAATTTTAGAACCACGGCAACATAAAAGCACGAAATGAAATATGCCGAGCATACTTTCCAATACAATGTCAAACCCAAGCTGCATCATACGCAAACTTTTAGCATGAGTTTTCAAAACATTACCTCATATTAGAATAGCCAAAGAAAATTCTACACTGTAACAATAGAAATAGAGCTTCTTGGCTTTCTGCCAAACTAGGATTCCTGCTATTGTTTTCATGTCAAACAAGACATAGTTGGAAGGTTTTACACCTTTTTGCTCTAAAAGATGGAGTGAGTGGCCAACAATTAATCGTTTTGTCATCTTTAATCTGACACCTCGAAAGCCAACAACATGTGGGAACTGGTAAGTCGAAGTAGTCGCAATAGTTTAGCCTATCAAGTTGGTGACCTAGACTATCTCAAAATCATTTGTTGTGATTTTTACAGTTTAGATATTTGTTGCTTCTTCCTTTAGTCACAAACACTATTTTTTCCTTCATTACTGCTTCAACAATTTTGAAGTTCTTACTTTTTTAGGATCAATTGTTACTTGCTAAAAAAAGATCTTTTGTTATGTATTATCAGTTTTTTTCTTAAAGTGAAAACATTTGTCAGAGGATGTGGAACATTTTGTCTGCTTATGTTAATTTGCTTAAGATGTATTCCAGGAAATGTCTCTTTGAGTGGGATCATTTTAGGTGGCAACATATCTTGAAGAATGCATGACAGACATAAATTTTATCGGCAAAAGTGGAGAATGATGTTGTGGGAACTTATATTACCAATTGTTATGTCACTTGGAAGTATATAAGGAAATACATAAAGAAGGATACAGAGGAAGCATCTGAGCGAAAGAATGCCCTCAGTAAATTGGATCAAGTTTCATGTTAATATCTATATCATGAAGGAAGTAAAGTTGTTGGAGGTAGTAGTTTAGTTGCCTCTTTTGGGGTGTTATGTTAATAGGAGTTTGGTAGAAATTTTGGTCGTTAGAGATAGACATTTTGATGTATTTTGTTGGTGTCTCAATATTTTTACTTTTGTTTAAAAAATGAATAATAAGCTTGGTTTAATTAGGAATGTCAATTGAATTTTTTAGTATAATTTCAATTGTTTTGTTCCCCTTTTTTTGCATTTTCTTTTCTTTTTTATGGAAGTTTTTTGGCTTTATAAATTGATCATTTATCATTCATAAGAAAAAGTTAAAAAAATATAGGAAAATATTGGAAAATATTAGAAGAATTTAAGTGTTAAAAAAGAACCTAATGAAATGATCATTTATGAGAGAATTTTATTTTTAAATTAAAAAGAATTTATTATTGTCTGTGTTTGATGTGATATATGTTATAAATTTAGGTATATAATAATTTTTTATATTAATCATATATAAATATTTTTTAATTCGTTGGTGAAAAGAATTGGTAGGCTGAAAGTTAATGTTCCCAATCCAAAAAAACATAGCTTACATGCTCTAGCTTATCTTTGGATTATAAGGAATTTGGGAATACATAATATATTTTTCAAAATACTCTACTACTATAATACTCCGCATTATATTATGGAGTAAATTGCTTGCTTTTATTTTAATTAAAATACTTCTATTATTCTTTATATTTAAATTTAGATTTAAACATTTATTTTCTTAAATTTATATTCTTTATATTTTAGATAAATAATTGACCGTGCAACGCACGGGTACGAATCTAGTCTACACAAAAAGAGCATATGTAAACCTTTGCGGGACGGAGGGAGTATTAATTACAAGAAAAATATTCTATTTACTCTCAAAATCTTTAAAAAAATTATGTGAGAATGGATTAAATAGAGAATATACTTTTCTTTTTTGGGAAGAGTACTTCCGAGAATTCACAAGGGCCAAATGAATAATATTTACTATTCCCGTGCGTGGGAGTAACGCGCTTGCTATCTAGCATTTCAAGACTAACCATGCAACAATTTAAAATGTCCAGAAGTGATTGCCACACTTTTTAATGTTTAAAAGTAAGCAGTGCAATTTTCAAGGAGTTCATAGGTAAATGTTGCACATTTCTCTATTAATTATTATTCGGTATTAATATTTGAAAAAGATTATTATATCATCAGCTTTACAAGTTTCTCTGGGAAATATTTTCTCTAGATACGGCAGTGTGCTACCGCCACATACGAATTTTGACTATCGCGCGGAACCGAGAATTTAGTAAAATGACCATAACTTCTTCAATACTTATCAAAATTGAGTGATTCAAAAACTGGCGATCTCGTATTGAAAAGAGATACAACTTTGGTCTTATGAGTTTTCCGAAGTTCACAAAATATATATTTCTAAAATATTCATTTGGTCATTTTACTAATAAATAAATTACCAACAAATATTCTTTCAAGGATGTGTTTAGCGTTTGAGCTTAGAAAATCATTTTAAACATTTTTGTGAGTGTATATTTTTGAGCTTGTAAATATATGTATATAAAATCATATCCTTACATTCAATTCTACCAATACCTTTTGCTAGTTTGGTGTTTCAACTTCGTTCTTTATAACCAATTCTTAATGGATTATTATTGTACCTAAAACGGTTGGACATGAGTTCAAACCCCTTTATTTTTTTTCTGGAATATTTTTGTTTTGATAAATGACAAACAGGATGATGAAATTCAAACGATGATCGAAAATTTACTTTTCGTACCGAGAAAAGAAAAGAGGCGTATCAAGAAAGTTACGGGATAAAAATCAACGGTCCCCCAACGCAGTTTTTCGAAGTGATGTGAAGACTCCGAAGACTTTTTAATTTTTATTGAGTCTAGGATTCTTGTAAGGATGACAATATCTTGTGCACAAAACAATTTAAATTTCTGAGGGATAAAAATTATTTTTGAGTCAGTTGAAAAATCATTTTTTCTCTGTCTAAAATATTTTAGTGAGTCAATCTCAAAATAAGTGTGTCAAAATTTCTTTAAACATTTTTTTAAAGTTACACAATTTTCTTTGGTGAGAAAAATATACTTTAAATTTTTTTTGTGTATTGTTTGACACACAAAATAATTTTTTGGACTCTCTTTTTCTCTCCCCTACTCAAATTCATTGAATAAGGGAGATATAATCGTAGGAACGCCTTCTTATTCTCGTTGTCCCAAACAACGAGTTAGAAGCAAATTGCTTCCAATCGCACTTGGCTTGGGCCCTTTGTGTTTGCGCATTATTTACATTTTAATCGATTATTTCCTTTAAAATAATCGATTAGATCCAGCGCAATTTCTCAGGTTTGAATCGATTTTTTCTCTAAAAAAAATCGATTAGCTTGGACAGAACCTCCTAATCGATTTTTTGCTTCATTTTAATCGATTTTTAAGCCTTTCAGGGCTGCTCATTTTTGAACAATAATCGATTATTTCTCAGCAATTAATCAATTAGTTCAGACAGAGCCTATTAATCGATTATTTGCCTTCATTTAATCGATTATTATTCAGCTTTCTTTTCAGGCTTTTCGCTTCTGTACACTTTAATCAATTAAAATTCCTAATTTAATCGATTAATTCTCTCTGGTACAGAACATCAGCTTTCTTCAACGGCTTTATTCTTCTCAGCCTATTTAATCCCTCATTCTACTTCATTTCAACACACCTCTTGCACTCCAACATATTTCCCTGAGCTATTCATACTTTGCTTCATCTTCCTCATCAAAATATTATTTTTGAGAGTTAGAAATATTTTTTCTTTGAGTGCTATAGAAGTTGTCATCCATAGAGCTTAAATCTTTCAACACTACTTTGCTCAATTGTGTGAGCTTTCATTCTTGTGTTGTAAACTCAATCTCATTTGAGTGTTGTTCTTAAGACTTGTGTGACTCAAGTCTTGTTGTTGTAAGAAAGTGAGGCTTGTGTGATTCAAGTTCTCAAGTTGTACCGGTTTTTCAAGCACCCGTTGAAGCTTGAAGATTAGTAGGACTTTCGAGAGAGTCTCTCGGAGGACTGGACTAGCCACGAGGTGGTGAACCAGTATAAATCCCGGTGTTCTTCTTTTCCTTACTCTCCTTACTTTTTCTTGCGATAATTTTTACGAAAAACGTACATTCTTAAAAACAACTCTATTCACCCCCCTCTAGAGTTGCACTTTTGTCTAACAATTGGTATCGGAGCAGGAAGTTCTTCGAATACGTTATTTTTTTTCAGGAACTAAAAGATCAAATGGCATCAAGAATGTTCAACGCAGGAGTGACCGAGGGACAATCAACCACGAGGCCACCTTTGTTCGATGGAACAAACTACTCGTATTGGAAGGAGAGGATGAGAATATTTATCCAATCCAACGACTACAAGCTATGGTTGATTGTGAAGAATGGCTGCGGAGTCCCGATGAAGAAAGTCGGTGAAGTCAACGTTCCCAAAACCGAAGAGGAGTTCACCGACGAAGATTGCAAAAAGATGGAGCTCAACGCAAAGGCAATAAACATGATTTATTGCGGTGTTAATGCGGATGACTACCGCAAAATTTCGCGGTGTGAAACCGCAAAACAAATGTGGGAGAAATTGGAGGTCACCTACGAAGGAACCGCGCAGGTTCGGGTGGCCAAAATCGACCATCTTACTCACGAGTACGAACTCTTCTCAATGAAGGAAAACGAGAAGATTGAGGAAATGTTTGAGAGGTTCTCTAACATCATTAATCCTCTCAATCTTCTCGGGAAGACCTACACCGACCGAGAGCTCGTGAGAAAGGTGCTACGAAGCCTATCCCCCAAATGGCGTTCAAAGGTGGACGCAATCGAAGAAGGTCGTGACTTCCAAACAACGACCTATGATGCTCTTCGAGGTAATCTTATTACCTACGAAACCACCCAACTCTCAAAGGTGGTTGAAGAGAGGAACAAGAGGTCTATTGCTCTACCCGCAACAACATCAACCCACAACAACGTTGATGAAGAAGATGATGACAGCGACGACACCGACCTCGGACTCTTTGTCCGAAAATTCAAGAAGATGATGCTCAAGAAGGGAGCCAAGAAGAACACTCCACCCAAATGCTATGGGTGTGGTGAAATTGGACACATCAAACCAATGTGTCCGAAGCTCAAGAACGAGAAGGACAAGAGGGAACCGAAGAAGCAACGTGCCTACATCTCTTGGGAGAACGACGGCTCCGGGAGTGAAGACTCAGAAACGGAGGAAGTGGCCAACTTATGTCTCATGGCCATTGAAGATGGTGATACATCAAAAGAGGTAAGTGATCAAGAACCTTCTCCCAATGATTCTTTAACTCTTAATGATGTTGCTTGCATTATATAAGATTTAGTAGGAATGTTCAAAAAGGCTTCCAAAGAAAATAATGAAGTTAAACAAAAAATCCTGATTTTTGAGAAGGATGTAAAAGAACTCAAAAATATAAATGATAAACTTAAACAAGAAATTATATATTTTGGAAAAAGGCCACAAGAACCTTCAACTACTTCTTCTTCTACATGTTCTAGTTGTACTTCATTAAAAGCTAAAGTTGCTACTTTAGAAAGTAAATTGGGAAAGTTCAATAATGCTTCAAACACCTTAAATAAAATTCTTAAGCAAAAAGTTAGTAATGGTGAAGAACTTGGATATAAGAAAAACCAACCTAGAAAAACAACATTTGTTAAAGCTAGGGGGAATAAAAATGCTAGGATAAATAATCAAACTAGAAGAGCACATCCTAGCAAACCTAGAACTCATTACACTCAACCATATAGGATGAATAATCCAAATGTTATTTGCCACTATTGTAATAAGATAGGTCACATTGCACCCGTGTGCTTCACCAAAATTAGGCATTTTCAACAAACGCACACACATCGCACATATGCTAACCAAAAAGGACCCAACAATATATGGGTACCTAAACCGTCTCCTTGATATCTTTTTGTAGGTGTGCTTGAAGGCTTCGAGTACCTCTTGGTATCTCGATAGCGGATGCTCCAAGCACATGACCGGAGACGCATCCAAATTTAGGAGTTTAGAGTATTTCAAAGGCGGCAATGTCATTTTTGGTGACAACAACAAGGGAAGAATCATTGGAAGTGGCACCGTCGGAAGAGACAATGCTACAACCGTTGAGAACGTTCTTCTTGTTGAGGGCCTCAAGCACAATCTTCTTAGCATTAGCCAATTGTGCGATAAAGGTAACCGTGTCATCTTTGATTCTAGTAAATGCATTGTAGAACGCTTGTGTGACAATAGGACTATTCTTTGTGGTAGTAGAGTAGATAACATTTATATGTTTGATCTTGAAAATTCCCCGTCTATCTTAGCTAAGTGCCTCATCACCAAAGAGGAAGAAACGTGGCTATGGCATCGTCGGATAGCTCACGTTAACATGGACCATCTTAATAAGTTGGTTTCTAAAGACTTAGTAATTGGTGTTCCTAAACTTAAGTTTGAGAAGAATCTAATTTGTGATGCATGTCAAAAGGGGAAGCAAGTAAGGGCCTCGTTTAAGTCAAAGAACGTTATTTCTACGACTAGGCCATTACAACTTTTGCACATGGACCTTTTTGGACCTTCAAGGACCATGAGTTTAGGAGGTAATTACTTTGGCTTTGTCATTGTTGATGACTATTCGAGGTTTACATGGACACTCTTTCTTGCTCATAAGTATGATGCACTTAATGCTTTTAAGAAATTCATTAAATTAGTTCAAAATGAAAAAGATTGTCACATTTCATCCATAAGAAGTGATCATGGGGAGAATTCGATCAAGATGGTTTTGATGCCTTATGTGACGAATTAGGCATTGAGCATAACTTCTCGGCCCCCCGTACACCACAACAAAATGGAGTGGTTGAACGGAAAAATAGATCTCTTGAAGAGATGGCTAGAACTATGCTCAATGAGGCAAACCTTCCTAAATATTTTTGGGCGGATGCCGTGAGTACCGCGTGCTACGTGTTAAACCGAGCCGTCATTAGACCGATACTCAAGAAAACGCCCTATGAACTTTACAAAGGAAGAAAGCCTAACCTTTCCTATTTTCATGTCTTTGGATGTAAAGTTTTTATTCATAATAACGGAAAAAGATAACTTGGAAAAATTTGATGCTAAGTCGGATGAAGGAATTTTCTTAGGTTATTCTCTTCGTAGTAAGGCATATAGAGTGTTCAACAAGCGTACTAAGACCGTAGAGGAATCTATTCATGTTGTCTTTGATGAATTTGATGCTCGCTTGGCGAAGAAAGGTATTGTTGATAATGTTGCAGGTTCTTATGATGATGAAGAAGAAATCGTTAAGGAAAAGGAACCGGAAGAAGAGAAAACGCAAGAACAAACGGAGCTTCCTAAGGAGTGGAGAACATTGAAGAACCACCCGATTGACAACGTTATTGGTGAAATAACGCAGGGAGTTTCTACTCGTAATTCTCTTAGGAACACAATTAATCACATGGCCTTTGTTTCTCAAATTGAACCAACAACCGTTTTGGATGCTATTAATGATGAACATTGGTCTATGGCAATGCAAGAGGAGCTTAACCAATTTAAACACAATGATGTTGGGGAATTGGTGCCTAGACCTAATGATCATTCCGTTATTGGCACAAAATGGGTTTTTCGTAACAAACTCGACGAAAATGGAGTAATCACTAGAAACAAAGCTAGGCTTGTAGCTAAAGGCTACAATCAAGAAGAAGGCATTGATTATGAAGAAACTTATGCACCGGTTGCACGTTTAGAAGCTATTCGTTTATTGCTTGCATTTGCATCTACAATGTATTTTAAACTTTATCAAATGGATGTTAAAAGTGCCTTCCTTAATGGTATCATTCAAGAGGAAGTGTATGTCGAACAACCCCCGGGTTTCGAAGACTATGAGTTTCCCGAACATGTCTTCAAACTCAAAAAGGCGCTTTACGGTCTCAAACAAGCACCTCGTGCTTGGTATGAACGGTTAAGCAAATTTCTTTTGGACCATGAGTTCAAACGGGGTCAAGTCGACACTACTCTTTTTATCAAGAAAGATAACCAAGACATCCTTTTGGTTCAAGTTTACGTAGATGATATCATATTCGGTGCTACTAACGAAGTTTTGTGCAGGGATTTTTCCGATATGATGCAAAGTGAATTTGAGATGTCGATGATGGGAGAATTAAAGTTCTTCCTTGGGCTACAAATTAGACAATGCAAAGCAGGGACATTCGTGTGTCAAACGAAATATTGCAGGGAGTTGCTTAAGAGATTCGATGTTACCGAATCCAAATCCATTGACACACCGATGAGCACCTCTTGCTATCTTGACAAGGATGAAAAAGGTAAAGAGGTGGACATCAAACGCTACCGAGGTATGATTGGCTCTTTACTTTATCTTACCGCGAGTAGACCGGATATCATGTACTCCATTTGTATATGCGCTAGGTATCAATCTTGTCCTAAGGAGTCGCACTCGGTTGCGATCAAAAGGATAATGCGATATCTCACGGGCACGTTGAACGTAGGTCTTTGGTATCCCAAAGGTTCGACATGTCATCTTGTTGGCTATTCCGACTCGGATTTTGCAGGTTGCAAACTCGATAGGAAAAGTACCAGCGGTACTTGCCACTTATTCGGTCATTCGTTAATATCGTGATTTAGTAAGAAACAGGTTAGTGTTGCACTTTCCACCACCGAAGCGGAATATGTCGCTGCGGGAAGTTGTTGTGCCCAAATTCTTTGGCTAAAACAACAACTAGTGGATTTCGGCCTTATACTTGATCACATCCCAATTAGGTGTGACAATATGAGCACCATTAGTCTATCGAAGAACCCCGTTCTTCACTCCAGGACTAAACACATAGAAATTAGGCATCACTTCATACGAGATCACGTCCAAAAGGGAGATGTCACAATTGAGTTTGTTGAAACGAAACATCAATTGGCCGACATTTTCACGAAACCCCTTAGTAGGGAGAGTTTCTTTCACATTCGGAATGAACTTGGCATTTTGGATATCTCTATGAACTAATTTATTCTTTTTATTGATGGTACTAATTTGAGCGTCGGAGGCGCAATAATTCTTTTTGCAGGGCTTTTATTGTAGGTATCTCTTCCCTTGGTATTCAACCTAATTGGACTTGATATTTTTTTCTCTCAAACAAATTTTAATCGATTATTCCTCAAAGAAAAATCGATTAGTCGCCTCTGTCTTTCTTAATCGATTAATCGTTTCTGTTTAATCGATTAATTTGCAAAACGTCTTTAGCGCTGATTCATCTTTTAATCGATTAATTTTGTTCAATTAATCGATTAGACTCATCTGTTCATCTTAATCGATTAACCTTCTATAATTAATCGATTAATATCTTGAAAGAGACGTTTTGGCTCTGCTTCTTCTAACCGATTAATAAGCTTCATTTAATCGATTTTGCCTCGGCTGTGTTCCTTAATCGATTAAATACTACATTTTAATCGATTAATATTCGATTTTCGCCATATATCCAGCGCTGGCTTCGTCTTCTTCGCCATTCTTTGCGCCATTCGATCAAAAACCCTAACACTTCTCCTCTTCAATCCCTCTCAATTTTCTTCCATTTTCTCACTAATCTTCTCACCAAACTCTATCAATTTCAAAGAGGAAGGATGCCAAGGTGCAAGAACGCTTCCTCGGGTCAAGAAACCACGGCAGAGGAAAATGAGAGGCCATGGCGTCGCGAAGGAAGCAAGTACATTCACATTCAAACGGGTCTCGCCTTCAACACTGGGGCTTCAGTCGAGAGGTTCCACAACATCTTCCTCACGAAGGAGATCGCCGCCCCCAAGATCGTGAACAAGGACCTCTTCAAATTGGCGACCTATGCCCCGAGTAAGTCTATGTTCTTTCAACAAGGATTGCTTCGGTTCATTCATTTGACGTATGAATTTTTCTGTCCAAATCTTATACGTCAATTTTATGCAAATCTTCGTACCACTAACCGGTTTGACTTCGTTGTTTGGTTTTCGTCGCGGTGAAATTACCGAAAACTTGGATGAAACATTCCAAGATGAGGCAATTTGGCGACAACTCGGGTTGGATCATCGTGACCTCAAGTTTAGAAACTCTAGCAACCCGAGTGTCGTTAATCTCACTTTAATTCAACGCGTCCAACAATACATTTTTTCATATGTTTTGTTGCCCCGTGATTCAAACCATGGCGTCGTCAACAAGGACGATATTCGTTTGTTTCACGTCCTATTGAACGATGTCAAATTTGATTGGGTTCACTTCTTTATCGTTGCACTTAGCGATGGCACTCGTTTTTCCCATCTCCGGTTTGTCATCCCCGTTATGCATATCCTTGCACATTGCAAAATAGACTTTACTCGGGACACTCAGGTGCCGGTTAAGAAAACTTGTTTCATCACTGAAGCCAAGTTTTCCCGGATCATGTATCGAGAGGAGGGAGATGCTGCACCAAATCTGGACTTGGTCGTCGCCGAAGAAGAAGAAGAAAGCCAAAACGAGAATCAAGCTGAGTCATCTCAAGCCGGAGGTATTCGAGCCACGGAGCGCGTCACTCGTCAGCGGAGGACTCGTCCGAGAGAAGAAGCACCGGAACCTTCTTGGGTGAAGAAGATCTTCGACACTCTCACGTGCATCCGAGATGACGTTCGCCAGCTCAACGAGAGGATGACTCGTCTTGAGCAATCTCGCTCCTACCGTGGCCCGCGTCACAGCTTTGGCGGAGGGGCTCGTCCGGCGAACTCTCTTTGATTGTTATTTTTTTCTCTTGATTGATTATGATACATTGTTATTTGTTTTAACTCTTTTGGTGGATGATGATGATGCTAGTTGATATTAACTGCTTATGTATTAATATCATTGTTTGTTTGGCAATTTTGTTCTTGTTTAGAACATATTGACCCTTTGTGGCGTTTTACAAATTCTTTTTTAAAGAAAACGCTTGCCATTCTTATCCTTCAAAATCCCGGCATTGTTTAAGGGGGAAAGATATCGGTTGATAATGCCAAAAGGGGGAAGGAAGGATAGTTGAGATTTATTTTTTCCGCTTATTACTCCGATGATTATTTTTGTTGTACTTCTCTAACCTTGCAGGGGGAATCATTTAAGGGAAGTATTCTTTTCTTTGCTTTTTCTCAACTATGTTTGTCATTATCAAAAAGGGGGAAATTGTTGGACATGAGTTCAAACCCCTTTATTATTTTTCTGGAATATTTTTGTTTTGATAAATGACAAACAGGATGATGAAATTCAAACGATGATCGAAAATTTACTTTTCGTACCGAGAAAAGAAAAGAGGCGTATCAAGAAAGTTACGGGATAAAAATCAAAGGTCCCCCAACGCAGTTTTTCGAAGTGATGTGAAGACTCCGAAGACTTTTTAATTTTTATTGAGTCTAGGATTCTTGTAAGGATGACAATATCTTGTGCACAAAACAATTTAAATTTCTGAGGGATAAAAATTATTTTTGAGTCAGTTGAAAAATCATTTTTTCTCTGTCTAAAATATTTTAGTGAGTCAATCTCAAAATAAGTGTGTCAAAATTTCTTTAAACATTTTCTTAAAGTTACACAATTTTCTTTGGTGAGAAAAATATACTTTAAATTTTTTTTGTGTATTGTTTGACACACAAAATAATTTTTTGGACTCTCTTTTTCTCTCCCCTACTCAAATTCATTGAATAAGGGAGATATAATCGTAGGAACGCCTTCTTATTCTCGTTGTCCCAAACAACGAGTTAGAAGCCAAATTGCTTCCAATCGCACTTGGCTTGGGCCCTTTGTGTTTGCGCATTATTTACATTTTAATCGATTATTTCCTTTAAAATAATCGATTAGATCCAGCGCAATTTCTCAGGTTTGAATCGATTTTTTCTCTAAAAAAAATCGATTAGCTTGGACAGAACCTCCTAATCGATTTTTTGCTTCATTTTAATCGATTTTTAAGCCTTTCAGGGCTGCTCATTTTTGAACAATAATCGATTATTTCTCAGCAATTAATCGATTAGTTCGGACAGAGCCTATTAATCGATTATTTGCCTTCATTTAATCGATTATTATTCAGCTTTCTTTTCAGGCTTTTCGCTTCTGTACACTTTAATCTATTAAAATTCCTAATTTAATCGATTAATTCTCTCTGGTACAGAACATCAGCTTTCTTCAACGGCTTTATTCTTCTCAGCCTATTTAATCCCTCATTCTCCTTCATTTCAACACACCTCTTGCAGTCCAACATATTTCCTTGAGCTATTCATACTTTGCTTCATCTTCCTCATCAAAATATTATTTTTGAGAGTTAGAAATATTTTTTCTTTGAGTGCTATAGAAGTTGTGATCCATAGAGCTTAAATCTTTCAACACTACTTTGCTCAATTGTGTGAGCTTTCATTCTTGTGTTGTAAACTCAATCTCATTTGAGTGTTGTTCTTAAGACTTATGTGACTCAAGTCTTGTTGTTGTAAGAAAGTGAGGCTTGTGTGATTCAAGTTCTCAAGTTGTACCGGTTTTTCAAGCACCCGTTGAAGCTTAAAGATTAGTAGGACTTTCGAGAGAGTCTCTCGGAGGACTGGACTAGCCACGAGGTGGTGAACCAGTATAAATCCCGGTGTTCTTCTTTCCCTTACTCTCCTTACTTTTTCCTGCGATAATTTTTACGAAAAACGTACATTCTTAAAAACAACTCTATTCACCCCCCATCTAGAGTTGCACTTTTGTCTAACAAAAACACTCAAACCAACATTAGCTCTATATTGTTTGTTAACATCATAACACGAGATTTAGCAAACCAAGACTAACAAATACACGGTGCTACTCTATAGTACACTTCTCAAATTCATCCATGTATGTACTTTGAGAAGTGAGGGACTACACTCATACTAGGCCAAGGTAGAATTTTTCAATTTTGGTCGAGCTGGCCAAGACGGAAAACTTGAAACTTTCACCTAACAGAAAGAGTAGTATCGAAGGCAACGAAGCAAGGGGCTCCCCATCCTCAGACAAACTACTTCTGCACGACCTCGCTACGTTCGGCCTCAGAAGTGGGGGACTCATGATGGACACCCTGGACATCGGGGTATCGGTCCAGCCATAACTCGAAGCCCAACATTAAGACCCAATGGGCAGGCCCATGTCAAGTGGCCATATAGTCGACCTCAGCCAGTCCGGATTTAAGACTTAGAGCAATAACACATCAACCAAGCACTAAGGGACTTCACGGAAGACAACTCACTCGGCCTCAGAAGAGACATGACCTTGGCCTCGTCCCCTTTTTCCACAGGCGACAATTTCGACAAAACATCACTAGCCTCGGTAGCAGTCACTCGGCCTCGTTTAGATTTAAGCATTTCTACTAATCGAAGAACCTGCACAACAGGATCCACCGCCAGTTGGATTTACCTCTTTTGGCAATATATGTTTGTGTTAAACGAGATATATGTTACATATTATTAATTATGGCAAGCACAAATTTGTGGTGACCTTGGTTTGTGATAACGCATGGCCTGGAATAATTGCATGCACATTTGGCGGCACGCTTCAAGGGATTTATATGGCCAATATTTGTTTTCCTATTTTATAGCCAATTCGTATATGGTAGAGTTGTGAACTCACTGGATTTCTTGTATTAGCTAGACATGTATATATATGTTGTACGATACGATCAAAAGCAATAACAGAAAATACATTTTCCATATTGGAGCTTTTCATGGTATCAGAGCCTACGGGCCTTTTTTTGGTATCACCACAAAATTATTTTCATGGTATCACCACAAAATTATTCGAGTATCAATAAAGCTACAGAATTATTTCAAGTGATTCACATTGATGCCTGGGGTTCGTATAGGACACCAAGTTTGGATGGCTTTACCTCATTTTTTACTATAGTGGATGATTTTTCTCGTGGTACTTGGGTCTATTTATTGCGGGCAAAATCTGAAGTGCCATCCGTTTTTCGTCAATTTTGTACTTTAATTGATCGACAGTTTAATAAAAAGATAAACACAGTCCGAAGTGATAATGGAACTGAGTTTGAATGTCTCAATTCTTTCTTTCATGAGCAGGGTATATTACATGAGACGTCGTGTCGTGGGACACCACAACAAAATGGTTGGGTTGAGCGTAAGCATCACCATATTTTAAATGTTGCGCGCGCCCTACATTTTCAAGCTTTTCTACCAATCGAATTTTGGGGAGAGTGCATACTTGCCGCCGCATATCTTATCAATCGGACTCCCTCCACGGTATTGAAGAGCAAGACCCCGTACGAACTCATGTTTGGTTGTCCACCGTCGTTGAACGTCATTCGCACTTTTGGTTGCTTGTGCTACGTTCATAATCAAGATCGTCACGGAGATAAGTTTGAGACTCGTAACGTGCCGAGTGTATTTTTGGTCTATCCATACGAGAAGAAAGGGTGGCGTATCTACTGCCGGGATCCCGGAAAATTTATTACTTCTCGTGATGTCATTTTTCATGAAAATGTCTTTCCATTTCAGGAAATAACTTCTCTTGGTACGGATAATTCACTGGACACCTTGCAGCTGAACTATTTAGATGATGAAGATGATCACCGCATTCCAGCAAGGGGGCTCTTGCTCCAGCCAGTGTTCCCCGCTCCAATGCACAGGGGACGACTGCTATTTCGGCGCACACAGATGCATTATCTTCCACTGCCGAAGTCCCGCTGCTAGAACCGTCCACTGTCGCAGTTCTGCCCACACCAGGTGAAGTCCCGCAACATCTGCCCACTACCGAAGTCCACCTGATGCCATCTACTGCCAGCTGGTACTATCCAGTGCAGAATCAGCGCCAATTTTAGGTCGCGGCCAGCGACAGCGGACTCCAAACGTGCGTCTCCCTGATTATCACACCTATGCCGTCACACATGATGTCTCTCCTGATGTTTCCACTTGTAAGTATCCTTTGACACATTACATTTGGATATGCTAAGTTTTCGGCAGGTCACCGGGCTTATTTAGCGGCTGTGGATTTTGGACATGAGCCTCAATTTTATAAGGAGGTTGTGAAGTCACCGCATTGGCGGCAAGCCATGTCTGCCGAGATCGATGCGCTGGAGAAGAATGATACTTGGCAACTTGTCCCTTTGCCACGTCACAAAAAGGCATTGGGTTGCAAATGGATATACCGTATCAAGCGCAAGTCGGATGGCTCGATCGAGCGATATAAAGCTCGATTAGTGATTTTGGGGAATCACCAAGTTGAAGGTATCGACTATCAAGAAACTTTTGCTCCCGTTATTAAACTTACTACCGTTCGGATTCTTCTTGCTGTTGCCTCTACACGTAATTGGGAGCTTCATCAAATGGACGTTCACAACGCATTCCTTCATGGCAATTTGAGCGATGAAATTTATATGCGACCACCTCCGGGTTATCATTCTCAAACGCCTGATTTAGTTTGCAAATTACGCAAATCTCTCTATGGCTTAAAGCAAGCCCCGCGGTGTTGGTTTGCAAAACTCTCTAGTGCGTTGCGTCGTTATGGTTTTGTTCAGTCGCATTCTGATTACTCATTGTTCTCTTTTCACAAAGGTGATTCTGTGGTGAACATTCTTGTTTATGTTGACAATTTGGTGATAGCCGGGAATAACTCTCTTGAAATTAGTCATTTCAAGCAATATCTTTCTGATTGTTTTCATATGAAAGATTTGGGTGTCCTCAAATATTTTTTGGGCGTTGAAGTTGCCCGGAATTCTACTGGTATATTTTTGTGTCAACGAAAATATGCTCTTGATATTATTTCTGAGACAGGTTTACTTGGGTGTCGTGCACTTGGCGCTCCTTTAGAGCCTAATCACAAATTGGCTTTAGCTACTGGCTCTTTTCTCGACGACCCCGGTGCATATCGTCGTCTCGTGGGATGTCTTGTCTATTTGTCCGTTACTCGTCCCGATCTTTCATATGCAGTACATACTTTAGCTCAATTTCTTCAGGAGCCAAGAATTGATCACTGGAATGCTGCTCTTGGCATGGTTCGCTATCTTAAAGGCACGCCTGGGCATGGAATTCTTTTACGTTCTGATAGCTCCCTTTTCTTCACTGGATGGTGTGATTATGATTGGGCCGCTTGCCCCCTGACTCCTCGTTCTTTGACTGGTTGGTTTGTCCAGCTTGGTGTGTCTCTTGTATCATGGAAAATGAAGAAACAACCTACCGTGGCTCGTTCCTCTGCCGAAGCTGAGTACCGCTCTCTTGTTGTACTAACATGCGAGCTTAAATGGCTTCGTGGGTTATTGCGTTTTCTTGATGTTCCTCATCCAGCTCCTATGCAGATTTTTTGTGATAGTATAGCAGCCCTTCATATTGCTGCCAATCCCGTGTTTCATGAGCGAACCAAGCATATCGAGATTGACTGTCATTTTGTTCGTGATGAACTGTTACGTGGCTCTATCCGTACATCTCATGTTTCGACACATAATCAGTGTGCGAATATTCTTACAAAAGCTCTTGGAAAAGGCCGGTTCGATGCTCTACTACCCAAGTTGGGCGTTTGTCTGTTACACGCTCCAACTTGAGGGGGGGTGTTAAACGAGATATATGTTACATATTATTAATTATGGCAAGCACAAATTTGTGGTGACCTTGGTTTGTGATAACGCATGGCCTAGAATAATTGCATGCACATTTAACGGCACACTTCAAGGGATTTATATGGCCAATATTTGTTTTCCTATTTTATAGCCAATTCGTATATGGTAGAGTTGTGAACTCACTGGATTTCTTGTATTAGCTAGACATGTATATATATGTTGTACGATACGATCAAAAGCAATAACAGAAAATACATTTTCCATATTGGAGCTTTTCAGTTTGGTTTATGTATTTGTAGAATATACA
Source organism: Cuscuta australis (assembly GCA_003260385.1). Classification (NCBI taxonomy): domain Eukaryota; kingdom Viridiplantae; phylum Streptophyta; class Magnoliopsida; order Solanales; family Convolvulaceae; genus Cuscuta; species Cuscuta australis. The sequence continues at coordinate 1,115,216 of NQVE01000140.1, read as the reverse complement.
ACTGTATGCTCAGCGTATCTTTATAAGAATGGACCCCATCGTACCCATGTGAGTCATGTCCATTCAACACACTCATTACAACGACTAACGAATGAATCTCCAAGACCGTTAGTCACGTGACCTTTTATATAAATATCCCCTAACCCAAAAGAATGGACACCACAAATTCTTACACTGAGTTACACACTCATTCTTTCTAAGCAATATACATGCACTCTACTCTTGAATCTACTATCTAACAGCGTGTTCTAGTTCTTCGGTCTAGCCCATGATCCCCCCTCCCCCAGGTTCCACGAACCCATCAATAGTAGTTTGAAGTAAATTTTCATTGTTTATATTCTAGGTTAATTATTTAAATTAAAATACGTGCTAAAAAATAAAACTCAGTGGTCAGAAAATGACTTCCGGGTACCTTTGGTTTTGTGTTTATAACTGCGAGGTCTCACTTTTTTAAAAAACAGACTCTGGAGTACCCCAAATTTTGTTTTTATAACTGCAAGGTCCCATTTTTTCAAAAAATGACTCTAGGATACTTCAAATTTTCTGTTTATGACTGCAAAGTCCCATTTTTTTTTATAAATTACCCGGAGATGATTTTTAAAATCAAAACATAATTGTTACGCTTTCACAAATTATTACCTTATTATCCAAGAGCGTCAAAAATGTATGAATTTAACAATTATTTACTTGTAAATACAGATATAATCATTATATTAACCAAAAAAACATGTCAGGGAGACTTCCCAAATGAGATGAAAAACTTTTTGTTTTTGAGATGAAAGGGGAAGTGTTTTTGAGAACGGATGGAGTACAATTTTTGTTTCCAGCTATCCGCTTTTTATTTATTTTGGGCTTATTTTTGTTTAATTGTTTACAAAAAAAACAAAAAGATAAGACAAACAAAAATTTTAAAAAAAACAAAGAATAAGACATTTGTTAATGAAAAAAAAAAATAACAAAAAAAAAGTGTAAGCAAACAAACAGTATTATAACATCAAGGAAAAACAAAAAAACTAACAAACAAGAATTTCAAAATTAAAATATAACTTGAGGACTATTTAGAGAGTAAATTTCAATTATGGAAGACTACATAAGTAGTTAAAATTTGTTTAGTGTTAAATATGGCAGATATATTACTCTTATTATTTAGAATATCTGGTTACCTTGTTTACCTAGACTTTACATCCTCCCTGTGTATGTATAAATACCCCGACATATGATGAATAAAGTACTCAGTTCACAACACGTTATCAGCTTTGGAAACCCTAAAAAATTGCCTAAGTTCCGCCGAATGAAAAGAAAAAACTTCGGATCAGTTGATCACGATCAACTCTGAGACGGAAGACTTAAGGCGGTGCAAGCTCTCTTTCTCAATAGATCTAATCTCAAGGGTTTTTTTTTACAAAGGGGATCGGAGCTACGAGACGACGGCGGCCATGGCTAACGACTCCAGATCGACTCTAGACCTCTGACGGCTGGACCACGTATTCTGGCCGAACACGGAGGCTACTATTTTCACCGTCATTCCGTCAAGGAGGGGACGTTCTCGTTGATGACGGCTTGTGCACCATTCCGAGAAGCATGGAACCGACTTTGACGTAACTCAGAGTAGTAGGATTTATGTTTGCAATGGAGGGTTGAAAGGTCGTGATTATTCAGAACATCACCACCATGATTCAGACTTGCACCGACTACCGTCATACGCTAAGATTTCTTAATTCTCCTTATTTTGTGTGATATGTTACTTGATTTGATTAATCGATTATCACATATACCTAAAAACAAAGAAATAGTAATCACATGAACCATAGCTCTCAACTTGTTGAATAAAAAGTTATTTCTGATATTAAACAAAATCAAATAATGATTTATTTTTAGGAGAGTTAAGAAAGAGTTGATTTGTAATGCCTTTGATTATGATTATTAGGCGTATGGATGAATCATAGTGATTGGCATTTCGTATATTTTCAAATAGCATGGCGTTGATATATTTAGTGTTATGACTGACCAAATGTCAAATTTAATTTGGATTATTATGTTATAATGGACGAAATTTAATCTTTGTTTCATTACATCTCTCCAAAGTAAAAATGAGGAAATAGATTTTGTTATTTTACCAAGTTCCAGAAGTAAATGGGTGTAACGATTCTTTTAGTGAAATCATTTTCTTAATATTTTTTGAGATGTCATCATATTTCACTCAATTATACTCCAAGGTAATATATCACAATACGTTTATGTGACCAATATCTAATTGCATATTATTATATTCTGCTTGGGATTATAAAATAATGTTTGAGTTTTTAATTTCCCTCTTGATGTGGTAGTATAGAAAGTTAGAGATTCTATACACTCCATATTTGATTATATTCTTGTACTACTTGGGTATGAAAGATTTGTGAAAAAAATGCATATTTTCTTACTTGATTCCAAATGTGATAAATGATTTTGTTGATTCGTATATAAGAAATACAGAGTATATGACATATAAAAGAAAACTTAGATCGAAGTGTCAAATTTTGTCCTCAAAGTAGATCAAATTTGATATTTATTCTAAAGTCCATAATCTCCCAAAGAGGTTGACAGAATAGGTTTTTTTACTCATGCATTTACCATTTTCCTGAAGTAAAATGGCAAAATAAATAGATAATTAAGTTATCCAATTCATTTTATCCTTATGCAATGATATTATATTTTAAAGTGAATTACTATGTTGCAATAAAACTTGTGTGACCAATATATGTAATTGCATGTTATATGTGGTTTGAGATTACAAAAAGTGTTTGGGAATCTAATTTCCTCAAAAGTGGTAGTGTAAGAAAAAAATGCATATACTCAATATTTGGTTATCTTGTTTTCCATTGTTAGGAAAGTTTTTTTTTATAAAAAAAATCATGTTACATATTCATCTCCTGAAGCGAGTGAAAACTTAATTGACATTCATGAATATAATAGGCTATCACAACTATTGTGGTTATACATATGGACAGATCAAGGTCACCATTATGGTCAATTAAATTTTTTTTAAAAAAAATTGACTATTTTCGAACTCAACATTCCTGAAGAATATTGAATTCTGAAAAGAAATCCTTAAGATGTATAATCTCCTAAATTAAATAAGAGTCATCAAGTTCTTCAAACACAATATATGGGTATATGGGGTACTAGCTAAGGTCATATTTAATTATCACCTGAATTGACTTATTTTTTTTAGTAAAAAAAATCTCATTATAAAGACATGTTTTGATATTTCAAAACCTTAGTTCTAATCTATATATTATTCCACTTCAATATTCTCAAAGAATGATCCAATGAATATATTATGATCAAAGGGATTATACATATTATAATCCCTAAACTACTTTTTTATGTAAGAGAATTTTTTTTCTCTTGATTACAGAAGTCAATGCATGTAAATGTAATATTTTGTAGTAGAAAAATACTTCAAAACTCCAAAAGAGAAATAAATAATAAGAGCTCCATAAAGGGAGTATTGAAAGCCTTATAAAGATTGAATATTTTGGGAGATATACATGATATTCTATTACATTGAGGAATAATATTTTGGTTATAAAGAATTCCATATTGCATCACGAGTCTATATATTTTTAAGATGTAAGAGCTTCTTTTTTTTTTGATAAAAGAAATTAGCGTAGATATTTTTTTTTCTTTTTATACAAAACTGACAGATAGCTCTAGAAGAGCATTGCATAATAAGAGCTGCATAGTAGAAGTAATAAAAGTCTCATAAATGATGAATATTTTGAGAAAATAGTTATTGTCCTACATTGACAAATATTCTGTTGTATATAGACAAATCCTTATTATTTAAGGTGTCTCTATTAATGTTTAAGATACCAGTGGAAATAAATGTTACATGACACTTGATCGAGATTTGTTTTTCAAGTAAACCAGAAGTTTACTTAACCAATTTTAATTTTAAACATAACCAATTAAATTATCACAATTTAGTTTGTGATGTGAAGAAAAAAATCATTAAGAACTCTAGTGAGTACTATTTGAAGGACTAGAAGTTTCTGTTATTATTAGGACCAGAAGATCCTATCGTCTTGTTCTCATTAGAAGATTATTATGAGATTATTACTAATGAAACTTGAGATTCATTTCATACATATTTCAAAATTGTTCAAGGATAATTGATTGGGCCCATCAACTATTCATGATGACAATTTATATGTTTTGTCCAATGCATCGTTATATTTGTCATATTTGTTGACAATTAACTCGTAACCCGAAGTTTATGATATTTGTCCATATATTATATTATGGACAAAATTTATAGGTTATGTTGAACATTATTAGTCACAAAAGAGCCTGCAGCTGTAGTTAATATGCAAAGTGCATTGAATTAGTGGCTATACTTTTGATTATGAGAACAAATCATTTTATACTGGTTTTTGAATCTTCATTTATGTGGTAACTATTTGGAGTAGATGCTTAATGGGGTTAAATTAAGATAAATTATCAAGGTACCATAATAGTAGGTAGACACTAAGGGAAGGTTTTTGAAGGAGTTAAATGGAAGATAAATTCCATGAAATATGCTAGATTATATATATTCTTCAATTAAAGAAGATGTGAACCTGAAGTTCAAGAAAGAAGATTGTACTAAGATATTGCAAATAAAGTGCTCATTATGAATTTTATGTGTCAATTGTAAACTAACGCTTTGGTTAGAAGTGAATTCTTGACATTTTCTCAACCACTAAAAAAAACAATGGTCTTATTATAAGGAACATGTAGTTCCAACATATGAGAACCTGAAGTTCTCCTTTGTATGTATTTTATATACACATGTTCATTTTTATTAATCTTTCCCTATAAATAAAATGTCAAATATTCAAAATTTTGAGTCTCTTACACTTGATACCTCCCGAAGAGAAACAAGTTCGTTCCTTCGAACAATATTTGATTGTTTGATTGTGTGCCTTATATGCCCTCTCCCCCACAATGCATTCAATATAATGTTGAAGACTGTGTATTGACATTGGCTATAACTCCTCGTCTATTGTTAAATGTTTAGAGTTTTTGACAAGAGATATATTAACAGCAAAGCAAGATTGATTGTCAATTTTATGATGAAATATTCCCAGTCTTAGGGGGAGACAAAAATAATGAAAGACTGGTAATACATGAAATTATATGAAATGCATCATTTTAAATTTTCGACTCCTAAAGTGGTCAATGTAATTTTGAAGTCTGATTTGCAAAGAAGAGTAAATGAATTACTAGATGCATTCACATATATGAGCAGAGTGACAAAGTTACGTATACCAGCATCTTATGCATCGCTCGATTTAAGGTAGTCCAGAAGTGACTATTGAACAATTTATGTGGGAGAATAATTGTTTTCAAAGATAAGAACCCACGAAAATGAAAATAGCAAAAATGCTATTAGTGAAACCACATACATGATTATGAGTGAAACCCGAGAAGAGGTAACTGTCCCAGAAGAAGATTAATACTATTCCAGAAGAAAATGAAACCCCAAAAGAGGTAAATGTCCTGGAAGAGACTAATACATATGATTCCAGAAGAATAAGTTTCCTAAAGAAACATCGGTACCAAAAGAAAATGAGATCTCTATTAATTATGTACGAGACTGTACAATATGCAACCAAAATGAAACACGTGTTAATGATATCCTAGCATATGCTATGACAATGGATGTAATCAATAAAAGAGATTGCATGCCTAAAACTCAAAGAAGAGTACATGTAGATAGTACATAAATGATTTGCCAAAATGGCAAAAGACCCTGAAGGTCGAATATAAGTCACTCGATAAATGAAATATTTTCGGACCTGAAGTCTGAACACCCATAGACGTCAAACACATATGTTTAAAATGGGTGTCTGTAATCAACAGAAATAAAATGAATGAGATTGTGCAATATGAAGTACTACTCGTAAGGCAAGGGTTTTTCCCTAATCCCAGGAGTTGATTATGAGGAAACGTATTCTCCACTAGTGGATGCAATATCCTTATAGAATTTTAATTGGCCTCGCAATCTCAAAAGGACTTCAAATAAATGATATAGATGTCGTTATAACATAATTATAAGGGACACTTGAAATCGACATCTGTGTGATAATAATCCCTGAAGGATTCAAAATGCCAGAAGCAATAAAATTAATACATCGAGATATGTGTGAAGAGATCGTGGAATGGTCTCAAGTAATCTGGTCATATGGTACAATTGACCCAATGAATATCTCGAAAAATAAAGATACAAATTTGAAATCAACCTATGTGTGTCATTCAAGGATCGCTCTCATTATTTTTTATTATAGCAGTTTACGTCGACGTATAAATATCATTAGATCTCCTGAAGAGATAGAGAAAAAAACTGTTGAACTCTTGAAGAGAGAATTTGAGATGGAAGATCTTGACATGACATAAATTATACTTAGGATTGTATTTTAAACACCTATATGATGGCACATTTGTCCATAAGTTAAACTACATCCAGGAGAGATGTTAACACGTTGAAATATGGATAAAGCTCATCCTTTGAACATACCCATGGTTTTTCATTCATATATGTTAGCCTTGGTTTGCTAAGCCTCATGTTTTGATGTTAACAATTAATATAAAAGCTTAACGTTTGTTTAAGTGTTTCAGGAAAACAAGAATCCATTAAGATTCGGTACTCAAGAATGAAGTCGAAACACTAAAACTAGCGTAGAATATAGGTAGAAACCAATGTAAGGATATGAATTTATATACCTATATTCACAAGCTCAAAAGCACTCACACAATATGTTTAAAACCATCACATAAACATTTTCAAATATCTAAAAGGTTTTAAACTCAAACACGAAGGATTAAGGAAATTTTGGAAAAATCAGAACAGAGTCACGGTACCCCTAGCGGTACGTCACACGGTAGGGTATACCGCCTACACGGTACCCCCATACCGTGTAACGGTACCTAGGTACCGACGGTAGGCGTAGACGGTTGGCCGAACCCGTCCTAACCAGGTACCGCCAGAGGCGAACTGAACTTTTGGAAGACACGGTACTCCCACACGGTAGGCCGTACCGTGTCACAGTACCTAGCTACCGGATGACACGGACCCCCCTACCGTGAAGGGTACCGGATCCGTTACAGCACTGTAGCAAAATTGCCAATTTGAATTAAATCAACCCTAATCACCTCCCAACGGCTAATTAACATCTTCCACTATAAATACAAGCCTAATCCTTCATATTTCTTTAAGAAACAAAGCTCTAAACATCATCTCTTTTTATTCTAAGTGTGTTCATCCTTTTATTAATTATTTTCAATATTTTGGCTATTTCAAGAGCCTTAAATTCCTGAATTTTATACACACACTTTGAGCTTGTGTTTCTAGTTATATACTCTCATATTCATAAGTTTATATTGTATTTTTGAGAGAGTATAATTTCCTTCTACACCGGCTAAGTTTTGTTCTTCATTTTTATATTCTAGCCGTTGTGTAGAATCCTCTTTTGTGTTCTTCAAACACACCTTCTTACGGTCGAGAATAGCCGTTAAATTCTCATATTGTATCGGTCGAGGATAGCCGTATAAATCCTTGGGTAAAGGTTCAAAGATAGCCTTTGAAATCCTTGGGGGAACGGTAGAAGATAGCCGTTAAATCTTCGTTGTAAACGGTTCGAGATAGCCGTGGTAAAATCTCGGAGTGAATCCTATTGGCAAGGGTTGTTTGCCAAACTAGTGCGGTGCTTTGACGGAGTTCAAGAGACCGAGACTTAGTGGATTCGGAAATCCTTGAGGAGGAGCCTTGAGGTACTGGAGTAGGGAGTTCCCGAACCAGTATAAAATCGGTGTGCATTTTATTTACGCTTTTATTTCTGCGTTTTATATATTTCTTCCGCATTTGCCAACACCGTTTTTATTAAACTCCGAAAAGATTTTAAAATGCCTTATTCACCCACCCTCTAAGGCGTGGGCACAACGACTAAACCGACTAACAATTGGTATCAAAGCAGTTTCGTAGTTGAAAGTGCTTAACCGCATCTACGACAAAGATCCACTTGTTGTGTCCCTTTTTAAATTTGAATTTTAAGATCTCAAAATTTTATTTTCCCTAATTTTTAAAAAATTCAAATTTATTGAAAAATGGCTCAAATGGATTCCCAAAGCATTCACCGCCCTCCATTTTTCAATGGCCAAAACTATTCCTATTGGAAAATGCGGATGGAATATTTCATTCAATCAATTGATTTTGATTTATGGTTGAATGTACTTCACGAGCCATTTGTGCCGAGTATTGGTAATCTTGCAGGATTATCTCTGGAGGATAAAAGAAAGTTATCAATGAATGCAAAGGCAATCAACATCCTCCATTGCTCCCTTGGTCCCGATGAATTTGCAAGAGTGAGTACATGCAAAACTGCCAAAGAAGTATGGGATCTATTAGAAGCCACTCACGAAGGGGATGTCTCGACAAAGCAAACAATGATTGCCCTTGGGAACGCCGAATACGAATCCTTCAAGAAAGGACCATGTGAGACAATCCAAGATATGAACAAGAGGTTCAATGAGATTGTCAACAAATTGAGTAAGTTGGGTAAAACGTATACTACTTCCGAGCTTAATACGAAAATTTTATTTTCTTTACCTAAAGAATGGCATAGTAGTATAGTGGATTTATTACCCAAATGTGATAAGGCCGAAACCGCCCACATTTGGTCTTCCTTGTATTCTCACGAACTTTTGTTGAGAAAGATCAAAGAGGAAGAAATGCGTGAAAATCCCAAGCTTACCAACGCCTTCAAAGCTTCCAAAGACTCGTCAAGTGAAGAATCAAGCGAGTCAAGTGATTCAAATGACTCAAGCTCCTCGGAAGAGTCAAATGACGAGGAAGATGAAGAGAAGGCGATGAGAATGAAATATACGGATTTCCTCAAATGGAAGAAGTATGTGAAGAGGAAAGAAGTATATTCAAAGCCGAAAAAAGAGCGGCATAAACCAAGGTAAATTCTTCTCACTTATTGGGATAAGATATTGTTTTGTTTGGTTTTAATTATTTTTAAAAATAAAACCTTATCCCATACGTGCTTTTATTTACTTTAGCCTTGGTTTGCATGATTAATTTTTTTTAAAAAAAAAATTCATCTTTATATCATGTTTTTTAAAAAATAATCCCTAAAAATCCCTGAAAAAAATTAAAGTTTTTAAACTTGCATCATTTTAGGGGGAGTTTTCATTTTTAGAGGAAGTTTCGTTGTAAATGCACCTTTTGCCCAATGATCTCAAAACTATCATTTTTCCTAAAAATTCATTTTGATAGGGGGAGGGTTTCAAGAAGTTATACATGGTTAAAATTTTCAAAATGCCCTTTTTGATTTTGACAAAAGGGGGAGAAGATGTATACTTCAAAGTGGTGCATATGCAACTTGACTTGAGTGCATTCTTGTGTAAACTTAAACTTTTAATAAACACAAGAAAAAGTTCAAAGTGAGTATTTTTAATATGCTTGTTCTTAGGGGGAGCTTGCTTGCTTCAATATTTTACTCCCGCCTAACTCACTTTGAAGTATATTGTTTGTCAACATCAAAAAGGGGGAGATTGTTAGCCTTGGTTTGCTAAGCCTCATGTTTTGATGTTAACAAACAATATAAGAGCTTAACGTTTATTTAAGTGTTTCAGGAAAACAAGAATCCATTAAGATTCGGTACTCAAGAATGAAGTCGAAACACTAAAACTAGCGTAGAATATAGGTAGAAACCAATGTAAGGATATGACTTTATATACCTATATTCACAAGCTCAAAAGCACTCACACAATATGTTTAAAACCATCACATAAACATTTTCAAATATCTAAAAGGTTTTAAACTCAAACATGAAGGATTAAGGGAATTTTGGAAAAATCAGAACAGAGTCATGGTACCCCTAGCGGTACGCCACACGGTAGGGTATACCGCCTACACGGTACCCCCATACCGTGTAACGGTACCTAGGTACCGACGGTAGGCGTAGACGGTTGGCCGAACCCGTCCTAACCAGGTACCGCCAGAGGCGAACTGAACTTTTGGAAGACACGGTACTCCCACACGGTAGGCCGTACCGTGTCACGGTACCTAGCTACCGGATGACACGGACCCCCCTACCGTGAAGGGTACCGGATCCGTTACAGCACTGTAGCAAAATTGCCAATTTGAATTAAATCAACCCTAATCACCTCCCAACGGCTAATTAACATCTTCCACTATAAATACAAGCCTAATCCTTCATATTTCTTTAAGAAACAAAGCTCTAAACATCATCTCTTTTTATTCTAAGTGTGTTCATCCTTTTATTAATTATTTTCAATATTTTGGCTATTTCAAGAGCCTTAAATTCTTGAATTTTATACACACACTTTGAGCTTGTGTTTCTAGTTATATACTCTCATATTCATAAGTTTATATTGTATTTTTGAGAGAGTATAATTTCCTTCTACACCGGCTAAGTTTTGTTCTTCATTTTTATATTCTAGCCGTTGTGTAGAATCCTCTTTTGTGTTCTTCAAACACACCTTCTTACGGTCGAGAATAGCCGTTAAATTCTCATATTGTATCAGTCGAGGATAGCCGTATAAATCCTTGGGTAAAGGTTCAAGGATAGCCTTTGAAATCCTTGGGGGAACGGTAGAAGATAGCCGTTAAATCTTCGTTGTAAACGGTTCGAGATAGCCGTGGTAAAATCTCGGAGTGAATCCTATTGGCAAGGGTTGTTTGCCAAACTAGTGCGGTGCTTTGACGGAGTTCAAGAGACCGAGACTTAGTGGATTTGGAAATCCTTGAGGAGGAGCCTTGAGGTACTGGAGTAGGGAGTTCCCGAACCATTATAAAATCGGTGTGCATTTTATTTACGCTTTTATTTCTGTGTTTTATATATTGCTTCCGCATTTGCCAACACCGTTTTTATTAAACTCCGAAAAGATTTTAAAACGCCTTATTCACCCCCCCTCTAAGGCGTGGGCACAACGACTAAACCGACTAACAATATATATACATAACATTCTAATCGCCTCCCAGAATTGAAAAGGGCGAAGAAGTACTTGGTTCTGTAGTACCAAAATTTTATGTGTGAAATTAGACAGGTATGTGTTCACATATGGTGATACGATATTTTCTTGGAAGTTGACCGAGCGAGCACGAACAACAACATGGAATCAAGCCGAACTGATAGCATTATACGACAGTGATCGAGAGCGAGCATGGTAGAGATTGATGATGAATCTCATACACGGAGCATGCAGTTTGAAAGAAATCAAGAAGAATGTTACAATTATATGTAAAGATAACGCAACATGCATAACTCAAATCAAGGAAGACTACATCAAGGGAGACATAACGAAGCAAATCTCAGTAAAGTTTTTCTCAACATATGATCTGTAGAAAGAAGGAGAGATCGATGTTCTTCAAGTTAAATCAAGCAAAATTTGACGGACTTATTCACCAAATCTCTGCCTAGACACAGACACACAGTTTTGAGCAACTCATAAAGAAGATTGGACTTCGCAGGCTAAAAGAGATAAATTAGTTTGAGGGGGAGTATATTTTTATTTTGAGAGAAAATATTATACACGCTGTACTCTTTTTCCCTTAACTAAATTTTCTCCCACTGGGTTTTCTTAGAAAGGTTTTTAATGAGGCAGCATAACTGATCCTGCAGTATCAGTTAATATAGGTCCTGAAGAACCTAGCACAAATTATCCCGTAGCATAATGTTGTTAGTGTATAATGAACGATGATATATCTGAGGGGGAGTGTTAAATATGGCAGATATATTACTCTTATTATTTAAAATATCTAGTTACCTTATTTACCTAGACTTTACATCCTCCCTGTGTATGTATAAATACCCTGACATATGATGAATAAAGTACTCAGTTCACAGCATTTAGGACTGATTCAAGAAAAAGATTTAGTACTTTTTTTTAAATTGTAACAAAGTGGCTGATTGGCCTCTGTGTCGTCATTCCTCAGCCGATTCGACCCCTCCGCCAGCCAGCCTTCCTTCCATCCGACTTTTAACAGTACGCTTCTCCACATCCTCTCGACTTCAACAAACACAGCAGCGGGATCTCCTTCGAAGCACCGGTCGTCTACTCAGACGGATCCCGGCGCCGACGAACTAGGGACGTCGCCGTCAGAAGCCAAGGATGGTGAAGGCGAACGAGCTACTTCGCAGTCTGAAGCGTAGCCCGGTTCCGACTAAATATGGATCTCACAGACCTAATTAATATTGCTAACGCATTTGTAGTTTGCGTACCATCTTTCATAGACCTCCATTTGATTTCAACTGAGATGTCTTTGTGGAGTAGAGGACCTGATTTAATTAATCGTTTGTTCCACATAATGGATTCGGGCTACAAGTTTATTTCCCGTTTAATTGCGAGAATCTCCAACAATGGCATATTCTGTAATTCTCAAATTTAGTCTGTTGAAGTTTGGACAGTCCAGTTGAATGGTGGTGATTTCGAGCTCCTCAGGAATAAATGGAATCCTTGTATTTTTAGTTAACAATGGGTCAAGCTCAAGGGCTCAAGACCTCAGAACAATGTATCTATCTAGAAATTGAGATGTAATTGTGCACGTACATTTTCCCAACATTTAATTAGTTTGATGCAAGAATTTCCCAACATTTTTGTTTACTTAATTATGCCTACATACAATGTAACTTTACTGGAACATTTAACATTGGTTTGTTTTGTTAATGTCATTACTTGCAGGATTGACACATCTGGTGTCATAGCAAGGGTGTGTAAAAGATCTATTTAGAGTTAGAGGGCATAAAGACCCAATAATTTTGGGCTTCAATACCTCTTTGTGTGATTCAAATCTTGCAGACTGTTTTGTTAAGGGCATTGGCCACATTTTCTAATGTATTTCTTGCATTATTTAATCAAAAGAGGAGGAACAAATGAAGTCCGGAGCAATGAGCCCCCCCCCCCCCCGGTCCTAGCAAGCTTATGTGCAAAAACACCCGACGACGAAACAGAAATAGAAACAAGTAATATGAGTCGTGGATGAAGATGACTGTCCTGAGTGGAGCCTCATGTACTCATTTTTTTGTCCTGAGTTGAATATACCACACTTTCTTTCTCTATAGTTGAATATACCACACTTTCTTTCTCTATAGTTGAATATACCACACTTTCTTTCTCTATAGAAGAAGAAGCTTCTTTTTCATTGTTTCTATCACTTACAAATTCTAAACTATTCTTTTGTCTAATAACAAATTTATCCATCTCATGTCTTAAAATTTCCGGATTCAATAATAACGTAACAAAATAAAATTTCAATAACCTTAAAACAACAATTTCATATTTCTTAATCTCTAGAACTTTAAATTACATTAAAATTTATCAAATATTTAAATATCAACAAACACACTAGAACCACAGAACAAAATAAATATTCAAAATTCAAAACATAATTTAGCAATATTTAAAAATTTCAAATATTAATAAACAAATCTCAAAATTAGATAATTAAAATTTACATATATATACCTAGACAATCAGAGATTGAGAAAAGATCGGAAGTTTTGGATGAAGAAGCACAGCCTATTGCGCCACTACGTTTGGATTTCTTTTCCGGTGATTGCTAAGGGTCCGTTCCGTAGGACTTATTTTTTCTACTTATTACTTATTCTAATTAAAATCAGATCAGATCAGATCCAATCAGATCAGATCAGACTCAATCAGATCAGATCAGACTCAATCAGATCAAACTCAATTAGATCAGATCACACTCAATCAGATCAGATCCAATCAAATCAGATCAGATCCAATCAGATCAGACCAGATCCAATCAGATCAGACCAGATCAAATCCAATAATATCAAATCAAGAAAAAATATAAAAGATAATAATTACTTTTGATTCAACGATTAAATAATAATTACTATTATTTGATTAAATCACATTACTTTATTTAAAACTACACAGACTTAAATCTTAATTAATGTTATAACTTTAAATATTATTGTTTTTATATTATTATTATTATTATTATTATTATTATTATTATTATTATTATTATATTTCAACTACAAACCATTATTTTAAATAATTGTTTAGCTTGTAGGATAGAAATGATGCATGGAAGCAATGTTTTTTTTGAACCGAATGCAAATAATATTTTTCATACTTTAAAAAGATTTATTTTAAAATACTTGTTTATAAAATAATTATACAAAACTTAGTTTTCAAAACTATAAATATTTTATACTTAAAAAGACTTACTTTTAAACTTTAAGATGGTATAATATACACAAGGGTGAATTTATGACAAAATTGATAGAGGTGAAAATGATATTAGTGTTTAAAATTTTATATGATCTTTAATTTGTAACATGAAATATATTACCAGTATTATGTAATATGCATATACAATGTGATATTTTTGTAGAATAGCATCAATATTTTCTAATATTTGTTTATTTTAATACCGATTATTTAGTTTTCACAAAAATTAAAAAAGTTGTGATATTGAAAAGATGTTTAATATTTTAAAAATTTTTAAAGATATTAATGATTAGCTAATTTTTTTATTTTACTTTTTTATGTATATATGAATTGTAATACTTTAAAACTATTAAATTTTGTAATAATTTTAAGTTTAATTTAAATCAAATTTAAATTCATTTACACCAGATCTAGTCAGATCAGATCAGATCCAATCAGATCAGATCAGACCCAATCAGATCAGACCCAATCAGATCAGATCAGATCCAATCACATCAGATTAGATCCAATCAGATCAGATCAGATCTAATCAGATCAGATCAGACCCAATCAGATCAGATCAGAACTTCAAAAATTCAGATCAGATTCAATCAGACCAGGCGTACGGAACAGAGCCTAAATGCCTTCGCCGTTTCTGCTATGTCTAATCCGCCACTCCCTTTTTTTGGACAATTGGGCAGTTTTGCATTTGGGCCGAGTATTTTGCAGGGTCAAATAATTTTTTTTAAACCCATCAGCAAAACGACGTCGTTTTCCTTTTTTTCCACCGACTGCTTCTTCTTCTCTTCGATCGGCTATGGATTGTTGGAGCATCCAAGCATGACCTGCGTCGCTGCGACAATCGGGGGGGAAATCCAGCCTCCTATTTCGCCGGATTTTCGATTGGTTACCCTATTCCTATTTCGCCGGATTTTCGCCGGGGGGCACTTGCCCAAGCGTGCCCCCCTCCCTCCGCCCTTGCTTACATCCGGTTGTTTTATTCACATAGCACACCTGAGAAGTGAAGTGAGAGATGCTATGTTGCTTCAAAATGAGTATTACATTATTTGAAAATGAACGTTATTTCAGAATGAGTATTCCATTGTTCGTAAATAAATATTGTAATTATAATAAAAAATAAATGGAAATGACTCACACACAACTTTAAAATAAATATTATTCCGTACTTGATTTAAAATAAATATTTTTTTCAAGGTAGTTTATGAAGATGGTGTTGATACGCCACAGCCACCAGGTCCGTTTGAAGGAATGGAGGAGTCTCCCAATATGCCAAAATTACGCGGCCACGATATAGTTGAAAAAATCTGCTCAGGCGTATTTTAGGAAGAAATCAAATCGTTAACACGCCATATTTTCTTCTGATATTCAACTTCCGTTCGCCCATCAACTAAAACCGAGAAACAATTCCACTATTCCGTCCGGAAATTGCAATAAACGGGACGCCGGAGCCGTAGATTCTCTCCCGTCCGGCGAGGATTGGACGATTTGCCGAAGATATGGTCGGATGGAAGGGATCTGGATCGGGAAGCCATGGATCACCTGACTTAGAGCACATTCCTTCTTCAGGGACCGTGAGGCTGGGCAAGGTTCAGCCACTAGCTCCCGGCCATAGGACGGTGTTTTGCAATGATCGTGAAGCCAATGCCCTCGCCAAGTACAAGGTCAGCGTTTAGTTCGTCTGCTTATTCAATTAATCAGCCCGTATTATTTGTATATTAAGCTCAGAGGTTGAAGCTCTGATAATGGAGGATGCTAGTTAGGGATCAGCCACGGGTTCAAGCAGACTGGTGTTCAAGTATTAGCTTTGGTATTGTAGGGGTTTATCAAAGTTTAAATCTTGTATTAGAAACGCATGGGGGCGAAGCAAAAAGAAGCACTTGCACTAGATATGACTGGGGATTTTGTTGGATGTTTAAGATGTTTCATTTTTGGATGGCCAAACTATGAACATAAGTACGGAGTAATTGTTATTAGCATTTTATTCAGTTTACTCCCAATTGAGCTAAAAGAGTAATTTTTGACAATGTTTTTGCTTCGGGTAATTATCAAGATTTTTTAGGATTTTGAAAATCTATAGTTATTCAATTTAAATTTTAAAATGTCATTTTAAATCTAGATGTATTCAATTCTGATTTTAAGTATTAAAAAATTGATAGATTTTTTAAGATTTTTAATAACAGGGATTTTGATAGATTTTCATACCTTAGTATCCAATTCCAAATCCTATCAAAATCTTTTGCTAAGTTCTTCTGCACCATCTCTTCCGCACGAAGCCTTTTGTTCTTCTGCACCAGGCCTTTCGTTCTTCTGCACCAAGCCTTCCGTTCATCTTCTCCGGCTTCATCCAACACATCAGGCCTTCCAATCTCTTCCACACCCTCCCTCCCTTTCTCTATCTTTGTTCTCATCTTCACCTTCTAGTCTCAGATCTGGTTCTTTCTTCTATTTTCATGCTAATTTGCTGCTTTATTAATTGACTTTATGAATTGGCTATATGAATTGGCTGCTATATGAATTGGCTAACATTGTGGAGTTCAAAGGGGCTTATGAGGACAGTGATTCAGTGCATGATTGTGGAGTTCAACAGATCTGATGGTGGGGAGCTTTTTGACCAGATCATATAATCGCCTCGTGGGAGGAGGCGGCTTGGGGGCGGCTCTGTGAAGGCGACGTTCCAAGAGCCTTCAGTCTCCTTTTTTATTTTTTCTTTTTTAACCAATTTGGGCTGAGAACAATCTATTAGAATCTTGATAAATCTTTACAAGAAAATAAATTGAAATCTATTGAAGTCTACTTAGAATTAAGACAATCCATAAATCTTACATAATCCATGGATTATAAAAAATCTAACATAATCTTTTAAAATCTAAATTGAATACACCCCCCTAAATCAAAATGTCACATAAAGCTTAATTTGCTTCTTACTATTTATGAAGCTTTGGGTAGCAAATGGTTGAATCCAGCAATACATCAATGGTCTAACAGAATAGTCTATCTGTTTTTTTACAAGGGTAAGACTGAATTCTAGCAACTTGACTCCTAGACTCCGAGATTATATTGGGTTTTGTTGTTGCCACACTTTCCAGAAGATTAGAAACCGCCTCTCTTTTTGCTGATGATGGGAAGTGGATTGAAATTATGGACATTCCCATCTTTGGGACACACACTTCATTATTATTTATATTTTGGAGATGTCATTGGTTGGTACAATAATACTACAGAATTATGGATTGTGAACTTCTTATTGATTGCTCTCAAATTGAAATATTTAGATATGTCCCCATTGGAAACCTCTCAACAAGCAGGGTAGGGTGCTGAGCTACAATTGACAATGGTCCACGAAGAGTGTCGATTAAAGTCTGTATTTACTGACTACTTACATTGTATCCCTCTTCAAGTAAAACCTCAAAGAATTAGTGAGGATACTCATTTATAATTTATTATTACAATACAGAGCATTACATGAAGTTATCACCCTTATGTTATGCCCCCCTCATTTGTTTGACATATACTCTGTATTTTTATGTGGAATTTCACAAAACATGTGTTTTTTTTAATATGCGGACTACCTGGGATTTGAACCTAGGACTTTTTGCTTGCGTTAATGCTAATACGTATACTCTGTAAGTTGTTAGCAAGTAGCAAGGAAACACATTTATTAATTATATCTATCTTCAGTAGTTGCACTTGCCCACTTAATCATACAGTTTCACTGGTTGAGAATTCTTATAAAAAAAGGAACTTGTTATGTATGAGAAGCTGTTGGGTTGCACGCACAATTACTGTATTAGTTCCAATACACTCTCTTGGACCAGTGGTATAGTTGGTGTTTTTTGATTGAGGAAAAGCCTTTCTGATTAGTAGTGAATGATGTTTCTCTAATATTCTAGGTGAACTCTATGTCAACTACGAAGTACGATGTGCTTACATTCTTACCGAAAGGTTTATTTGAACAGGTATTTTTTTTTTGGGAAAATCATTAGCTTGTGATGCTAATGGAATTTCCTTTCATTGACATGTACTCCTATGCAATACGTAAGATTTATATAAAAAAATGTGTATTACTTACTCCATCCGTTATCTAATAAGTGTCCATTAAGGAAAAATTATAGTTTAATGGTGATATTAATTTTCATAAATTGACAAGCGTACCTTTATTGATTTATAGGAGTTATTAGTAACAACTAACAAGCAAAAGTGAAATGAAGTGGTAGGACGGCTAAGCATTTCAATACTTATGTTTTATGTCACTAAGTTGCCAAATAGCTACTTACATATGAACAAAATGCATATAGGAAATAGACACATATAATACAATATTTTGGTTAAATACTTATATAAAATAACCTAAAACCCTAATAACATTCAAGAAAGATATTCATTGGTTGGGTAGTACTTGTTACAACTTTTATGCATTAGAGAAACCACGATTGAAGTGAAATCTCCCGCTTATGTTCTCGTACCCATCTTTTTGTTCACTTTTATCTTTTACCTTTCTCTTTTGTGTTTTGTTTATGCTGACAGTTCGGCGGGTGGCTAACCTCTACTTCCTCATGATATCAATTCTTTCATGCACTCCAATCAGGTATGTTTTTTCAGCTAGGAATAAAGATGTCTCTTGGAGAAATCCTCAAGAAAATATGACCAACCAAACACAAGGATAAATTGAAAAGAAGATATATGATTATATGATCTTTGCATCAGTTTATTGTGATCTTTTGTGTTTGTAGTAACCTGGGTGTGTGCCATATAACTATATTTGCCATCCATACTTCTACAAGAGATTATTTATTGTGTGACATGCTTACACTCTTGTTTAAAATTATGCACAGAAACGTTTTCAAAATGACATGTGAATTAATAATACTCCAGTAGACGTATTGCAAGATAAGAAATGGACGAGTCTTCCTTGGAAGAAGCTGCAGGTTGGGGACATTGTGAGAGTAAGAACACTTCTTATAACTGCTCACCTATTTAACGATTAATTTAATGGCCTTTTGTGCTATGCTTGTTGTCTTTTTTAGTCATATAGCAGATAAGCAGAGCATCAAATTCATTGTTTTAGAATGTATTAAGGCAAAGCTCTAAGCTTACACACCTCTATCTCATATCAATAAATCAATCACATCAATTTATCAGTCTTTTTTTATTGGCATGTCATAATGCCAAGCTGTTATCTTGTGGTTTCTTTGCTCTAATCTATGAGCCCAGATTTGTATCTAGCATTTTTAGGAACATATGATGTTTTTTGTTCTCATTCTTGTTTTGAAAACTGATACATAAAACACATGTTTGCTTTTTGCTCCATAATAAAGGGTAAAGTGAACCTTATTACCTTGCAACTTGATAGTCCACCATATTATGAGTGGTGATTACCTTTTGCTTTTGTACCAGATTAAACAGGATGAATTTTTTCCAGCAGACATATCATTTCTGTCCAGCACAAATCCTGACGGGATCTGCTACATTGAGGTTGTACTTGAGTTGACACTGATGGTTTTTTTCCTTTAATGTAACCTTTTCTTGTTGTTAAGCATTGTTTTTCTTCTTTATCACTCCCGGTCTCCCGCCCTCCCAAATTAGTTTCCCCAAGTTGACTTAATGGAGACTAAGAAAAATGTTGAAATGTGAGTGATTAGAATTTGTTTAGAAGAGAGAGAAGTATTTTGGCCCACTTATTCTTTTCCAAAAAGAGAGAAAAAGTGGGAAAACTATTTTGGGACCGTAAATATGGAAAGTGGGAAACTTATGTGGGACGGAGGGAGTATATATTAAGATCAATGTTTCTGACTTGTTTGTAAATGGAGTGAACATCCCTTAGAAACAGGATAGTACTTGTGTCATTGCATGCCCCCCTCCCCCCACGTCCTCCTCGAAAAAAGAATAATAAATAGTAATGACAATATCACATAACTCTCTTGAAATTAAATTGAATCTAATATGATTCTATTGAAAGTAAACTGCAGACATCTAACTTAGATGGCGAAACCAATTTAAAGATCAGAAAAGCTTTGGAGAAAACTTGGGACTATTCGACTCCTGAGAAGGTTGCTGAATTTCAAGGTTTTAACCTTCTAATGCTTCGTCATTACCTGCATCTGTTTTGCATTTATTGCTATTTATCCGAAGTTGCAAATTCTGATGCCTGAGCAAGAATCGTGAACTTCAGACTTTTCTTTGGAGTCTGAGGATGGTTAAGTTGGCTCCCTTATACTATATTGAGAATTTCACAATTTCAGTTCAAAGCCAGAAAATTTTGAAGCATGTAGTATTATACTCCGTACTATTCTTTTCTAGTTGTTAATTATAACAAATTCCAACTCAATTAAATAATGAATCAATTATGTAATCATACGTGTGGCAGAATTGTCTTTCTGCTCCTAAAATTTAGCCACTAGGGTGGAATGAGCTAAAGCAATTGGTTTTCAAGCGTTGCTGTTGTTCCAATGGGGGGGGGGACCATTTTGTATGCAAAGGCGTGCACCTCAATCCCAACAAGTCGGGGTTGGTGGCATTAAATTTATTGTGTGTATACATTGCATAAAGTATTTGCATATAATTAATGAACACTACGGAGTAATACAAGAAAGCTCAGTGACAATGTTTTTTGCTCGATGCCCTTCATGTTGCACACTTCATAAGTCATAACAAGGAATCGCGAGAGGAAATGTCTTAAACCATCACCATTATAGGTTACTTCCACATGCACCACGAGTTCAAATATTGCTAGTCATGTGATTTTTCAAATTGCTAGTCATGTGATTACATGATTGGCATTGCAAGACCCACATGCAAATAAGGGAACATGAACAAATTGATCAAAACCTGACCTCATTGTTGTATTGAGATATTATGGCAATGGTATGGACTATGAAGTGTAACGAGGTTTAGTTATTAAGGATTATAGGATGGAATTTATGTTATCAATTTAGTAGTTGAATTTTCCATAGGCAGATAAGTCATGAAAATATGATTCCGTTTGATAGGATTACATCTTCACTTGGGTTCCGCATATTGCAGGTGAAATACAATGTGAGGAGCCAAATAACTCTTTGTACACATTTACTGGCAATTTGATTGTCCAAAAGCAAACTCTGCCTCTTAGCCCTAATCAACTTCTTTTGAGGGTACATGTTTTCTCCATATTTTTAATTGACCAGCTTTTATCTGAGCTTATATTATTGCTTTAAAATAAATAAATGAAAAATCATATTGAATAATTGGAGGAGTTTTTTTAAACTCATAATTCATTTGTAACAAAACAAATACGCTTTACTGCATGTTCCCCACGGGAATCAAGAGTCATATTTACACTTTTCTCTTTTGGAAATAGTTATTTGTTTCCTGTTTTATTTTTCCATAAATTATGATTTGTTTTCAATATGGACATCTTATTAGCCGTTACCTATTGAAGTTCACTTCACTTTGCAGGGTTGCAGTTTGAGAAACACCGAATACATTGTTGGGGTGGTTGTTTTTGCAGGCCATGAAATGAAGGTACCCATTAATCTTGTACGGATGATTATTTTTTAGCTTGTGTGGGTGACTGTGATGCAATCACACGACAATATATCTTATTCAAGAATAATTGATGTTTTGAACAATAAGCAATTGGCCAATTCAGTCATGATGTGCATAATGGCCCAGGTTGTTTATCACGTCTTTTTATTGAAAATTCCAAAATTTTTGTCCCTAAATTCCTTATAACATGTCATGGTTTTATCCTTTGATGGATTTGATCATACCTTTTTCTTGCTTTGGTTTTTGCTCTTTTAATTTAAACATTTTTTTATTAAACGATTGCTGCTACTGAATTTACAACAGGTTATGATGAATGCAATGAAAATTCCGTCTAAAAGAAGCACTTTAGAGAAGAAGCTTGACAAACTTATTCTCACTCTCTTTAGTGTTCTCTTTTGCACGTGTATCTTGGGAGCCATTGGAAGGTTTGACTATGTGCCAATATTCTCTATATTGCAATGGTTTATACTACCACATAACATGATGTTGTACTAATAGGTGCATTATTTATGAATTTTTTGTTATATTTCATGAAATTGTCGCAGTGGGGTGTTCATAGATGACAAGTATTTTTACTTGCGATTTGAGACTGGCAAGAATGCAGATGTACAATTCAACCCTAATAATCGATTTGCAGTAATGATCAGGAAATGCCTAAAGTAATAGTTTAAAATTTAGATTCTTTGTGTACGATGCTTGCTTAAAGCACGTGATTTTGGGTGGCATGCAGGTTGCTGCTTTGACTATGTTCACCTTAATTACTTTGTATTCGCCGATTATTCCCATCTCTTTATATGTTTCTGTCGAGGTAGATCTCACACGCCTTTCTACTTTTTTAAAAACTCCCTGCACAGTTCTGGTTTATTGAACACTACCTCCACTTTCTTTTCCGGATGATTAAGTTTATTCAATCCACTCAATTCATCAACAATGACTTGTGCATGTACCACCCTGAGAGTAACACCCCTGCACAAGCAAGGACTTCTAATTTGAATGAGGAGCTTGGTCAGGTAATGCCATATGTTATAGGGGATAAGTGGATGTCATTTCCTCCATTCGTCCCCAAATTAAATTTATGGTTTGATCTTATACTGTCAGCTCTCATTTACAATTTATATTAATGCATAAGTGATACCTAAAACTCTCTATTACGAGTTGGTGGCTCATCTTTTCAAACATTCATATATTCAACAAACATTTCGTAGTGTTTTATCATGTGAATTAAGGGGTATTTCTTATTTTTTATTTTTTGCAGTCTTTGCACGGTAGAAATCTCACATACACTAATTCTTACGGAGTATTATTTTTGTTCATGTTGTGATCTTGTCCAATTAATACCATGTTTGTGCAGGAATTCTTCAGATGCCTTGCAATATGTCATACTGTACTTCCAGAAGGAGAGGATACCCCTGAAAAAATTCGATATCAAGTAGCATCACCTGATGAGGCTGCTTTGGTTGTGGCAGCAAAGAATTTTGGATTCTTTTTTTTGCAAGTGCGGCTCTTTGGATTCATTTTATTTCATTCTAGATACGTTTCACTTTCAAAAGCCTAATGCAGGAGTATATTTATTTCAAAAAGGTTTGATGATATTTCAGAAACCAGTTGATTGAACAGTATGCATTGTTAGAAAACTACAGTATCATGCAGATCTCTTATCTTCTTGCTCTCTTCTTAGTCTGCTACTCTCTTGACACATAATAACTGCTTCCCTCGGTGACTCCTTTGCCACGCCACATTTTCCAACACATATTTCTTAATACTTGCGCTAGCCTTCTATTAGGGGTTTAGATATGGTAGACTCATCCTTGACAGAGTCTAGGGGAAGAGTGTTGTCCTCAATGGAAACCCTAGGGAAACTTGACCTTGTCTGGCATCGTATCTTTAGGTTTAGTATTAAAGTTGTTTTTTAATACTTGTGGATCAGTGGTATTTGAGGTATTCTACTTTCACATGAGTTGTACTTAGTTGCTTACTAAAGTTAGTCAACATATGATCATTGCTTGATAATAGGGATTACACAATGTTTTCCACAGGCGTACACCTACTATGATATATGTGCGCGAGTCTCATGTTGAAAAGATGGGAAATATTCAAGATGTTCCATATGAAATCCTGAATGTGCTTGAATTTAATAGGTGACATTTCTGAAACATGTATGTGAAGTATGCTTGCAAATTTAGTAAGACTGAAGTTTAACTTGACTTTTGTTTTGCATTTAGTACGAGGAAACGCCAGTCTGTCGTATGCCGATACCCTGATGGAAGGCTTATATTGTACTGTAAGGTAATAGGCTTCATAAAGGCTAGAAACATGTGAAACATCAATACATGAAGAAATGATATATTAAAAAAATCTTTATCACAGGGTGCTGACACTGTAATTTATGAAAGGCTGGCCAGTGGAGATAATGATTTGAAAAAAAGAACCAGGGAGCATTTGGAGCACTTTGGAGCTGCTGGATTACGCACACTTTGCTTAGCTTACAGAGTCTTAAATCCGGATGCATATGAAAATTGGAATGATAAATATATTCAAGCAAAATCATCTCTGCGAGACCGTGAAAAGAAATTGGATGAGGTAAACCACCATATTTGCTAGCCTTTTGCATTTTTGATGTTTGTTTTCAATGAAAAATAAAAAAAGGCTTTATGTCCCACTATTATAGTACAATTATTGCAGTTTACTATCCATTCTTCTATGTGAAAATATCTGAAATATTCTGAAATATCGGATTGGACTGCATCTTTTGTAGAGGTCAGGATGGTTTCTCTTGACCACTTAAGCCATTGGTCGCTAGCATGAAAATTCAATAAATCTCAATTAGCCCTTTATTTTTCTTGATAAGAACAAAGTGTGCTTCTACAATGCACCCTAGGTGCACATAAAAATGCCTGGACCTTCTCACATAAGGAAATTAATTTAAAACAAATTAAGTAAATGCACATCATAACATTATTTAAATGGTAATTCATTTATGTGAGAAATTCCATGGCTCTTAGATGCAACCTAAGGCGCGCCTTAGAATTTGCCAAGAAGAAACTGATCTGAATTATTTCCTATTAAAAAATACTATCAATTTAGTTAGAGGATGTATAGCTTGTGCACGCTTGCAACATTTTCTGAAGTAGCAACTTGTGTGTTGCATGATAGATTTTACTTCCCAGATCATCTAATCTTGTTGATCTTATTATGCAGGTGGCAGAACTCATTGAGAAGGATTTAATTTTGATTGGTTGCACTGCTATAGAAGATAAGCTTCAGGAAGGAGTGCCTGCATGCATAGAGACACTTTCTAGGGCTGGAATCAAAATTTGGGTGCTTACTGGGGACAAAATGGAAACTGCAATAAATATTGCTTATGGTTTGTATTCATAGTTTCACGCTCACACTGAACACACACACACACACTCTCTCTCTCTCACCCACACACACTTTTAGTTCGTTCATCTTCCTAAATCTATGCCAACATATTTTCTTGTTTCTATTTTATGCCAAGCGTGCAATTTGATCAACAATGACATGAAGCAATTTATTATCAGTTCAGAAACTAATGCGATCAGAGAAGTGGAAGATAAAGTGAGTATATTTTTCTTTTGTGAAAATCCAAATTTGAGCTTCTAAAAAGTAGTCATTTTTCCCATTGATCGAGATTTTGGACAATTTTGGATTTGGCAATTATGTAATTTGATATAACCATTTTTAAGAAAAAATGGTATAAGTATTTTCAATACTTAACAAGGTAGTATATCATTTTTTAAATATGGAGGGAGTATGTTTTCTGTTTCATTGTTTGATGGATTGCTTGTGTCTTTAGGATTAATGTAACAACAAGGGTATTGGCTTTTTCACGCTAACAAAAAAGCTAAGGAGTCCCATAGCCTTCATCTTCATTCTTGTAAAAAATCCAATTTGAGCTTAACTTGTTGTTCTTTCTTTGATGAGCTTTTTCAGCTTTCGTGTTTGAAGAGTCTTTTATTTAAATATGTTATTGGTAAAGTAGTGTTCTTTTTTTGGCTGAAGTTGCTAGTGTGATGTACTTCATAGTAAAGAATTGTGGGCTATATTCTTTGAATGTTTTAACTTTTTCCTATTCTTATTTACAACAAATATTTGATCCGTGTTCTATTTTGGTTTGTGTATTCATAGTTTGTATCCTTGTCATGTTTACCCTTATGTGAATTAAAGTGGTTACTCTAATTAAAAAGAGCATTAAGAAAACTAAAGAAAAAAATAGAGAGAAACAACAACAACAACAACCCAGTTGAATCCCACTACAGTAGGGTCTGGGGAGGGTGTGTGTACGCAGACCTTGCCCCTACTCGGAAGTAGGGAGGCTGTTTCCAAGACACCCTGGCTCAACCTGCACAAAAATATGGTAGGTAACACAATATAACAGGGTAACATGATATAACAGGATAAAGCACCAAGTACAATGAAATGAAAGTCCAGCAAGCAAAAGTAGAAGATTCCAATCAAACACAACACACTACAAAAACCTCTGCAGCACCACGCTCCTAACCAGCTACTTTAATCCTAGTCCGCCAAAGGTTCCTATCTAAAGCCATATCCTCAATCAGGGTGAGAAGTCTTAAATCCTGCCTAATCACCTCCTTCCAATTCTTCCTAGGTCTACCCCTTCCCCTACTTCCCCCGATAACCGTGATCCTCTTGCACCTCCGTACAGGGGCATCAGCATCCTGACGTCTCACATGCCCAAACCATCTCAATCTCGCTTCCCGCAACTTATCTTCCACCAGCGCCATGCCTACCTGACGTCGAATAACTTCGTTCGAAATCCTATCCAACCTTGTCTTCCCACACATCCATCGTAACATCCGCATCTCCGTTGCATGCAGACGACGCACATGAGTCTTCTTACCCGTCCAACACTCTACCCCGTATAACATAGCAGGTCTGACTACGGAGTGGTAGAACTTATCTTTCATCCTGGGTGAAATCTTTGGGTCACACAACACCCTCGAGGCCAACTGCCATTTGGCCCAATCCAATCCAACACGATGTCCAACATCCCCGTCTAACTCCCCATCCGCCTGGATTACCGAGCCAAGATATCGGAACCTGTCTACCTTAGGTACTACGTGAGAGTCAATCCTAATTTCCACTTCTGATTCTGTTTCCCGGCCGCTGAAACGACATTCCATGTATTCAGTCTTGTTCCTACTTATTCTGAGTCCTTTAGTCTCAATGGCAAGGCGCCATCGTTCCAACTTATCGTTTAGTCCCTCACGTGTGTCGTCGATAAACACGATATCATCTGCGAAAAGCATGCACCATGGGACCCCTTCTTGAACGCCTTGAGCTAGGACGTCCATCACCAAGGCGAACAAAAAAAGGCTAAGGGCAGACCCCTGGTGCAACCCCATCCCTACTGAGAATGGCTCAGAGTTGCCCCCAGAGGTCCTTACCCTAGTCATAGCCCCATCGTACATATCCTTGATTGCGCGAGGGTACGCGATGGGAACTCTTCTGATCTCGTCTCTAGGCACCTCCATAAGACCTCCCTTGGCACCCTATCATACACCTTCTCAACATCAATAAACACCATATGAAGGTCCTTCTTCCTAGCCCTATACTCTTCCATTAACCTCCTCACGAGGTGAATGGCCTCTGTAGTCGATCTGCCAGGCATGAAACCAAACTGGTTCTCAGAGATGCATACCCCTTTTCGCACCCTATACTCAATGACTCTCTCTCAAACCTTCATGGTGTGGCTAAGGAGTTTGATGCCTCTGTAATTCTCGCAGCTCTGAATGTCACCTTTACCTTTAAACAAGGGGACCAAGAGACTCTTCCTCCACTCATCAGGCATCCTTGCTGTCCGAAAGATAACATTGAAGAGTTTGGTTAACCAAACCCACGCACCACGGCCCGCATGCTTCCAAAACTCCATCGGAATCTCATCTAGTCCCAAAGCTCTCCCACTACGCATCCCTCGGAGAGCCCGAACCACCTCTCCCAGGCAAATGCGTCGACAATACACCCGAGACGCCCCGGACTGCCCCAGCTCATCAAGAACTAGCCTCCGGTCTCCTCCCGCATTTAAGAGTTCACAAAAGTATTCCCCCCAGCGCTTAGCCACTTTGGCAGTCTCAACTAACACTCTACCATCACTCCCCTTCACACATCTCACGTGGTCCAGATCTCGGGCTTTCCTCTCACGCATCTTAGCAAGCCGGAACAATGTATTAACACCGCCTTTCTCCTCAATATCCTTGTAGGGGCGTTCAAAAGTGGCATTCTTTGCCCTCGTAACCTCTAACTTGGCTTCTTTACGTGCCTTCTTGTACTCCACTCGTAACGCTGTTCTTTCTTCCTCAACATTGCAGCCCATGTACCTCAAATATGCCACCTTCTTAGCTTCCACCTTACTTCGAACTGAATCGCTCCACCACCAATCACCTTGACGCCTACTCCCAGAGCCAGAGCTCACACCTAACACTTCCCTGGCTCTTTCCCTGATGCAGTTAGCAGTCCGCGTCCACATACCTGTAGCCTCTCCGTCCGATTCCCACGCACCTTTCTCCTGCACTCGCGTGATCAACTTAGAGATATTTTCCCCACTTAGTCTCTTCCACCGGATTTGTATGTTGCCACTCGAAGCTCTCATATGTTTCACCCATCTAATCATGACATCCATCACCAGAAGCTTGTGTTGGGTAGTGATGTTTTCACTCGGGACTACTTTAGCATCCTTGTAGAGCACTCGATGACACCTACACAGGAGAAGATAGTCGATCTGAGTCGTCCCCACTCCACTAACAAATGTAGCCAAATGAACATCTCGTTTTGGGAAACAAGAGTTAGCAACCACTATATCACTTGCTCTAGCAAACTCCAAGAGTGAAACTCCCGCTGGGTTCCTGCTGCCATAGCCAAAACCACCGTGCACGTCCTCGAAGCCCTCGGCCGAGTCTCCAATATGGCCATTGAAGTCGCCTCCAACGATGACTTTCTCAGTCAGTTGAAAGCCAACAACCACCCCATCCAAGGCGTCCCAAAACTCTCTCTTAACTTCGTCTGCCAAGCCAACATGCGGGGCGTAAGCACTCACGACATTGATCGCACACCCATCCAAAACCAACTTGATAAACATTAGACGATCATTAATCCTCTTCACCTCCACCACAAACCCTCGTAGCTCCGGTGCCACCAGAATACCGACTCCATTCCTTCCCCTAGCCGAACCTGAATACCACAATTTGAAGCCATCAACCTCTCGCGCCTTCGTGCCCACCCACTTGGTTTCTTGCACGCACGCCACCTGCATCCTTCTCCTCTTGAGAACTTGCACCAACTCAATTGACTTACCTATGAGGGTCCCTATGTTCCATGAGCCGAAACGCACATGGGACACTACACTACCCCTCTGCAACCCTCCTACCCCCCGTCCCAACCCCGAGATATGACCTTATAGCTACATTGCTAACCCACGCCACTACACCTACGTAACAGCACCAAAAAGCAAAGCAGAGACGAGACTACTAACACAAAAATAGTAGGTACGAACCACAGGTAAAGAAGGTAAGAGCAACAATACAAATAATAGTAAAAGGTACGGTAGAAGCACAAGTAGTTAGCAATCAAGGCAACACCTTAACAAATCACATAAGAGCTAGAGTGTGGTGAGGGTGAGGCAGGGTTGGGGCTGGGTTGTGTACTGACTAGGGGCTGAGGGGGGGGGCTGGGGGTGTGGGGTGGTACCGCTGCCGCAGACGAGGGGGGTACCTGCGGCGATAGAGGGTGGGGTGGGGAGGAAGTGGGTTCAGGATATGGGGGGTAGTTGGGGCAGGCCGGCGGGCCAGATGTGGGGGTTCCGGATCAGATTGAGGAGGAGGAGGAAGGAGGGGTCGGGGGACGGAGGAATCCGTGAAGGAGGTTCCGGTTCTGGTCGACGGCGAGGGGGTGGCTGGGTTCCGGGTCTGGGGTAAGGGGGGGGGGGTCGGCGGTGACCGGCAGGGGTGTGCGTCTAGGGTCACATCTGGGTCGGATTTGGGAGGGTTAGGTCTTGATCTGGGTGTGTACTTACCTGTGCTCCTAGCCGTCGTCTGTCGCCGCCTGCCGGCGTCCGATGACCGTCTACACCGCCGGTAGGGAGGACGAACGCTGAGGACGGATGCGCCGTCGACTACCTCGAGGAAGAGCCGTTACAGGCTACAATGGGAGAAAGTATATCAGCGTAGAGGAGAGAGAAAATTATTTCTTCTTGTGTCATTATTATCTAGATGGGCAAATATAATTATGACTCATTTATGAAAACGAGTGATGGAAGATTTAAAATTTACGAGGATGAAGATTTGTCTTATAAAAGTAGTCCTGAAATTGACCTGTAAGATCTCAATCCACGTAACCCAAATAAATAGGTTAGTGAACCGAGTTGCTACTAAATTGGTATCCACACACAATATTTTCCAAGTAATTAAATCATTTAATTTAAAACTCAAACAATTTAAAAACAATTTAAATACTCATCGGAGTTTATACAACTATGTGGAAGCTTTTTAATTTAATAAAATATTAATCTCTTATATCCTTGCATCCATACATCTCCTCCGTCATGTTGTCTTCCAAGATAGATTCAAGTCAACCCTTCCACGATTACCTACATGTAACAAAGGGGAAAAAGAGGCTAAACACTCAGTAATGAAGTTGAGCGGGAAATATCTAACAGTTCGTGCATGCATACACCTATGTGAATCTACTAATTCATAACTATCACATTATATGATGCACACAAGCATATCATATATAATATCACACACATCATATAAAAATGTTCAACATTAACAAACATAGAATATTACCTTCTCGTTACTTGATCACCTGACTTGATCTTTTTACTGGCCTCATAACCTATGCTAGGTTAAAGCTTACTACTATACCTCTGATTCTATCCACTTATTGGCACATAACATATTCTAAGGGGGTGTATTCAATCCAGATTCTAATAGATTCTAATAGATTGTTTAGAATTCATGGATTCTATAAAATCAATGGATTATTTTAAGGGGCTGTTTGGCAACTTCTGAATAGGTAAGTGCTGAACTAGTAAGAGGTCTGAACCATTTAGACCTAGTATATTGCTTAACTATTCAGAGGCAAATGTCTGATCAATTCAGATAAGAGGTCTTAACCCTCTGTATAATACTTAAACATTCAGAGGCAAATGTCTAAATCATTCAGACATCTGAACCATTAAGAGGCTGAAACAAACAGTCTGAACCATTAAGTGCTGAACCATTCAGACATCTGAACCATCCTTAAGTCTACGTGGAGTTAGGTAGATTTTAATTTATTTTTTAGAAGGATTTTTTATGATTTTGACAGATTATTCGTAATCAATGATTTATGGATACATAATATTTTTTCCTTTCCTTTTCTTTTCTTTTATCTTTGATTTTTTTTCATTTTTTCCCTTTTCATTTTTCATTTTTCTTTTTTCTTTCTTTTTCCCTTCTTCCCCCACGACCTTGCTTCCCTTTTCTCTTTCCCTCTTCTTTTCTTTTTCTTTTCTTTTTCCTACTTCCCCCACAAACCCTAGCTGCTGCTACCTTTATTCTTCTTTTTTATTCTCCTTCTTTGTTTCCTTTGCCGGCTCAGCTCCCACACCGCCACCATCGTCGCCATCTAGATTCACTGTTGCTGCCTCTCTTCTTCTTCTTCTTTCCTCCATCGAGTAGTTTTATTTGTGGTCGCCGGTAGGTTTTTGTTGTCTCCGGCTTCGCTTTCTCCTCACTATTGCCATGAAGCACTCGCCGGACTAAATCATTGGACCAAAGCTCCACAGGAATCGACGTGGGACCAAATCGCCGGACCAAAGCTCCAAATCTTGTGCCGAATATCACCTTCATATCTATGCTCGCCCAAGTCCGTTGAAATCTTTGGAAATAGCCACAGATTTGTCACTGGATTTTTCTTTAGAAAAATGACTCCTAAATCCATTAAAATCTACCCATAATACAAATCTTTTCAAATCAATGGATTGTTATATACTTTTAGATTTTGGTGGAATTTTAAAAATCTAAATTGAATACTCTGAAATTTTAAATGATTTATAAAATCTCAATTGAATACCCACTGGTTTTTAAAATTCAAAAAAACCAAATAGCCATTGGACCCAACAGGTACAACATGGCTCTAATCTACTATACCTATGGCGGCATACCTTGCCACTAACCCATTAAGGTAATTCCCTAGAGTTCCTCTAGGTAATATATTCATCAACCATTAATAATTCATAATATAACATTCCTAAAACCACAATGCATTTAACAATATATCCAACATGATCAAATAGAGGCCTAACATGGGGTGTAAACACCCATGTTTACTGTCATGCAACACACAAACTCTCAGAGTCAATCCTTGACGGAAACACAGATTAGGCCCGAACTCAGGTCTCGGACGGTACCTATCACGGTACCTGGGTAACAATCCTACGGTACATGGGTACCTTCTGTAACAATTGAACCCTTCTAGTAGACCTGTTACGGTAGCCGACTCTCGACTCGGCGGTAGGGCCTACCATCAGAATCGTACCTAGGTACCAAACGATCACAGCTACTAGTAGAGGAAAACGTGAAGAACAGAGGGCGGCATTAGCGCGGTACCATCCCAGTAGTACCGCCTACCGTCTAACACAACAAAATTATAATTCTTGCACCATTTAAATCACAACAATGAAACCAATACCAAATTCACACCAATAGACATAAATACGTAAAAAAAGATCATTGCAAACAATATCAAGCACATTACATGGTCAATCAATGCCAAAATCATGCATACCACCCTTTTTTATTCAACGACAACAATTCTCAAAATCACAATCACAATAACACTAGTAAGTCACATAGATCAATCACAATAACAATTATGAACAAAATTTCAAACCTAAATGCATATTATAGTGTTAGATGTCCACATACTCACCTTGGTTGATTTCAATTCAATCGAATGAAGAACATTGCAAATCGAGCATTAACAAAGGTCGTGCCACCAGTGCCCGTACTTGTTTGTCGTAATCTAGACGTCTCAAGTACTTTCTTGGTGGCTCATCCGCCTACCTGCTACTAGATGGAACTCAGCGCGGCCATCCCGACCTCGTCATCGCTGCTATAGGTTGCTGGGGTCCACTTGAAACTTCCCAAGTGCTGTTGCCTAAACGTTGAATTCCCTTTGTTGCAGCCACCCATGACCGTCGCAGGTTGGAAGCAAAATCGCCGATATTGTATTCCTCTACTCACGACATTGAGAGACAGAGAAGATGAGGGCACGCCAAAGGATATGGGGAATCGTCGGAGGGCAATCGCGATGCCTAGGTTAATTTGCTACCCGGGTTCGTCAATCGCATTCGGCCTTAACGCTACTAGTACTTCGACGCTGCTGAAATCGAAGTAGTTGCTGCAACTTCCATAGTTGGAGGGGTATATCGCGAGGGAGAGCATCGATTCCCGACTGCGGCCCGCATTGCTATTTTCGATCAGAAGGGTCGCCATGAGAATTCAACAAAGGAGAAGGACAAACGATAGTCTACCATGCCATAAACATGAAGACTCACACACATAAGCAACACAAATTTTATTGATCTTTTCATTAATAGTCATTACATTTGATTTTACAAGACCATTAGAAATATATCCTTATCGTATATAAATGCCCTTCTTAGACAAGATCAGCTTGTTTGATTCGAACATCATTAAAATCCATGTTTAAAATTCAGCTTGATCTTGCAATTCCTTGGACTTCAGATTGGGTCAAGTTTCCCATCCACACTTTTTCACCTGAGGTCTCTTTGAATTAATGGAACATGCTCCGATTGGAGCAAATATGTCGTGCGGCTCCTGTGTCCACAAACCATTCCTTTGGGTTTGACCCGACAAGATTTACCTCGGTGACAACTGCACATAGATCCAAGTTGTCTAATTCTGTCCAAAGAGCCTCATTTTACTTCTTGTTCTTCTGAGGCTTCTTTTTCCTACAATCGGATGATCGATGTCCCATAATGCCACAACTGTAGCATTCCCTGCGAACTTGGAAATGCTACCTTTAGGACCTAGTTTCTTTTTGTCTTTACTACCATGTGAGAAGCCTGACGGATGCTCAACAACATTTGCCTTTGCACCTCCATTTCTCCTAGCAAGCCCTTCCTCTTAGATCTTTAAGCGTGTGAGGAGCTAATACTCTACATTTAGCTCAGTCCTCTTGATCTTTAGGTCCGCACGAAAGTCTTCCCATGACCGTGGAAGCTTATGTACAATGGCTGCCACTTGGAAGTCCTCAGTGAGACAGTGACGCACACTTTTTCTTCATTGCACTTATTAAAGATAATTGTGAGATGCTCAGCTTGGGCAACAACGAATTTGTTATCTATCATTTTGAAGTCAAAGATTTTTCCAGTGATGAACTTCTTCGTGTTGGCATCTTCTGCTTAATATTTCTTGTCCAAGCTCTCCCATAGCTCTTTTGCGAGTATGGTGTGGCAATAAATGGGGTACTATGTCTCCATTAACCCCTCTAGGATGTAGTTCACACACGGGTAATTATTGTTATACCAAGTGTGATTTAACATTGCCACAAGGGGGTCGCAGTCCTCGGTCACCTGAGGAGGATCTTGATTGAGGTACTTAGCAAAGCCCAAAATCGTCAGGAAGAACATCATCTTTTGTTACCAGATTTTGAAGTTTGTGCCATTAAACTTTGGTGGCATCTTGACCGTGCTTGGTGACACGGATATCAGTCCAACTTCATTGGGCGTGAGACCAAAAGGTCCACTCGCAGTCTAGTGTGGTTCCACAAACGGATTGGTCGATGTGTTGAATCCCGCAGTCGGTCCCATATAAGTGCTCACTGGTACGAACGTAGCTGATGTCGGCCTAAGAAAGAGGTTGGTTGGTACATAACCGGAGGAGTACATCCCTGAGGTCCCGAACCCTAGAATAGAGGTAGGAGCCGACCCAAAGATGGAAC
This sequence comes from Cuscuta australis, assembly GCA_003260385.1. NCBI lineage: Eukaryota > Viridiplantae > Streptophyta > Magnoliopsida > Solanales > Convolvulaceae > Cuscuta > Cuscuta australis. The sequence continues at coordinate 1,080,449 of NQVE01000140.1, read as the reverse complement.
TCGGGATCGAGAAAGAGGTCATGGTAGCGACCCCTAGAGCTTCCAGGGCGATCGATGTAGTTCCCTCCGGAGCTTCAGAACTCATTCCGTTGCCGGAGATACCCACGATGCCGAATCCAAAACCCATGTATACTATGTTAAGATTGTTGATAGATTGCAAGTTTAGAGCGGAAAAAAATAATCTGAACTTATTATATGTTCGAATTTTACAACAGGAAATTAAAAAATTAAAATAAAAATAAATCCTGGTGGTTGGAAGTTGAACGAAAAGAAAGGAAAGCAGATTCGTCGGAGCTTTCCTCAAGGTAGTATCGCCAGCCTCCCGTAGTGGCTAATATGGACGATCTCCTCTCAAGATAAACCGCTAATGTGCAATGTCTAGAGCAGTAGAGCCGTGCACCGACGAACTGGAACGAACGTGGAGTTATTCACCGAAGAATTGATCAGAAAACGAATGAGAGTTGGAACGCAAAGAGAAAGTTTCGAGTTTGTGTATCTCTCCACTGCAATTTGCCTCTCCTTATATTGGAGATGCTTTGGCTGTTCATATGGGCCAGCGTACAACATGAGGAGTTTCAGGAACCTTTTCACACTGCATCATGCTTCGTTATCGATGACGTGTCCTCTCGTATTTAATTCGCTCTCATAAAAATAGAGATGAAGGTAAAATGTGAGAAGATTAAAGAGGGACATGCAAAGATTGAATCCAATCGATTCCTGGAGATAATATAATTTAGGATTAGGTGGAGATAATTGGACTTGGTTTGAACCACATTAAAAGATTGAATCCTATTGATTACTTAGTTCAACTCAAGAGCTTATATACTGATTACTGTTCTATTCAACTTCCGATATGGGATAGACTCTAACACTCTCCTATATGTTTAACATCTGTTTATCATTCCAAACAGGAATTAAAGCAAAAGTGAAGATTAACAAATGGAGTGGAGACTATTACCTTTGTGATTGACGAAGAGGAACAAAATGATTGACGGTTTTGTCTATGATGGCGGGTGGCATTCTGGCGTCTTTATGGTGCGATGCACTGTGATGGCAAAGCAAGGGCGCAACGCCGAACATATCGAAGAAAATCTAGGGAAAGAAGAGATAAAAAAATTAGTGAAATTTGCACTAAATAGTACTAAAACATATGCCATTTTTTAATGTAGTACTTAAACTTTTTTATTCCCTAAATAGTAATTGAATAATGTCCAATGGCGGGAAAAATATCAAGTGGAAAATGACTAGTGGTACTACATTGGGAAATAAAAATATATGGTACTACATTGGGAAAGTCACTATGCTTTACTATTATTTAGGTAAATTTCCCAAAATTACTCTGTAAGCTAGCTAATGGGGAGTGATTACACAAAAACGGAAGACCTAGTTACTGATTTGGGATGAGTTTAAAGGGAGCAAAAAGATATGGTCATTTGCAATTTGTGAAAGTTATAATGAAGTGGAAAATTTTATTAAGACTCATGTTTATCTATTCACATGGCATCCATTGAGTGGAGGGGCATGCATGCCCTCTGATTTGACAAGGCACTGGAGAAGTCCTCATTTCTTCATGGTTACAAGTTACAATGCCTTTTTCCCTCGACCTTGAGCTTAGCACCATACAAAATACAAAGACTTTGGAAGATAAATTTTGTATACTATCGACTCATTGTAATTCACCTAAAAACACTAACCTCTTGTTTGGACTTATAAATCTGTATGTAAAGTTTTCCCTGACTTGTTCAATCATATCCAACTTGGACTGAAAATTTATGAGTGCATCGGTATTAATAACACCTACAAAAGTAGAGTGAAACTCTCAAACTAATTTATAGGTGAAAATAAAAAAAAAATTGGTAGGGTGACTCAAACTCAAGACTTTCCAGAAACAGAGGATCTTAAGTGCAGGCTGCTTATCATCCGCTCACTCCAACCAAGGTCGGCCTCGAGGATTTGATGACCTTGGCCAATAAGAAAAAATAGGATTTGACACTAATAGATTAATTTATATAAACAATTTTCTCGAAAATGATAATTAGTATTATTGTATTACACATTTAAAAATATAGTATTAAAATTAAATATCGTAATAACTGCCTTAAACTTATGTATTTAATTTTAGAAATCACTCTAAATAGGACTAAAACATAGAGAAAAATACCAAAATATGACTTTAATGTTTTTTTTCCTCGAAATATGACTTCACACTGTGATAATGTGGTTGTAATGTGGCACTGGACATGTGCACATTACTATACTTTTTGGTAATGTACATGACCATGTTTGGTAATGTAAATGTATTTATAAAATATACCAAAATAGGACTTCCATGTTTTTATTCCCGAAATAGGACTAAAAAAGCATTTACATTACTAAAAAATATAGTAATGTGCACATGTACACTGTCACATTACCACAGTGCAAAGTTCTATTTCGGAAGAAAAAACATGAAAATCCTATTTTAGTACTTCTCTCTATGTTTTAGTCTTATTTAAGGTGATTTCAATTTTTTTATTTAAAATATGTAAAATGTATATTAAGAAATTAAAAATGTTGGACCCAAAAAAATAGGCATGGCCCTGTAGGGCACCCTGGCCTACTCTAGAGCCTACACTAACTTTAACACTTTATTATGAGAGGAGTCTAAAAGTTTATGTAACACCCCGGCCCCCACTCTAGCCGTAAGTGTCTACTCATAGGATTGTAGACCGGCCTCACAAACCAACACAAGTCTTTCCAGTGCTCTTTGTCCTCACTCGTGCACGCCCAAGGAAACTTCCCAAGGGGTCACCCATCCTAGAATTGCTCCAGGTCAAGCACGCTTAACTTTGGAGTTTCTAGGTGATGAGCTCTCGAAAACAAGATGCACCTTGTTGGTATGAGTAGTACTATCAATCATTTGAGTTATTCCCATTCCCATCTTGATACTACTTAGGAATGCAACGTCCTCATTACATCCTTTTTTAAACTCTTAGATCTTTCCCGCTAGGTGAATTAAGCTCTTTTTTTTGGCCCGTCACAGTCGCATGGTTGCTCTGATACCATTTGTAACACTCCGGCCCCCACCCTAGCCGTAAGTGTCCACTCATAGGATTGTAGACCGGCCTCACACTAACTTTAACACTTTATTATGAGAGGAGTCTAAAAGTTTATGTAACACCCCGGCCCCCACTCTAGCCGTAAGTGTCTACTCATAGGATTGTAGACCGGCCTCACAAACCAACACAAGTCTTTCCAGTGCTCTTTGTCCTCACTCGTGCACGCCCAAGGAAACTTCCCAAGGGGTCACCCATCCTAGAATTGCTCCAGGTCAAGCACGCTTAACTTTGGAGTTTCTAGGTGATGAGCTCTCGAAAACAAGATGCACCTTGTTGGTATGAGTAGTACTATCAATCATTTGAGTTATTCCCATTCCCATCTTGATACTACTTAGGAATGCAACGTCCTCATTACATCCTTTTTTAAACTCTTAGATCTTTCCCGCTAGGTGAATTAAGCTCTTTTTTTGGCCCGTCACAGTCGCATGGTTGCTCTGATACCATTTGTAACACCCCAGCCCCCACCCTAGCCGTAAGTGTCCACTCATAGGATTGTAGACCGGCCTCACAAACCAACACAAGTCTTTCCCGCACACTTTGTACTCACTCGTGCGCGCCCAAGGAAACTTCCCAGGGGGTCACCCATCCTAGAATTTCTCCAGGTCAAGCACGCTTAACTTTGGAGTTTCTAGGTGATGAGTTCTCGAAAAGAAGATGCACCTTATTGGTATGAATAGTACTATCAATCGTTTGAGTTCTTCCCATTCCCATCTTGATACAAGGTATTACAGTTTATATGTTTATTATAATTTTTTTAAATTAATACTCTCTTTGGCGTTGTTCTTTTGGGTTGGAAAAATTAAATTCTAACTATTTCCAGTTTCTTTCAACAATGACTTAAAAACATATTTATATATGATGAATATACAATAACATTATATATCCAAATTTATAACATACCACTTCAAAAATGAACAAGGATGAATTTTTTTAATCCAAGATTAGATTTTTGTTAAATACTTATTTAGATTATCATTTCATTGAGTGATTTTTCAACACTATAATTCTTCTAACATTTCCCAACTTTTTCCAATTACTTTCAATATCCAACTTTGGAATTCCAAACCTAATGAACATTACCTTCATCTCTATTTAATTTTCTTATTTTTTACAGAGTTTAAAAAATTCAAAATTATGTGAATAAAATTTGTGCATAAGAAAGATACTTGATATGACTCTACAATTGTTTTCTAAATAAAATGTGAGAAGATTAAAGAGGAACATGCAAAGATTGAATCCAATCGATTACTGGAGATAATAGAATTTAGGATTAGGTGGAGATAATTGGACTGGGCTATAAGACACTTGGGCTGAACCACATTAAAAGATTGAATGCTATCGATTACTTAGTTCAACCTAAGAGCTTATATACTTATTACTGTTCTATTCAACTTCCGATATGGGATAGACTCTAACGCTCATAAAGCATCCTAAAACTAACAAATATGTAGAAGGGGGAGATTCCTCTGACATACTTGAGAATACCAATTACAGCTACAAGGATCTAAAGTAAAGATTGTGACAAGTTAGTTGATAAAATCACTGCAAAGATAACTGCATGGAACTCTAAGCATATCTCATATGCTGGTAGGGTTAATTTGATCAATACAGTTCTAATGGGTGTTGTAACTTTTTTGTCAAGAATTTTCATACTCTCCCAAAAAGTTATGAAGAGGATAAATGCAATTTGCAAAAATTTCATATGGATTGCAACTATTGAGTATAAAAAGAATTCTTATGTCCAGTGGAATCACATCTAGGGATAGGCATAAGAAACATGTTTCTTTGCATAGCTACTATTATGAAACTGAATTGGGATTTTGCGAACAAAAAAAATATCTTATGGGTTCAGTGGATACATGAAATATACTTAAAGAAGACTCTTTTTTGGGATTATATATGAAAGGTAATCATGCAAGGATAGGCAGCGGAATATAAAAATTTTAACATCCTAACATGATTATCTTGCCCAGAATCACGTACTAAAACTTATAGTAGTAAGAAATTTGTACCTTTCTCCGAAAGCGGTAAAACGAAGAAGTCGTAGGAAGAGCGTTGAAAGTGCAAACGTAACCGTTCAAGCGTCCGGTCTCCAACTTTGACACACGAACAACGCCGGAGTCTACCACAATCTGTATGCTAGTAAAGATTATAGTAGTATAAAATATAAAGATTAAAGTTGGGATAATAATAATCTTGTATATTTCTATAGAAAATATTTCCAATAATATTTAGAAAATATTAAAGATATTTTCTATACACAAAATGATATTAATGGAACCAAACTAATATTTCTTCTCTCTAAAAGGATATGGCCGAATGACACACTTCACAAAAATAAGTGGAATGGTGTGTAGTATATTTAAGGAGAAAAAGTGATTATTAATTTGACTTTGTCATTAACAAAATGACAAAATAGTTAGCTTCACTCAATTATCAATCAAGGAAATTTTTGTTCCTTTAAAAGATATCATGGCCGAAAAATCATGTGAGAAGGATTTGTAAAATTCTTCTCCACTTAAATGTTCAAAGTGTATTTTATTTGACACCAAAAATTAATATAAAAATTAATTTTAAATCAAATAAAATACCCATATCATTTGTAAACAAGTATACAAATATACTTTAAATAGTTTATGTCAAAATAATTATTTTCATAATTAAAATGACAAACCAAAATAAAATATTCAACATATAATATATATATATATTTCGGTATTTATATATATAAATATATCACCGAATGTTTTACATATATAATATTATATTCCAAAATATTTTATTTTACTATTTTACAAATATACAAATTACTTATTATCCCATTGTTTAATCCTACTCCTTAAATTGTTCAAAGTGTGTGACCCGTATAGGCACTTATAAAGCTGGCCACAGTATTGGCTCTGCACCAATACTATAAGCAATAAGCGGTATCTAGCAACACATTATTGCCCCCAGATTATAAGTTAAGACGTTTGCACCGTCAAAACCTTTCCACGACTCAGACTCCGTGTAACTGTATCCCTTTGTCTCAATGTCTAAACTTAATGCAAGGGATTAATAAAATCCAGCTTGTATCCATTAAGTCATTCACTGATTTATCAAGTCTGACTGATAGGAACAGACTTCATAAAAGCATCTCAGCATGGCCATGCAGTTTCCTCAGTCATGACTTATCAGTGGGCCCCATAAGACATTAATCTCTTAAAAAGAGTAGTGACAAATCCTATGTACGTAATCTACGTTTCTGAATACGCGCTGCGGCATACCCAAAACAAAGCCTGTATATCATCCTTATTTCATATGGCTTAGGACAATGCATCAAAGCATGCGGGTTCACGTATGCAGAAAACGTAATACTTCAAGTCGAAGGATAGTTACACCCGTGGTCGCGCTAAAGATGCTTAGAGCATGAACTAAAAGTTCAAGCAACATCTTTAGGATGGGTCAGTCCGGCATCTTATTATCTCTAGATAATATCTGCCCATGTGCGGATGCGAACACACCGTCATTGACTATGAGACTAAGTCAAACATCCAACACACACTAGTCTCACATGCATTAACGATATCCCACTCTCGTTAATACTCGACTATGGACATTTAGATAAATATTTATTTCAAGATGTTAGTCTCATCAGCAGAAAAACACTATCTGATAAACATCTTTTAAATATAAATCTAGGAATATAATATTTGTTTACATTAGCATGAGATGTGTAAACATATTATATCTGCCTATACATGATAGAATAACGATAAACAGTTGGCCATCAGGGCACAACTCCAACAATATACTCAATCAATCTACTGCCATTAATAGATGAAGATGGTTAAAACCAGAGAGGAGTTTGCTGCGATGAACAAAGATGCAGAATATGAAATACAAATGGCTATAGCTGGCTGTTGGGACCAAAGAAAGCTCCCTACTGGTCCAAATGGGTTTAGAGTGGAGGTAGTATCCCTAAGCACAGATTTATCTTTTGGCTGATTATGAAGAACAGAATGCAAATCACCTCTTCTATTAATGTAGACTGACCAGAAACATAATGAAGGAGGTGTTCGATTGGTTGAGATATGAGATCAGAGGAGGTAACCTAAAAGAGATGTGGAGAATATATGGAAGCTGAAACCAGCTCGTGCGAGGGGAATAATCTTGGCTGCTTGGATGAATGTTTGCTAAAATATTTGGAAAACAAGGAATGCTAAACTTCATCAAAAAGAGATCAAGGTGGAAGAAATTTTAACTACTATTAAATACCATGTTCAATTTAGTATAATCAATATGAGGAACTAAATTCTGTACTAGTGGATGGTGGTATAAATTTACTTGTGATTTATGAATAAAGAAGAGTACTTTCGTTCAAAAAAAATTATTACTGAGGCATTACTTGTCATTGACATTAGAAAAATAAAAGTGAAATCCTATTCAGAATTTAATTGAGCTAACGCTAAAAGACATTTGATTTGAGTAAAACTTATAAATCAGCTCAGAATTAGACTCTGATGCAAAAGGAAAAGTTGTTCAAAACGAGCTTCTTTGTAGTTTTTACTCACACTGCCTCCTCCACTATGCCACATTTCCTATGATAAGGTGTGGCCCCTTGTTGGGTGACGGTCATCAGAAAACATCGAGTTTCTTTAAAATTTTTCTTTCTCCAACCAATCAATATATTCCAATCACTATTTCATCACGCCCCTTTCAAGACCTTTAACACATATTTTTCTTCTAGCAACTACCTATTTACGGGGTGCCTGCATGGCACTTCGTCTAGCATCAAACTCCCGTCAAGCCCACGACATGACAAAATATACTTGGAGTGGAAATAACATTATTCATGTATTATTGACCATGCATCTAAATTCTAACCAATAGGACTGGGTTGGAAAAACCGAAAACCAAAAACCGATCAAAATGAGCTAAAAAAAAAACCAAATCGAAAAAACCGAAACCGAATGTAAAAACCAAACTGAACCCTTAGTGTTTGGTTTCCGTTTTGGTTTTCACTTTGGAAAACTGAACCGAATAAATCGAATTTTCTTAGGTACTTCACTATATTTATATGAGTATATATGATATGTATAAAAATATAAATGTAAATAGTTGATCGGTCGATTGAATTTATTTTTCTTACCTATTAAACATTTCAAACCATATTATAAACTTTAAGAAACCTAGGAATATAAACATCAATAACTAATCCTATTACGGACTTATATTAACATTAACAATCGATACGATTAATTTATATATTCACATGAAAAATCTTTAATGTTATAGTAGAAATGAAAGTTTTATACCAAAAACACACATTTTTCATAATTGATATTTACATACGAAGGCTTTGGAAGTATTTCGAAGCTCTTAGATGTTTTTAGGACACTCGACACATATTTATTATATTAAATTGAACTGAATCAAACTTTATCCTTTTGTTCGATTTTAGGTTTTGTATAAAAATCAAACCGAAAAATTTGAACCCAACCATACATATTGTTATTGCTTCATTGAATTGATGTTTTTTCAACTTTTTAATGCTTATAAATTTTATTTTTAAAACCAAAAAAATAAAAAAACCCAAAATAAAAACTGTTTAAAACTGAAATGAATAACCAACGATTTATATATTTTCATGCAAAATCGAACCGCCAAAACGGATCCCTCACAACCCAACCCATAACCAAAACAAGTTGGGGATCACACTTGCCGTTGAATCTCTTCCTCATCCCCTCCAACCAATACTCTGTTTCTTCCCTCTTTCCCTTACCAGTTACTGCAATAAAGCAAACAAGTATCCGGTAGTATTAAAACCCTATTTTCTCATTGAATATCCTTACCTCCTATGCACAGTCATCTTCCCTCTCGCATGGAGAACCTGAAGCGCAGCGAGCACTCTTCAAGCTCCGGTTCGAAGAAGAGCTTGAAGAGGAAGCTGGACCAGGAGTTTGAAGAAGACCGATCGAGAGTAGGCTCTCCTTCTGCCGAGGATGCTCGTCAAGATATCATCCTCGAGGTCCGCACTCAAGTGGAGATTCTTGGAGCGTCTTTCTCTTCAACCGAGCCAGATCGAGCTGCCTCCAAACTCGCCATCCAAATCCTTTCCGAGTTAGCGAAGAACGGTAACCTGAGTTACTGAATTTGCTGATCAATTCTGCCGGATCTTACTTTCCCGTATACGTGCACAGAGATTGTGGTTCGATTCTTCGCGATCCAGTTTTTTTCTCTCACCTGGATTCTATGTTTCTGCAGAGGAAATTGTGAACGTAATTGTGGACTGTGGCGCTGTTCCTGCTCTTGTGCAGCATCTCCAGCTGCCGCCTCCGACAAGGGAAGGTGACTCTGGTCCAATCCCATATGCACATGAGGTTGAGAAGGGAAGTGCTTTCACACTTGGGATGCTTGCCATAAAAGTACTTACTATCTCTTAGAACGCTAATTAGATAAGTTTTGCCCGAATGATTTGATACCATTCTCTTGGGAATTTTGAGAAATCTAAGTTTGTAAACGAATCATTCCGAACTTTTAAGTAGGCAATAAAATGACATCTAAATTTTAAGTGAATTACGATAACAAGGAGTGTTTTTTATTCCCTAGCAGCGAATATATTTCTTGGTGATCTAGAAATGGATTACTGATATTTATAGCAAGAAGATAGGTATTTGTCGGTTTAATTTTGAAAAATAGGGGAGCAAGTATAGGGTGTTTTAGTCATGTTGAGCTTCATTGTCAATAGTTTATTGAACACCTCTACCAATTCTGCAGCTATACAAAAACCGTGTTTGAACTTTTATGCTACTGTCGTAAAATTTCAATGAAGTGCAGCTGCCTGTACTTGCTGACTTCCATAGTAGTTCCATTAGATCGCTTGTCCAGCTGCAGCTTACAACTGCAACTATTATAATTTTTTTTATCTCTTGGCTTGTAACTATGATGCTGCATGGTGTAGCATCAAAAGCTGTCATTGATTCATGTTTACATGTAACTAATACTCCCATCACATAAGAAGAGCCCTGTTTGCCCCATAATTGTATCTAAAAATAGAGTCCAGTTTGAACAAAAGATGCCAATTTCCATATTATGCAATGTCCTTAATTAAAAAAGCCTGCCAAACTCGTTAAATATGTTAATTGTAGTTAAACAAACAAATAATTTTTAAAAAGTATAATTATATTTGACGATTTCCCCTAGAATCTAAGTAAAATGTAAAAAATTGATTTTACAGATAGGAATTTTTTTACGAGGAGGGAGTATCATTTATTGCAACTTTCCCGTACACGTGCACAGATCTTGTATAACAATTTTCTTCTGTTTCTTTGTCTGACAGCCAGAGCATCAACAACTCATTGTCAATGCTGGAGCTGTGCCTCATCTTATTAGCATCCTAAAGAGGCATAAGGATAGTCTAAATTCTCGTGCTCTTAATGGTGTGATCAGGAGAGCTGCTGATGCAATCACCAATCTTGCTCATGAGAATAGTTGCATCAAAAGTCGTGTTAGGTCTATTAATTTTCTTAATATAAGTTTCTAGACCCTAGTCCTCTATGTTTTGTGACACTTGAGTTTTACATCTAGGGTTGAGGGTGGCATCCCTCCTCTTGTTGAATTGCTTGTGTTTGCTGATGCAAAAGTCCAAAGAGCAGCTGCTGGTGCATTACGAACTTTGGCCTTTAAAAATGATGAGAACAAGAATCAGGTTTTTTATTTTTGTCATTTTCTGATTTGCAGAATTATATATTGGATATTCATAATTGTTAGTTTTATATATAAAAGTTGCTTCCAGATAGTGGAGTGCAATGCTTTGCCCACTCTTATTCTAATGTTGCGGTCTGAAGATAGTGCAATACACTATGAAGCGGTCAGCCATTTGTTTATTTTCATTTCAATCTTACCTTGTGCTTGTTGTCTATTTTTTAGTTAACCTGTCACATGTTTCTTGTGTTATCCCTTTTGGACTAATCATGTTGGTGGTGTCTCAGGTTGGTGTAATTGGCAATTTAGTTCACTCATCCCCCAACATCAAGAAGGAAGTTCTTGCTTCTGGAGCCTTACAACCTGTCATTGGGTTACTTAGGTATCATTAGGTTTATCTTTTTAGGTGTTGCAACATTAGCACTGGAATTAGTATCCAATCTGGACTCTATATCTGCAAGGACTCTGGATATGGACTTAGTCTCCATTTTGTGACATCGGTAATGAAGTTAATCTCCATCTTTTATTTGACAGTTCCACCTGTTCTGAGAGCCAAAGGGAAGCTGCTTTACTTCTAGGGCAATTTGCAGCGACAGATTCAGACTGCAAGGTTGATTCAATTTATTTTCCCAAATCATTTTGGGGTTTATTATATTTGACTGTAACAATATATGTTTTTAAATGACAATTTTATAGGTGCACATTGTCCAAAGAGGTGCGGTTCCACCACTCATTGCGATGCTTAGCTCATCTGATTCTCAATTGCGGGAAATGTCAGCTTTTGCCTTAGGGCGGTTGGCGCAGGTATCCATGACCGTTGTAAGCAATTTATTGTTATGGTAGTTATGTTGACGTGTTTTCAGAATTCTGGAGTTTGAAAGCAAGAAGCCTCTGCCTCTAGCTTAATGGATGCAGTAGTGTTTTGAGGATTGATGTTGAGGACTTAATATGCCTTGACTTTTAAGCCTTACCCCTAATTTTCTTCTCATGTCTTTTAAAGTGCCTTATGTGTAGTAGTGTACGCTTTTATGTGCCGTAGATAAGAACAAACTGAGATCTAGGATTAGAGTAGTTGGATATACGTGTGTGCATAATAATAATAATAATAATAATAATAGTAATAATAATAATAATAGTAATAATAATAATAATGATAATAATAATAATAATAATAATAATAATAATAATAATAATTGTAGCTAGTGAGAATAAAATGGAAAATGCACTTAAATAATTTTTTAAAATCGTTGGAAGAAACTGAAAAGAGCTTGAAAAAACTGTAAGGAGTTGGAAGAAATTGGAAGAAACTCAAAAGAATTGGAAGAAACTGGAAGGAATTGGAAAAAATTAGAAATTAAGTTTTCCAACCAAAAGAACAACGCCTAAATAGGTAAATTATTTTGGGATGGAGAGAGTATGAGTTTTATATTTTAAATTAATAAATAATATTAAAATTCCATCAACAAGTACAAATATGATGCATAACTTTAGTTTACATTTTACCTTTAGTGTACATTTTAACTGATACTACAATATTTAAAACCTTATCTAACACCTGCATTTGGTTTCTTAATTACTCACCAAATAGTTGTGACTATGCTTTGATTTCACTTCTATTTACTCCTCACTTTTCTTTCTGATTTTTAAACCCAAATCATTTTTCTCATATGTCAAAACTCGTATCTTATTATGTCTCTAAAACTCACCAATCAGTCCCTGGGTAAATTTGATTAACTATTTGACTTAATATTTAAGGGTTAAATATATTTTTAGTCCTTGTAAAATAGGTGATTTTTTGCTTTTGGACCCTGTAATTTTTTTGTTTAAGTCATCCTTAAAGAAAGATTATTTTAAAAACGGCTCTTAAACGTAATTAATAAGACTTCTAACTTGTTGGAATAATACATTTATCTCGTACTCAATATCATAGTCTTACACTTCTAATTATCTTCGACAAAATTCTCATACTCTAAATAGACCTAAATAAGAGTTTCATGTTTTTATTTCCAAATTAAGAGTTACCGAGTATAGTGTCAATATATAATACCAAAAAATACTATAAAATATCAATATACAGTATCACATTATCATAATACAAAAATTCTTTATAGCTAGTTCTTAGATTTGGCTTGTATTCTTCTTTTGGCTTTGTTTGTACATCAGTGGGTTTCTTGTTCCTAGTTTTGCATCTGAGCCAAGAGTCCCTTGGAAACAGCCTCTGCTTACAAACAACCTCTCCAGCCCCTACTTTTGTGGGATTGTACTTGAATTTGTTGTATAAATTATTAGCCCCTTAAAATTTTTAGGATACACACAATCAAGCTGGTATTGCCCATAGTGGTGGTATTGTGCCACTATTGAAACTTCTTGACTCAAAGAATGGAAACCTGCAACACAATGCTGCATTTGCACTCTATGGGCTTGCTGATAATGAGGTACCTTTGACCATTGCATGATTTGCAATGCCATAATTTCATAGGCCTGTTATTCCTATTAACTACTTTTTTTAAAAAAAAGTCCTATTGACTACTTGTGACATTCTTTTGTAGGACAATGTTGCAGATCTAGTCAAAGTTGGGGGTGTTCAAAAACTTCAAGATGGAGAATTTATTGTTCAAGTATGAGCTCTTATTTCTTCAACTAATGCTCTTGAGTCTGTCAAATGTCAAATACTACCTCCGTCCCATAAAAAGGTTCTTAGTTTTTTTTTTGCACAAAATTTAAGAAAAGCTGTGAAAAGTTAAAAATACGTGGATGGAATTTTGTTTAGACGAGAGATTTTTTTTGAGCCACATGTTCGCTTTAATGAATGGAACTGTAGTAGGAAGTTGTATTCGGGACATCCAAAAAGGGAAAGTAGGAAGTTTTTTTGTGGGACGGTAGGGGCAAGGTCTGCGTACACACACCCTCCCCAGACCCTACTGCTGTGGGATTCACCTGGGTTGTTGTTGTTGTTGTAATAAAAGCATTCTTGTAGTATCTCTAGAATATCTTTGTATTTTACTGCCTCATGTTTTTTTATCTTTCATCTGTAATGGTAGCCAACTAGAGATTGTGTGGCAAAGACATTGAAAAGATTAGAAGAAAAGATTCATGGGCGAGTAAGTCATATTTTGGGGCTACTAATCTTTTACAGCAGCTAGCAAACTGTTCTTAGTTAGATTCTTTTTAAAGAAAATTTCAATTTCTAGGAGTGTTAATTTGCGGTTGTTTTTGAGGATTGAGCTTAGTGCCACATTTGGATCCAATCAATTTATTTTTTTGCCCTTTGCAGGTTCTAAGCCACTTGTTGTATTTGATGCGCGTTGAAGATATTGATGTCCAACGACGTGTTGCATTGGCTCTTGCTCATCTTTCATCACCGGAGGATCACAAGACAATTTTTCTATATAACAACGGTGAGATGATTCATTTTTCCTATGAACACCACATAAGCTTTCTCCTACATGGATTGGGTACAGTTTAACTATATTGCACTCACCGCAAAGTGTTATATTTCTCTACATGCAACACATCAGGGCTGGAATTGCTTTTGGAGCTTCTGGAATCAACAATTGTAAAGAACCAAAGAGATGCTTCAGCAGCCCTACGTAAATTAGCGAATGAAGCCAGTTCACTTTCTCATATTGATGCAGCTCCTCTGTCTCCAGTTCCCCAGGTTATTTATTTGTCTAGTTTAATGTGTCGGGATATGTTCATACACTTAAAAAAAGGATCTGTTCATAGAATTACAAAATATATCTCCAATGGCATTAGTGGGAGCATTACTCTGATTTCCTAAGTTGATATAGTGTTGGGGGGTTTTTTCTATACATATTTTTTTCTGTTTCCCGTTTCTCAGTTTTTTGCATTGTTAATTGCTAATTGTTTTATGCAGGTCTATCTGGGTGATAAGTTTGTAAATAATCCTACACTTTCAGATGTGATATTTTTAGTTGAAGGTATAAACTGATATTGATTACTGATAATCTTTGTATGTTCTTTCAATGCCAATTTCTGTGGTGCTGTTGTATTGACATTCTCGTGTTAAAATCACCAGGCAAGCGGTTTTATGCCCACCGAATTTGCTTGCTTGCTTCTTCTGATGCATTTCGGGCAATGTTTGATGGTGGTTACAGGGTGAGTTAGATTGTGAAAACTTGAAATTCATCGGAAATTTCATTTATTATATTTGTTCGGTGACTTGGAGGGCTCTATGAATAACATGCTTTATAATGTGTTTTCTTGCTACACTGCAGGAGAGGGACGCCAAAGACATTGAGATCCCAAATATCAGATGGGATGTTTTTGAGTTGATGATGAGGTGAAAATCTTGTATGAAGTGAGAGAGCGAAAATCATCTCTTTGTTTTCTTAGATGCGATATCATCTCCTATTATTACTTTTCTTACTTGCAGGTACATATACACGGGGTCTGTTGATGTTAGTTTGGAAATTTCTCAGGAGCTTCTAAGAGCAGCTGATCAATATCTGCTAGATGGCCTAAAACGTCTATGTGAATGCACAATTGCCCAGGTTGGGTTTACTTTTGGGTACACATATCCCTCACAATTTTTTCTTTTCCCAGTGGGAAATGCCGGTCTCCTTTCTGCTGACTTGTGTTTGACCCCTTTGGTTGTATGATCTCTTGAAGGATATATCAGTGGAAAATGTCTCTATGATGTTTGAGTTGTCCGAGGCTTTTAGTGCTACGTCGTTAAGAACTGCTTGCATTCTTTTTGTCCTGGAGAACTTTGACAAACTTATTGTCATGCAGTGGTAAGTGTGGGTTACGTACTTTCCAATTCCTAAACAAGGACAAATTAGTACTTTTGCCATCTTTTGCACAGCCAGCTAAGAGCTTATTCTGTAGGTACACGCCACTGATTCAACGTATATTACCCGAGACTCGGGCCCACTTTGTGAGAGTGCTCACGGGACCTGTTCAAGATGACATGTGGCGGTAATAAATTGCCTCTTTTGTTTTCTTCTTTTCTTTTCTCTTTCTGATTGGCTAATGTAGAAGAGGAAGGGGGTGTACAGGAACTAGTAGTTTCACTGAAATGTCCCAGGAATGGAAACACTAATTTGTTTTTTGACTGGGTCTGTATTCTTCTGTTATACCAATTCATTGTTCCCACAACGTTTTTTGAGTCGAAACTTCATTTTTAAATACTCGTGTATGGATAGGAAGGCATTGTGTAGTTAGTTAAAAGGAATAGGGTTTGTTCTCTTCATCTTATACGATTGGTTTTGATCTGATTTGATTAAATTTTGATCTAATCTGATATGATAGTAGTTATATTTAAAAATGTTTCTGATTTGTTCTGATTCCAATAAGAATATTAATTATTATGTCAAAAAAAATGTTAGGGAGGACAAGCTCTAATGCTATAAACAAGCATACCTCAGTTTGAGGGCGAAAGTTGGTTTGAAATACAAAAGCTTTGAGGTGCTTTGTGGAATGCAATGAATAAGCCAATAGTTTGCAATTTATAACTAAAAACAAGCACTCCATCGGTCAAATTCCAACATGACGGTTATGTCCGACTTAATGAAGTTTTACGCATTTTGATTACAATTTGGGGAAAAAGAGTTTAGTTATATTATACGGAATATTACGGAGCAAATTTAAGATTTATTTTTGTATTTCGTCTTGAGATATTGATTTTTTTTATAAAATTAGTTTATGTTTGGAAATAATTGGAACAGTCAAATGTAAATATGGAGTATTTATTTGAGGCCAAGTGTAAATATGAAGTACGGAGTATTAATTTGGGACGAAAAGGTAACAAAGACGTTGAGTATTCAATCAGTTGAATGGATAAATGAATTTGAAAATATAGTTGTAATTGACAATTTACAAAAATCTTAAATGACAATATACTCCGGTAAAACATAAGTGCTCCATCTGTTTCTGAGTAGTTGTCTACTTTTGACTTTTTTTGGTCAAAATTGATAAACTTTGAATTCAAATTAAATAAAAATGATATTAGATATTGATACAAATTTTTTTATAAGATTTATTATATCAAATGTTTTCAAAATATAATTTTTTAGCTCCAAGATCGAATCGAAAACAACTTCGAATTTCTGTTTACTTGTTCCTTTATATTCAAACGAAATTCAACAACTAAAATTCAATAGTCATTACCAATTAGAATTCTAGAAATCATCCTAAATAGGACTAAAACATAGAGAAAAGTACTAAAATAAGACTTCATATTTTTTTCCCGAAATAGGATTTTGCATTGTGGTAATGTGACTTTGCCCGGTTGGTCTTTCTCCCTTGAAATTTCTAGCTAGCCTTCATGTTTGATAGGTGGGGGAGAGAGGAGTGTAGGATCGTTTTCTGAAACTTCCAAGTGGGTTACCCATCCTGGGACTACTCCCGTTCCAGCACGTTTAACCATGGAGTTTTGAAGTTAAAGAGGTGCCAAATGTTTCCTAAAACCAATTGGTGATTGGAAGGTGGACACTTTGTATTTAACCACATCTCTCGGTAGCCCCAAGCCGAGGTAGATTCCTATAGGGCACCCCATATAGTTCACTACGGCAGTGCGGAGCTCCACTACTGAGCGGTGGATGGACAGGAGGAGCTTCGCAAGATAAACGACTCATGTACCTCGTCAGGTTGGGCTGTCAATACATGATACCGTGCTAAGCACAGTAGCGAATCCTATAGGGCACCCCCTATAGTTCACTACGGCAGTGCGGAGCCCCACTACTGAGCGGTGGATGGACAGGAGGGGCTTCGCAAGATAAACGACTCATGTACCTCATCAGGTTGGGCTGTCAATACCCGATACCGTGCTAAGCACAATAGCGAATCCGTAAGGGTGATCGATGATCCCCCATAAGACCAACAAAGAGTACAAAGAATATTAAAAATAAAAGTGGAGTGTGAAAAGGGACAATTGGACACTTTAAGCTTTACCCAAAAAAACAAAGGAAAATGGTCAAATTAAGCAAGTACCACTTTGGGGGTGTTTGTTTTTTGGCCAGAAGAGCTTCTGGCCTCTTTTGTCTGCGCCGCGCAGACGCACACAGATGCTGAGCTCTGCAGATTTTTTGTTTTTGGAAGACATTTCACTCAAAAAGGTCTTCCTGGCATCTTCTTGAAGAAGACATTAACCTATGTCTTCTAACATCTTCTCCATTTTTATTCTTCTACTTCTCTTCACCACCACCACCGTTCACCACCATCACCACCGTCCACCATCACTGCCACCGTCGTCCACCACCACCGCCACCGTCCACCACTACCACCGTCCACCATCACCGTCACCGTACATCACCACCGTCGTCCACCACCACCGCCACAGTCCACCACTACCACCGTCCACCACCGTCCACCATCACCGTCACCGTCCATCACCATCGTCGTCCACCACCACCGCCACCACCACCACCGTCCACCACCACTGCCGTCAATGTCCACCACCACCCTTCACCACCACCACCACAATCGTCTATACACCACCACCGTACACTACCACCATTAATTTATATAGCAGTCTACAGACATTAAAAAACAAACAGTCTTCTTCTTGCAGACCGCAGACCTTCGGTCCACCACTTAGTGGTCCGCAGACTGCAGACATTTTCCTGCAGAAAAAACAAACACCCCCTTTATATCGTTGCTATTATTTTTTTATTTTTTTTGGAAACATAATACTCGATACCTCCGTCCAAAAAATGATACTCCCTCCGTCCTCCAGTTTTTGTCAACTTTGGACTTTTGGAATTGTTCATCTAAGTACTTTGACTCATCAAGTTCTCTCAATGTGTAAGCCTAAATATAGTCATGTGTGATCTTGTTTGATTTGTCTTAACATATAGATTATTAATATATAATTTCTATAATTTTTTAATATACAAATTACAAGTTAAAGAAGAGCATTGGATGATGTGTAAAAATGAAAGTGGACAAAAACTGGGGACGGAGGGAGTACTCCGTAATCCATTGTTGAAAAACTTGCAAAATCTCATAATTTTAAAAGATAATATTTAAAAATTGGAATATAAGTTAAAATCAGAAAATTCACACATTTATGAACAACATCAAAGGTTTTACAAAATAAAGCATGCAAACAAATAAAAGTTATCGATTGAGACTAATAGTAAAGCCTTATATTTTTGGATTGAAATTTCAGAGTTTGATTTTAGAAGAAACTGAAAGTTGAATGAAACTGAAAAGAGTTGGAAGCAACTTGAAGTAATAGAAAGAAACTAGAAGGAATTGGAAGGTCTAAAGAGTTGAAAAATGAATGAAAAAATAAAGTGTAGAAATTTCATGTTTTTATTCAAAATAATTTACTGAACACTATTTTTTCATTTATTAAAAAATAAATAATAAAAAATAATCCAAGTTTTATTTATTTCAAATTTTTTCTCTCTTTGTTTTGTGTGTGTCATATTTGTTTTTGTTTCAAAGTATACGTTTAGTAATAATTTTGTGATTTATAATTTTGTCTATATTTCTGTATTTTTTCTTTGAATAATTTATGCCCCATTTATTTTAATTTTTCTTTTTATTTTCATATACTCCGTATTAAACTATTTTTGTTTCAAAGTACGTGAATTTTAAATCTTATGTGGCTCATACTCATTATGTTTTCTCACTTTTTTTAATTGATTGCAATAATTTTGTAGCATGGGATACATGTAGCATGCTCCATTATCATTGCAGTGCTAGACGGAGTTGCATACTCCGATTCATTTGAAATTATACCAAAATGAGACGGAATAGCTTACTCCACACCTCTTGAAATTAAATCAGGACGGAGTAGCGATACGGAAATGGATTAAGCTATGTGTACCCTAACATTTATACCCCAATTTGTACCTCGCAGGTTTGCACCAACATTTTGTGTTGGTGGAAAACTAATTTTTGTTAACACACCAACATTTATCTTTATGTAAATTTTTGATAACGTATCAACACTTGTGTCGATTTAAACCATCAAAATATTTGTATCCCGCAATGTGGTGTACAAATGAGAGGTATATTTTTTAGTGTAAGTTTAGCATGCTCTTGCTGAAATTCAACCTGATCCCTCCCCTTCTCTGCCGAACGAACCACACAACCCAAAAAAAAAATCAACCTTATCCCTCCCCTCTGCCGAACCAACCACAGAACCCAAAAAAAAAAAAGAAGTGCAATTCCAGCTAAGGCTTGGGTGGGAGAGAGACGCGGCCAGCCCGACGAGGGACGCCGGCGAGAAGAAGGAATCAGAGTCAGCTACTCCGTTTTGTATGGAGCCATGGAGGTATTTTTTTTAAAGCTTGATTCATGTGAAAATATTAGTTTCAAAGAATTTGTATTTGGTTCGTATAATAGATTTAGAATTTCTTAAAAATATTGACAAACATATAATTAATTTTTATACATTTGAGATTGCAAGATATTTATTTACTCATAGATAGATTTAATATGGGAGAAAGACCAAAGTAGGACTAAACATTAAAAATATACCAAAATAAGACTTCCATGTTTTTATTCTCGAAATAGAACTTAAATTATCATGCATGGTCATATACATTACCAAAAAAATATAGTATTTGCACATGTACACTGCCACATTACAACAAGGCAAAGTCACATTACCACAGTGCAAATTCCTATTTCGGAAAAAAAACATGAAAGTCCTATTTTGGTACTTTTCTCTATGTTTTAGTCCTATTTAGGATGATTTCTAATTTAATATTTATTTCAATATTGATAATGCTTGTTGTGATTTTTATTAAATGAATATATTGTTATGTTGTAATATTTGAAGCAAATGAATTGTTATTAAATGAATAAATTGTTAAGTTGTAATCTTTGAAGCAAATATGTGTGATCCGGTATGGGCGAGCGAAGAATATGCCAAAGTGATCTTAAAGTGTCATAGACCACCTTGTGTAATTGAGATTTTACAATATTATGGATTTTATGAGGTGGAGAAAGTATGTGGATTACAATTGGATTGGGATTTGATTACTTCTTTAGTGGAGAGATGGAGACCCTAGATCATTCATTCCATTTTCCCTTTGGAGAGGTGGGAATTACGTTGCAAGATGTTGAGGTTTTGCTTGGATTGCCCGTAGATGGCATTCCATTGGCAGGGATCACTGGTCGATCAAAGGATCAGTGGATTCAGATATGTGACGACATGATGAGATTTATACCTGAAGCATATGACATTACATCTTCTATGGTTAAGATGTCTGCAATTGTTTCGAAGGCGTTGACAGATCATAGTGTAGACGTTGATTACCTTCAACATGCTAGAGCTATTATGTTTAAGTTGTTGGGTGGTAACTTATTTCCCAACACGACGGGAAATAATGTTAGTTTGTATCTATTGGAGGTAATCATGGGTGACTTTGTGGTGGTGCAGGGTCGTGTCATTGGTTTTGCGGTTCCTAGTTTCTTGTATCGTAGTATGTGTCGTGCTAGCAAGACACATGTAGCACAGATTGGAGGGTGTCTTATCCTGTTACAGCTTTGGACATGGGAACATCTGCCTATGACTAGACCTAGGGGCATTGTACCATTGGAGCAGCTGGTTAATGTCCCATGTGCAGTCAGGTATTTACAATTTTTTTATGTCTATCATGCATTCACTTAGTTTATTTTACTCATGTTAATGTTTAATCCTCCACTTGTAGATGGGTGTGTTACCATCGGTGGTCAGATTGTACGACACACTCCTTACGAGCATACAGGGACCAGTTAGATAGGTTGCTCGAGGGAGAGGTAATATGTATGTAGTTTGTTTGGATGTCGTATCCGAATCTCGATACCCTACCAACCTTTTGTTCAGCCGGACTCCGAATATGGATATCACGCATCCCTTTGATCTATGGTTATGTTGTCGAGATGTACTACCCGGATCGGATTTACAGACAGTTTGGTGCCCGCCAACGCGTTCCTCTCGATGTTGTGTATGATCGACACCTACATAATATTAAGTCGAACACTATAGAGCTTGCTGATAGTGAGAGATATTATTTAGATGTATGGGAGGGACGTTACGCTGCACATGTACCGATAGAATTTGGGATGCTGGATGCCAGAGTATCGTCAGTGGTATTACCTCCGCGATCGGAAACTGATAAAAAACCCCTCACGTCAGCATGGAACAAGCTACGTCCTCAAAAATCAAGAAGCTTACAACTGGCTTAGTGCCATTCCAACACACATGTGGGCGTTGTCACATGATGAAGGTGGCGCACGTTATGGCATAATGACCACGAATTCGTCAGATTGCTTCAATAATGGCCTTAAGGGATGTCAATGTTTGCGCGTCTATGCCATTGTGAAGTTCACCTATGATAAATTGGTCAAACTTTTTGCTGAGCGGCGAACAAATGGATATGTATGGCAGCAATCCAGTTACAAATTTCTATGAATGTATGTAAACATATTAGGAAAAATGAAGAAAATAGGCTTTACTATCGTGTTGTGCAGCACCACACACAATAAGGGATATACTCTGTGGTGGTGGATGGGTCGTCCAACATTGCTCAGCGGGAGACATTTACGGTGAACTTAAATTCACGAACATGTAGTTGTGGTCAATGGGTAACATTTTACATCCCGTGCCGTCATTACTGAGAGTGTCAGCGTGGATCATTTGATTCTGAATGTTTTTTTCAATTCAGTCTTATATCAACGCTTACTCTGGCATCATAGTGCCGCTTCCAAATGAGCCTGAATGGACTATAGTACCAACGCCGCGACAAAGCGCATGAACCGGCCGACCTACGAGAACCCGCTATCTGAATAACATGGACTATCGACCACGGAAACATCGCAACGAGGAATAGCTATGTCATGAATTTAAGTTGTGTTTGAGTTTATGTACTGTATTATTAAACTCCCAAAATAAGTTAGTCATGGATTGTGTTTTGTAATCTTATTTTTATGAATAAATTGTTATATGTACTATATCAATAAATTTATTGTATTTTTTTCTTCTTTTTATTTCGTTGTATAAATATCACTTAAAGTCAATAAAAAGTATTTTTATTTTTAAATTTTTTTATAGTATATGTTTTTACATCTATATTTTCTTTATGTATGTTTCCTCTATTTTGTAATTAAATTATTTTCTTATAAATAGTTTATAAGTAACAAAAATTATTCAATTCAATTGAGAAACTAAAAATTTAAATTTTTTTTCATGAAGTACTTTTATAAAAAAAGTTAGATAGGTTTAAAGCAAAAAAATTGGAACAAAAAACAACAATTTGATTAAGAAAATCATCAAGAAAATAAATAAATAAATAGGGGAACGGAGTAGGTTATTCCGTTTGGTAATTAAATGAGTGAATTAGATTAGGCTACTCTGTTTGGGCAAATAATAAGGTTTGAATCAGATTAGCCAACTCCGGTTGGTTTTATTTGGGATAACACACTATAAAAAAACATATAAAGGAATGGCATGCACGTATCTTACACCAGCAAGGAAATAACCCCCTTAATTCCTTAAATGAACCCCAAATTTGACTGCACTTTTATTAGATATTGTTTCGTGTTTGTGAACTTCAACAAGAAAAGTGGAGTGAAAAGTGGTGTCAAATTTGGGGTTCCCCTCTCTTCCAAATCTCCACTTTTAGTCTAATTATTTTCAAATCTCTGTTTCTCTCGTTTTTGTTTCTCTTTCTAGAAATCGTACCCGCACGATGCTAAATATTTATCTAAAATGATTGAATGATTGAATATATAGTTAAATTGTAAAAATAATAAATATATTGTAGAATAATACATAGTACTCCGTATTAAATTATAAATTTGAATATAACTTATACTTGGAAAATATCTTTATTAAATACATGCATTAAATTTATTTTTACGGATCTTTCAATCTCTTTGTTTTTTTTTTGTTTTTTTTTGTTTTAACGGTTCATGGTAATCCATTCATCTATTCATGCCTAGAACTTGTGATATGACTCTTTTTCATTTTACTCGCAACTTTTTTCTAAAAATAAAGCGCTAAGTTAACTGGTTTTAAGTCAACAATTATTGTGTTTTGAAACGGTCTAATTAATATTTTTGTGCACACATTCTCAAATTTGACAATTCCTTGGAGAAAAATATTTAATTTCTTTGTGTTATTTTTAAACCTTATATCATAGACATCTTTTAATGAATCTTTGATTTCAAATATCTTTTCTTTGAATAATTTCGTTTTAAGAATCAGTAATATTCATTATTATTTTGTTTTCTCCGCCTCTTTCTCAAATTTGATCGCACAACTAAATACTATTTATTCTATTTTTTTAAAACTAAATATCTGAATTTTTGATCGAAAATATATAAGGTGATGGTGTGTAGTAAAAAATCAAACTTTTGAAATATATAGGGTTTTTATTTTTTTACTTTTTCTGTCCTCTTACTTAAATATATAGTAAAATATGTTAACTTCTTGGGAAATAATATTTTATTTGTTTGTATTTTTTTAAAACCTTTTTTTCTCCTTTTTTTTGAATGTAATCTCCGAAACTCAAAAGCTTCTTTGAATGTTTCGTTTGCAAATAAATTTTTAACTTGTTTGGGGATGATTTGTATGGATAGAAATATTTTTTTGATAATCATTGTAAAAAGAATATGAGAATATGGAGTATGAAACCAAGAACAAAAAAGTGATGATACATGTCATTTTTAAGTTTACCTTTCATTTTTTTTATTTTTTTTGTGGTTTAATAAGTGATTCTTATTTCTTGCATCGACAATTTTTTAAACGTTCATCATGAACAATCAACCATTGAATTTGTTTAGGATTTATATTATGACTCTTTTGCATTTAAAGTACTATATTTATGTCATCTCAATCTTCGTATAGAAAACACTCCTTTAATTACCATTTTTCAAGAGAGCATATGTAACTTAATACGTACTCGTATTATTTAGATTATTTTTTTCATAGGATTGAACTTAGACCATTACTTATGACTAGTTCGTAACCATGAAGCCAAAAATCAATGAATATATATATATAAATATGCTTTGGGCCTGGTTGAATTTGGGCATTTCAATCCCCCATTTTCCTCTTTACTCTGTACTGTACATTGATTTTTGTATATAGTAAGATGAGTGACATGTAATCTAAAGATTTACAAATCTGCTGTGGTTGCTATGTTTAGTGTGCCCCAGCTGGAAAGTAAACATGCCAGCAATGGATTGACGTGCCTTCCATGCTGAAAAAAGTTTATTAAATGTGATTGGACATAAAGAACACTTTTTTTGTGGTTGGCTCGAGACTTCAGGGTGTAGAGTCCTACTACCCACTTGCCAATACTTGGCCCACCAACCCGACCCATTACTGTTTCCAATTGGATACCCAAATTTTGGGTGGAAACACTGTTCAAAAGGCAATCCTAGCATTGTATATAGTAAGATTGCATGCCTGATTTAAAGCACCTCATCCAAAGGCACGCCACCAAAAAAACTTCTACATTTCCCAAGAAATCGGCCCAACTTTTACAGCCCAACACACCATAAAAGCAACTTGTACATTTCCCAAGGATTCGGCCCAATCTCAGTAGCCCAATTCCGCCGCTAAATTTGGACGAGAACACTGTTCATTTCCCACACACCATTGAATAGATAAAGATGTTACTGTTGCGTGAAGGAAGAAGACAAATGAGTTAATATGAAGAAGTGAAGAAGAAAAGTGGATACAATTCGACAATAATTCCTTATAGAATAATGAAAGATACATTCCTATAGATAGGGGTTACAAGAGAGAATTCAAATCAAGTAAGAGAAGAATTATAGTAACAACACAATAAAGAAGTAATTAATAAGGATGGTAATACATAATACTCTCTCCGTCTCAAATTAAATTGACTATTTACTATTCAGAGGATCAAATTTCATTTACCTTCTCGTAAACCAAAACAGACAATTTAAAATTAAGACATAGGGAGTAACATTCTATTTTCTAATACGTAGTATATCCATTATTCGTAATAGTTCGGAACCTAGTCACCCCGTTTTGAACTGCTAGATTTGTCACCCAACTACAAGTCGATTTTTCTCCCCCTTAAACTTACTCTTCTTTCCAACGCCACCTCAAATGCCAAAAGGGAACGAATAACATCGTCCATTTCCATTGATCCATCCTATGTAGCATTGAAACGGAAACGGGGGCGGAGACGAAATGAAACGGACACGCCGAAACGGCTATTTTGAAAAAAAAGAAAAGACGAAACATCAGGGAAACGCCAAATTTATATATAAAAATTATATATATATATATATATATATATATATATATATATATATATATAATTATGTAAACAAATTCACAATACATAACATATTTTAGTCATTTCAAAACATATTAAAGTATAAGTTCACAAGACATACCATAATTTAGTCATTACAAAACATATTAAAGTATAAGTTCAAAAGAGATAGCATAATTTAGTCATTACAAAACATATTTAAGCATAAATAAGTTCAAAATACATAACATAAAATCCAGAAGTCACTGACGAGTGGCGTAAGCTTCTCCCTTCGTCGGCGAGAAACTTATTTGGAGAGAACACTTCACCTGATGTCGCGCCCTTTGTCGGCGAGTAGTTGGCCAACTAGCTGCGTAAAGCTTCTTCGAGGGCCGCTGTCTATTGTCGATGAATATGATAGCCGCGTAACATAAAGGAGCGATAAAGATTTAGGGCCAGATAATACTTTTTATAATTTGAGTTAGTTCCTAAACTTTTAAAATTTATAAAAAGAACCCCATTTTTTTAAAAGAGGCGTCCCTGCCGTTTCCCAAAAGAGACACGTGTGTCCCAGCCGTTTCCTTGGCATTTTTTTCTATTTTTTTAAAATTAAAATTATGGAAACGCCACATGGAGTTTCCGAGACGTCTCCAGGCGTGTCCGTGGCGTGTCGGCGTGTCCAAGGTGTCCGAAACGGGTACGACAGCCTATATGGAGTTTCCGTGCAACATAGGATCCATCATCACAAGATAATTTTTATAATAAAAAAACTGAGACGAGTCTAGAGTCTAGACAAGTCCTCAGAGTGGATTTGCTCAGAATTGCAATGCCGCCACTATTCCTCGCGCGTGATTTTGAGGGCGTTGAGCCTAGACCTTATCTCATTCTCATCATCGGCGAGCCCTCCATCATAGTCTTCATCAGACTTTTCCCCTTCAGGATCATTCTCATCCAGAGGCCCAAGAAGATTCGGGCAGTTTTTGAAGATTTCTTTGACCTCATCAACACCCTCGTCGGATATGAAGTTCCCGTTCATATTCAGCACCTTAAACCCAGCTTTACTGACAACAGCCCGAGCAAGGGACCTGGCCCCAGCTCTTCTGATTGAGTTCATGCTCATGTCCACTTCATTCAACTGGCCATGGCCGCCTTCCAGCAGTGCCTGGGCAATAACAACCGCACCATCATCCTTGAGCTCATTCTCTGCCAGGCTCAACCTGGTAAGAAACTGTTTTGCAGCCATGCAACTTGCGATTGCATGAGCAGCTCTCACTGTCATGTCATTTCCATCCATCTCCAGAACATGAAGTGATGGAGCAGATTCCTTGAGGGCATTTGCAATGGCTATGGACCCTTCATCATCCAGATTCAAATAACTTAGGTAGATCTCAGTCAAATCAGAAAATCTTGGTAGTACCATGCTCAAGCCAACACCAGCTTTGGTGCCAAACATGTTGTCTCGCAAATCAAGCTTCTTTAAGTGGGTGCATTCTCCAAGTGCCTCTGACAGTGCAATCCCTCCTTCAGATCCCACCCTTGTGGACGAGCACTGAAAGTTTTCCAGCAAAGAGGAACGCTTGACAAGTTCAGAGATAGCCAATGCACCCTCATCCCCAGTCATATTGTTGTGAAAATGAAGAGCCCTGAGTTTCTTGGTTGAAGGGATGAGCTCACACACTTCCTGTGCTGCTTCCTCTGAGATGCCACCATTCATCAAATAGAGCTCCTCCAAGCTCTGCTGCGACTTCAGAAGCTCGCCGAAAGCCCTCACACCCTTTTCCCCCAATGCATTGTTTGACAGGTTGAGATACCTCAATTGACACCCTTCCAAAGCAGATGAAAAGATCTCCATTACTTCAAGGGCTTCAGACTCTGGTCTTCCCGCGATGAAATCTGAAAGGTCTACCTTGACCAGTTGATTTTTGAGTTTGGAAAGAATAGGCCCGGCAACACGGGCAGCATCCAAGCCAAAACTTCTGTTGCTGAAACAAATCGTTGTAAATTTGTTCCCGGGTTTCTTCAGGGGTTCCAACAACTTGTTAGCTTCTTCAGAGGCAATGAAAGCCCTTTGACCTCCAGATATATCAAGAACAGTCTCCTCGGATGTGTTAGCTTCACCTTCTGCATCCCCCACAGTTCTTGGGTTTCTTTTAAGAACATCTAACATAAGCTTACTTGATTCCTTAGCATAAAGTTGCACGGCAGAGCTTCCATCATCGCCTCGCTCGTTCTCCAAGTGCTTGCTTGCTGATGCAAAAGCCATAGACTCAATTTCCTTGGAAACCTCCTCAGCCTCTTCCTTACACAGAGGACCATACTTTCTAGACAAAATGGAAGGGGTGCTAAGGTTTTTGGTCATTCTCTCTACTAGCATTAGTCGGGTGCTTTGGCTCGGGGGCCAGAGTTTAACACCAAAAGAATCCATCTGTTAGGAGATTTAAAAAAAATCGATCTGACAGCCTGTTCATGCACACCAATAGCAAAGGGAAATACTAATGAGGCAGTAAAAGCTGTGGCTAGGGGAGCAGAAAATAGTTCATTGTCTGATCTTATGCTAGCATTTTTTACGAGCAACCCTGAATATGTACACTTATGCCATCTCATGTTTTTTCGGGTTAGAAAAATTAACTTCCAGCTTTTTTCAACTCCTTCCAGTTTCTTCCAACTTCTTCCAATTCCTTTCGACTCCTTCCAGTTTTCTACAACAACACAAAAAAAGGTGTATGTGTGTGTGTGTGTGTAAATTTATACCAGCTCAAACACCGAAAATGGTGAATTCTTTTTTATCCAAAACTAAAGTTTTCTTACATATTTATTTGAATGATGATTTAATTGAATGAGTTTTAAACACTTAAATTCTTCGGACATTTTCCAACTCCTTCCGGTTTCTTCTAACATTTAACTCTGGAATTCCAACCCAAAAGAGCATGGCCTTAGTTTACACACAAACACACCGAGGTAAGCAAAAATTGAGCATGGCCCAAGATCCAAAAGGTTAACCCCATTCATAGCGAGAATCACAAGTTCTATTGTTTTGCTTAAGAGAGTCTCTTCTAGATCTGAGCATATTTCCCTAAACGTACTCCAAGTTTCCGCTAAGTGAAGAAAGAGGTCTAATCCCCCAATTCAACAACCAAAACGAACACAAAGAGAAATCATTCTTACTTGAACGTTTTTTAACAGATAAATAGCAGATCCAGTCAGTTTAATCGCAGCGGAAACATTGAAATGTAAGAATAAATAAGAGTCCGAATAACAGTACCTATACAAAGAAACCGCTAGTAGCGAATTATAGAGAAATGACTGGGTTTCAATTTGAAGAGAGTGGAGACCGGAGACACCCAAAATTTGTACTCCCATCCCAAATCACTCTATTCTTGGAAAAATGAGAATTATTTTCCACCCATTCATCTCCTGCACCGTCGATATCAAAGAACAAACAAGATCTACGGCTATGATTGGTTGTGTAATTTTACTTATTTAGAATGATAAATTAAAGGAAATTTTGCATGCATAATAACTCTATTCTGATCAAAAAGGAAGGGAGTAATTTGTTTCCTAACCAACTTTGCCTAATTACTTGATTGTGATAAAAAAGGAAGGGATGGTGCAAGAGATTTTTTATATTTTGTTTCCTTTTTAAATAGGTAATTATTTACGCCTAATTATTACTATTATTATTATTATAATTACTTGGAATAATTTATGCTTGATTATTTTATCAAAAAGTAATTATTTATGCCTAATTAAATAGGTAATTATTTACTTAATCACTCTATTCCTAAAAGAAAATACTTTTAAGAATAATAGAATGATAAATTTAAGGAAATTTCGCATGCATAATTACTTAATTCTGATAAAAAAGGAAGGGACTAATTTCGCAAACAAGATCTACGTTGTTTCCTTTTTAAAACAATTTTGCATGCATAATTACTTAATTACTCTATTCTTATTTAGAATAATAAATTAAAGGAAATTTCGCATGCCTAATATATTTCTAAAAAGGAAACAAAATATGAAAATATTATTTATATAAACTTCTTTTCTAATACCAAACTTTTTTATAAAATTGGAATTCATATAATAAAAAAATGATTACCATTGAACTAAAAATAATATTTGTCCATAAAAGGTAATAATCACATTAAGGTGTACATTTTTTAGTCAATGCATTAAATTTATAGTTTCGTAATTTATATAATTTCCAATTAAGAAACAAACCATTTTAATCATACAAACCATTTGTTTCCTTTTCCAATTTAGAAACAAACCATTTTAATCATACAAACCATTTTAGTAATACGTACAACCCATTTGTTTCCTTTTCGGAAAGAAATCAAATCTAAAAGAAATGTCAAAGTAATGCATACAAATGCCGGTACATATAGTAAGTGTTGAATAAATAAATGATAATTAAATAAAAACTCTCACAAAGAGTAGATATGAGTGAACTAGTAAACGCTCAAAAACACGACAATTTCTTCAAGAATTGGCTCTCAAATAGCTAAGAAAATATAGGAATGCTTATGCAATGAAAGAGTATTGAAATGTTGAAGAATTGTGTGTAAAATGAGAGGATTTGGGTGCCATTTTATAGCCCAAAAAGGGATAAATCCGTTGCTAGAATTTCCAACAGGATGAAGACAAATTTTTCAGAGACACAGGCTGATAGTCGATTTTCCAAGCTTGATAATCGATTATCAAAAGATTCCTTGTCCAAGAAATTTAAAATTCTATCCGTTGGAGGACAACGGTAACCTAGATAATCGATTGTCAACAAGTGATAATCGATTATTGGTCCTCTCAGAAGATTCTGGGTTTTGGCTGCAAAGACTGATAATCGATTATTGCATAAGTAATAATCGATTATTGCGTGCTTCAGAACTTTGGAAGTTCAAAGCTGCAGGGGCTGATAGTCGATTGTCACTAAGGTGATAATCGATTATCACCCAGCTAAAGTCTAGCCAGCAGAAGCCCGTTTTGAAAAACCGAGGTCCAAAAACGAAGTGTTCCCAAAAGTAAAAACCAAGTTTGAAAAACATTGTATATGGCATAAAAATAGTGAAAACAAGACTTGTTCGGTAAAAACCAAGTCTCCAAGGTTGTACATCACGTGCGTATAGTTTTGACCGTTTTTCACGTGTTAGACCGATTGACCAAGATACAAAAGTCGATTGTCACTAAGGTGATAATCGATTATCACCCAGCTAAAGTCTAGCCAGCAGAAGCCCGTTTTGAAAAACCGAGGTCCAAAAACGAAGTGTTCCATAAAGTGAAAACCAAGTTTGAAAAACATTGTATATAGCATAAAAATAGTGAAAACAAGACTTGTTCGGTAAAACCAAGTCTCCAAGGTTGTACATCACGTGCGTATAGTTTTGACCGTTTTTCACGTGTTAGACCGATTGACCAAGATACAAAAGTGGTTTTTATAAAATAATTATTTGGGAACATTTTAAAAATGCTCAGAGGTAAAAACAGGGTTTAAAATATTGAAAACCACGGAGTTGGTTCGGGCGCCAAAAATCGAACGCCGAAAGCCGAACGCCCAACGCCAACTTAGGTGGTTTAGGTTCCGAGCAAGGACCAGGGATTTTAACAATAAAAAAATCATCAAAAATATTTATTTTGATGCACAAAAAATATTTTATGATTTGTAAAAATTGTTTTGACTCTTTGAGAACCGAGACTTGAATTTATTGTCGGTTTTGATCACAAAAGACCGATTCGATTAAGTCTTCAATTCTTGATCTTATCCTTGAGTCTTTTTGGTCTTGTTCCAAGCCATTCTTCACGCCTTGAGTTATTCAACGAAACTCTTCATATCCATGGCGGTTTGGCAATTATCAAAACTTGTCAGAAATGAACACGACTTTTGTTTATCGTACAAAATGTGTTCCAACAATTTCCCCCTTTTTGATAATGGCATACAAGACGGGGATATGCATAGGGTTTTGATCTTTTTGAAAAAAAATTCCCCCTTAATAAAAAATTCCCCCTTAATATAATGCATAGCCCTTATCTTCCCCCTTTTGACATTAACAAAAAGGTTTTTGATAACAAAAACCATAAAAAATTTTATTAATTAACTAAGGGAAATAACGGAGTACATAACGAAAGCAAATTTAAAAAGCATAAAAAGAATAAAGAAGAGAGGGGAATAGACCTAGAGCTCTAGAAGTCCGGAGAAAAATCATTGAGAAGTTGGTCTTCGTCAATGTCTTCTTCTTCATCGTCTTCATCTCCATCGCCATCATCATCATCATCTTCGGCTTCTTCTTCCTCTTCTTCTTCCTCTTCCTCATCGTCCACCTCTTCATCTCCCCCAATGTTATTAGTCCCGCTTGGTGCACCCCCGACATTCGGTAGAGGAGCGTAGGGGACCATTTGAGCGTAAGGGTAATTGACAAAGTCAAAGTACCCGTGAAGCTCTCAGCTCAAAATATTTACATTTTGGGCCGTTTGGGAGACGTTGGTGTCAATCCGAGAGATAGTGGCGGTCAAGGCTGCCATTTGCTCAGGGAGAGAAGGATTGGTCGAAGCGGTGGCGGTTAAGGCAGTGGCTCTCGGTTGGCGGCGAGGACGTGGCTGCGGGAACGTAGCTTCATCGGTTCCCGTGTGGAAGGAAGACTCGTCAATCTCCCAATACTTTGTTCCTTTGCATTTTGGCCCGACGTCCATCTTGATGTGGAACTCATCAAGGACCGCCATGACAAGGAGAGCATAGCGGAGCGGCCGGTTGTCGGAGGTGGCGTTAAACATGTGAGTCATCACAAATTTACACCAATTGATATTAGCATTGTGAATCATCACATGAATTGTCTTCGTGTCCTCCTAGGAGAGAGTGGTGTGATTGAACTTCCTAGGCTTGAGAATCTGTGTCAAAACATAAAAAATGAATCGAAACACGGGACTCATGGAAGCAATCGTAGGGCGCCGCTGTTGGGGAGTGGGGACGAAGTTTCGGATGCCCACTTCCTTCAAGAGGGCGGTCTCGTTGAACCGCGCTCCTTCTTCTCCGACGTAGAGCTCGAGATCCTGTCCGTCCCGACGAAGCCCGGTGAGGATTTGAATGTTTTCCTCATTCAAATAAATGTCCACCCCGTTGACGTTAGAGATCAACGCTCCATCCTCATCCTTTTTCAAGTTCGAGTAGAAAGCTCGAACAAAAAAAGGGTGATAATGAGCCTTCTTGATGTAGAGGAGGTTGAGGAAGTTTCCACGTTTGAGGATAACCCGTGCCTCACGTGGAATGGAGTCATGAATGAAGCGGGCGGTGGAGAATCGGGGAGAGAGAATTTCCCGGTGCTCAAACTTCTCCGAGAACCGCATCGCCTCTGCGCGGTCGTTGAACCACAAGAAAGATCCGTCGAGGTATTGGTGTGCCGGTGGTGGGGGAGCCGAGGAAGAAGCCACATTCTTCCCGGTGCGGGATCTTTTTCTTAGACCTCCTGCCATTTCAACAAAGTAGAGAGGGAGAAGAGAAAAATTGCAGAAAATTTGCCTAAGAGTTGAAGAACAATAGCAAGAATGATGAATTATGATGAATGTATGGAGAAGAGATGATTGGAATGAGTAAAAATGAAGTAGATATCACCAATATATAGTGGAAGAGGTGTAGAGATCCGTTGGAATGATCAAACAAGGTTTAAATGCTCCTCCAACGTCTTTGCAACAGTCAGATTTTTTTTAAAAATCGCCGTTGATAATCGATTTACACTCCCTGTAAATCGATTATCTCAGTCTTCCGATTCTCCGTCAAAGAAACTGCAGGCTTCAATAATCGATTTCTGCCTGGTTGTATATCGATTGTTGGAGAGTGTAGCTCATTTGCCTCAAAATTTCTGCAGGTTTTAATAGTCGATTTATATGTTTTTTGTAAATCGATTGTTGATGTCTCCAGCTAAGTTTCCTCAAACTCCTGCAGGCTCAAATAATCGATTATCTCAATGTTGATAATCGATTGTTAGCTCCTTCAGTATCCTGGCTCCAAACTTCTGCGGGCTGTGATAGTCGATTATCACAAGCCTGTCAATCGATTTACACAAAGTCTGGTAAAAAAATTGATTTACTTTGTTCCCCCTGACTTTGACACCTGAAATGTAAAATTTAAAAGAAGAGTCCTGCAAAAAAAGGGTTAAAAACGTCTCCGATGTTCAAGTTAGTAATGATCAAAAATGATATTTAATGCACAACTTAGATCATCGTGGAGTCAAGGATTCCGAGTTCACTACGAATGCGGAAGAACGACTCTTTCTCTAAAGGTTTTGTGAAAATGTCGGCTAATTGGTTGTGTGTTTCAACGAACTCAATTTCGACATCACCTTTGAGAACATGATCTCTAATGAAATGATGCCTAATGTCAATATGTTTCGTCCTTGAGTGAAGAACCAGATTCTTCGTCAAGCTTATGGCGCTAGTATTATCACATCGAAGAGGGACGTGATCGATACTAAGGCCATAATCCACAAGTTGTTGCTTCATCCAAAGGATTTGAGCACAACAACTACCAACAGCAACATACTCCGCTTCGGTTGTGGATAACGCAACACTGACTTGCTTCTTGCTAAACCATGAGACTAAAGAACTACCAAGCAAATGACACGTCCCACTCGTACTTTTACGGTCTAACCTACAACCGGCAAAGTCCGAGTCGGAATAGCCAAAAAGATGACAAGGAGACCCCTTGGGGTACCATAGTCCAACGTTCATTGTACCAACAAGATACTTCATTATCCATTTCACCGCCGTTAAATGCGATTTTTTCGGACAAGATTGATACCTTGCACATAAACAAACGCTAAACATGATATCGGGTCTACTAGCGGTAAGATAAAGAAGGGATCCGATCATACCTCGATACTTCTTTACGTCTACTTCCTTACCCTTTTCATCTTTTTCCAAGTGCTTGGAGGTGCTCATTGTGGTAGCCATTGCTTTGGAGCCATCCATTTCAAATATCTTTAGGAGCTCCTTGCAATACTTTGATTGACAAATGAAGGTCCCTTCCCTCATTTGTTTGACTTGTAACCCCAAAAACAAATTGAGTTCCCCCATCATGGACATCTCAAATTCATTTGTCATTAAGTTTGAAAATTCCTTGCACAAAGATTCGTTAGTAGCACCGAATATAATGTCATCTACGTAAACTTGCACCAAGAGGATGTTATCGTTTTTATTCTTGATAAAAATTGTAGTATCAACCTTCCCCCTTTTGAACCCATTGTCCAAAAGAAATTTTGCTCAAACGCTCATACCAAGCACAAGGTGCTTGTTTAAGACCGTAGAGTGCTTTCTTTAGTTTATAGACATACTCTGGGTGCTCAAAATCCTCAAAGCCCGGGGGTTGATCAACATAAACTTCCTCTTAAATAAAACCATTGAGGAAGGCACTCTTAACATCCATTTGGTATAGCTTAAAATCCATAGATGAAGCAAAAGCGAGTAATAAACGAATAGCTTCTAAACGTGCTACTGGTGCACAAGTTTCTTTAAAATCAATACCTTTTTCTTGATTGTAGCCTTTAGTTACGATTCTAGCTTTTTTTCTAGTGATTATTCCATTTTCATCGAGTTTGTTACGGAACACCCATTTCGTACCAATTATGGTGTGATCATCGGGTCTTGGCACCAATTCCCAAACGTCATTTCGTTTGAATTGGTTAAGCTCCTCTTGCATTTCCAAGGTCCAATGTTCATCATCAATTGCTTCCAAAATGGTTGTAGGTTCAATTTGAGAGACAAAAGCCATGTGACCTACAGTGTCCCTAAGAGAGCTACGAGTACTTACCTTTTAGTTGATGTCACCGATCACCTTGTCAAGAGGATGGTTCTTTGAAGTCCTCCATGCCATTGGCATTGGCGTTTCCTCCTCTTGTGGTTGTTCCTCGTTTACGGGTGGCTCTACTTCTTTATCTTGGCTTTCCTTTAAGTTGTCTACTTCGTCATCGTCGTTGAGATAGATGTTCTCCAACGAATCTACAAGATCATCACAAGAAACCTCTCGCCAAGCGAGCATCATTTTTGGCAAAGACAACATGAGGAGATTCCTCAACGGCTAAGGTGTGTTTGTTGAAGACTCTATAAGCCTTAGTACGCAATGAATAACCAAGAAAAATTCCTTCATCCGACTTTGCATCGATTTTACCCAAATTATCTTTTCCATTATTGTGAACAAAACATTTGCAACCAAAGACTCGAAGATGGGAGAGGTTTGGCTTTCTTCCTTTGTATAATTCGTATGGGATTTTCATGAGTATCGGTCTAATGACGGCTCGGTTTAACACGTAGCTCGCGGTACTCACGACATCCGCCCAAAAATACTTAGGAATTTTTGCCTCATCAAGCATAGTTCTAGCAATCTCCTCAAGGCAACGATTTTTACACTCCACCACACCATTTTGTTGTGGTGTACGTGGAGCGGAGAAGTTATGCTCGATGCCTAGTTCGTCACAAAACTCAATAAAGAGATCTCGTTCGAACTCTCCACCATGATCGCTTCGTATGGCTACAGTGGTTAAGCCTTTTTCATTTTGAACCTTTTTGAGAAAAGTTTTGAAAACATGAAATGCCTCACTTTTATGAGTTAGAAATAATGTCCATGTGAATCGAGAGTAGTCATCAACAATTACAAAGGCGAAATAGTTTCCCCCAAAACTTTTTGCTCTTGATGGTCCAAAGAGATCCATGTGCAAAAGTTGTAGGAGCCTTGTTGTAGACACAACATTTTTCGATTTAAATGAGGCCCTTACTTGCTTGCCCTCTTGACATGAATCACAAATGGTGTCCTTCTCAAACTTGAGTTTTGGAAGGTCAACTACTAGGTCTTGTGAAACCAATTTATTCAAAAGGTTCATGTTGACATGAGCTACTCTACGATACCATAGCCACATATCGTCCTCCCTACTCATGAGACATTTTGCAAAGTCGGAGGGAGATTCATCTAAGTTAACCATGTAAATGTTATCAATTCTATCACCACGAAGAATCGTCTTATTGTCACTAAGACATTCTACCGTACATGATTTGGAATCGAAGGTCACACGATTTCCCTTGTCACACAATTGACTTATGCTCAAGAGATTGTGTTTAAGACCCTTAACCAACAAAACATTATCAATAGAGGAGTTTTCGTTTTTACCACCCGAACCAATGTCGATTATCTTGCCTTTGCTATTATCGCCAAAGACAACGTTTCCTCCTTTAGTTGGTTTGATTTGCAAAAACTTGGATACATCTCCGGTCATGTGCTTGGAGAATCCGCTATCAAGGTACCAAAGTACACTTGATGCCTTCAAGCACACCTCTTCCGGTGGTTCCTCGTGTGCCATGAGGCAAAGGTTGGAGCTTTCATTCTCTTCGCCTTCCGAGTAGAAGCCATTGATCGTTTCTCTCAAACGGTTAAGTCTTTCAGAGAGTATGGATTTGATACCAATTGTTAGAATAAAGGCCCAACGCTAGAGGGGGGTGAATAGCGTTTAAAACAAAATCGCAGGAAATTAAAAATGAGAGTGATAAAGTAAAGAGCGTAAGGAAGGAGCACACCGAATTTTATCCTGGTTCACCACAACGTGTGGCTAATCCAGCCTTTCGAGAGACTCTCTCGAGTTCCACTAACTCCGTTAAGCTTAAAGGTGATCAACAAACCGATACAACTTGAGAACTCGAGTCACACAAGCCTCAACGCCTTTGCTCAGAGATACCGCACTCCAAGACTTCTCACGAAGGAACGAAATACTTCCTTCGAGTTTACAACAAGGGAACAACCTCCCTTAAAGTGTATGAAAACACTTAAACACTCAGGAATAAAAGCTCTCACAAAGAGTAGATATGAGTGAACTAGTAAACGCTCAAGAACACGACAATTTCTTCAAGAATTGGCTCTCAAATAGCTAAGAAAATATAGGAATGCTTATGCAATGAAAGAGTATTGAAATGTTGAAGAATTGTGTGTAAAATGAGAGGATTTGGGTGCCATTTTATAGCCCAAAAAGGGATAAATCCGTTGCTAGAATTTCCAACAGGATGAAGACAAATTTTTTCAGAGACACAGGCTGATAGTCGATTATCCAAGCTTGATAATCAATTATCAAAAGATTCCTTGTCCAAGAAATTTAAAATTCTATCCGTTGGAGGACAACGGTAACCCAGATAATCGATTGTCAACAAGTGATAATCGATTATTGGTCCTCTCAGAAGATTCTGGGTTTTGGCTGCAAAGACTAATAATCGATTATTGCATAAGTAATAATCGATTATTGCGTGCTTCAGAACTTTGGAAGTTCAAAGCTGCAGGGGCTGATAGTCGATTGTCACTAAGGTGATAAACGATTATCACCCAGCTAAAGTCTAGCCAGCAGAAGCCCGTTTTGAAAAACCGAGGTCCAAAAACGAAGTGTTCCATAAAGTGAAAACCAAGTTTGAAAAACATTGTATATAGCATAAAAATAGTGAAAACAAGACTTGTTCGGTAAAACCAAGTCTCCAAGGTTGTACATCACGTGCGTATAGTTTTGACCGTTTTTCACGTGTTAGATCGATTGACCAAGATACAAAAGTGGTTTTTATAAAATAATTATTTGGGAACATTTTAAAAATGCTCAGAGGTAAAAACAGGGTTTAAAATATTGAAAACCACGGAGTTGGTTCGGGCGCCAAAAATCGAACGCCGAAAGCCGAACGCCCAACGCCAACTTAGGTGGTTTAGGTTCCGAGCAAGGACCAGGGATTTTAACAATAAAAAAATCATCAAAAATATTTATTTTGATGCACAAAAAATATTTTATGATTTGTAAAAATTGTTTTGACTCTTTGAGAACCGAGACTTGAATTTATTGTCGGTTTTGATCACAAAAGACCGATTCGATTAAGTCTTCAATTCTTGATCTTATCCTTGAGTCTTTTTGGTCTTGTTCCAAGCCATTCTTCACGCCTTGAGTTATTCAACGAAACTCTTCATATCCACGACGGTTTGGCAATTATCAAAACCAGTCAGAAATGAACACGACTTTAGTTTATCGTACAAAATGTGTTCCAACAACAATTAAAAAATCAAAATAAAAAATAATAAAAGAAATTAAATATTAAACAATGTCAAAGTAATACATAAAAATGGTGGCACATATGTTAAGTGTTGAATATAGAAATAATAATTAAATCATAAATTACTTTGTAGCAAGAATAAATCATGTATTACCGTGTAGAAAAAATAATAATACTAATATACCGTGCAATAATATTAATGTATTTAATCATTATTAATTAATTTTCGTGAAAGAAAAATAATAATAATAATAATAATAATTATAATAATTATAACAACAACAACAACAACAACAATAATAATATACCGTGTAATAATATTATCGTATTTAGTTATTATTATCGTGTAATAATTCTAACCAAATAAGCTTTCAATTTAATAATGTTTTCATTAAGAGATCCAGGCCCAAACGTTTTATGAAGACATCATTTTAAGAGGTGTGCCTTTAATACATAGAAACGTATTGAATAGTATATACCTTTATATGTTGAACAATCAAATACTTTAATTTTTTCATACTTTAAATACAGTCATTCTCAATCACTTTTTGTAATTAGCCTCTTTCAAATTTTTTGAATGACTTACACTCTCTTGATATCTCTTAAACAAGATTCATGCTTTCGGAGTAGAAAATCATGAAGAAGTCTTTAAATAAATAAATGTTTTAAAAGTTTGATATATAAGAATTATACGAGTAATGTAGTTTATAAAGAAGTCTTTCATTATTTGTAAAACAATTAACTTTTATACCTTAAAATAATAAAATCTTTATATTCTACTCTCTCCGTCCCGAAAAAAGTTCCCTTATTGACTTTTTGGAAAATTAAGAGAGGCATATTTTGGTGTTGACTTTCCAAAAATACACTTGATGTGATTGATAAAAGTAAGAGGTGATAGATAGATTATTAGTAAAAAGGTATGATGTGATAGGTAGGGTATGAAAAAGTAAGGGTAGAAGTAGTTTTTAATAGAAAAAGGAAGGAGTTTGTGGGACAGAAAAATGAAAGGAGAAGATGTTGCAGGGACGGAGGGAGTATTAGATAAGAAATTGTATCCTTTAAAAATGATCTTAATTTAGTAATAAAAGTATGACTCGTGCAACGTACGAGAGTGATACTAGTTGTTATTTTCCAAATTAATTTGACTGGTTGTACTCTTTTTGTTCCAAAAAGATTTTATTCTTTTTTTGTTCCAAAATAAAAATCTCAACTATGTTTTTCATTATTAGTTCAGAACAATATATTTGATCTGTCTCATATTTTTCTTATAATTAACTTACTTTTAATGGTCTCCGATATAGCATGGTTACCATTAAATATCTCTATTTATATATAAATGTATAAGTATTTTATTTAACTAAAGTTTATTTTGAGGACAAAGAAACTTTTTACATTACATCAATTTTTTCTATTCTACCAAGATAAATGATACTCCTTCCATCCATATTTAGGGGTTGTTTGTTTCAGCCTTTTAATGGTTCAGATGTCTGAATGGTTCAATACTTAATGGTTCAGACTGTTTGTTTCAGCTTCTTAATGGTTCAGATGTCTGAATGGTTCAGACATTTGCCTCTGAATGGTTAAGTATTATACAGAGTCTGAATGGTTAAGACCTTTTACCTGAATTGATCAGACATTTGCCTCTAAATAGTTAAGCTATATACTAGCTCTTAATGGTTCAGACCTCTTACTGGTTCAACACTTAATGGTTCAGACCTCTTACTGGTTTAACACTTATCTATTCAGAAGTTGCCAAACAGCCCCTTAATCTTCACATTTGACTTTTTTTAATCAAAGTTTATAAACTTTGAACTCGATATGTAAAAAAATACTTTGTGTTTCGATACAAAAGTAATATCAATAGTTTTATTTTGAATTGTAGCTTTGAAATATTAATTTTTTATATGAAGTAAAATGCATTTATGTATATATATCGATATCAATGGTCAAAGTGTTAAATTGAAAATCATAAAAAGTCAAATTAGAAAATTAAATTTGGACGGGGGAGTGATAATAATAATAATAACAATAATAATAACAATAACAACAACAGGAATAATAATAACAATAATAATAGTAATAACATGGAAAATATAGTTTTTTAGTCATTGTTGAAAAAAACTAGAAAGAATTAAAAGAAACAGGATAAATTAGAAAGAACTAGAAGATTTTGGAACAAATTAGAAAAAGTTAGAACAAACTGAAAGAAAATTAAAAATGTTGAAAATTAAGAGTTAGAACCCAAAAAAGTAAACTTAAATAATAATAATTGTATTTGTTAAAATAACAACTTTGCTATAAAATGGAGAGGAATTGTTAAATTTATTACTCCGAGGTACATAATACTCCGTATAATATTTTTTATATACTTTTTTTTTCAAACCCTATTCACCCGAGAAGTGCGATTCAAAGAGGCTCAGTGCGATGAGTAATAGATACATGAGTTGGTATATGGTACATCCGGATGTACCTAGAAATAGGTACATCCCGGTAGTACTCATTCTAAAATAAAGTAGTACTTATTTTCGTACAAATATAAATATTCATTTCGAAATACGTAGTACTCATTCTGGCAAAAGTAATATTCATTTTAAAATAAAGAAGTACTCATTTTTACACATTTGTGTAATATTAATTTACAAACAGCCGAATACACATGCTAAAAACTAGTTGTACTCATTCCCACTTAATACAGTATTCATTCTTGCCCTAACCGAGGATTCCAATCATCAACACCTACAAAACACCATCACCGCAGCAGAGACTCCATCATCATCACCTGCCAGTCTTCCTTCTTCTTCTTCATCATCACCGCATCATCTCTGCCAGGGGCAAGGGAGAGGGGGGCATGCCTGGGCAAGTGCCCCCCGGCGAAATGAGAATAGGGTACCCAATCGGCGACGGGTGGCCGGATTTGCCCCCCAAGATTGTTGCAGCGTCGTCGGTCATGCTCTAGCCGTCCAGCCGATCGAATGAGATAAGAAGAAGAAGCAGTTTCTGGAAAAGAAAAAAAGGAAGCAAAAACGACGTCGTTTTAATAATAGGTTTAAAATAATTTATTTGACCCCAATTGACCCTGCCATACCCTACGGCCTACTCGGCCCAACAGTCCAATTGTGAAAAATAGAGGGGCGCAATTGGCAGTTGCAAAAACGGGCAAACGAAGATGTCTTCCAATTTTGAGTTTTTCTGTGCTTCTTCGTCCAATCTTCGGATCTTCTCTCATTGTCTAGATATATGTAAATTTTAATTATCTAATTTTGAGATTTATTTCTTAATATTTGAAATTTTTGAATATTACTAAATTATGTTCTAAATTTTGAATATTTATTTTGTTCTGTGGTTCTAGTGTGTTGATATTTAAATATTTGATAAATGTTAATATAATTTTAAGGTCTAGAGATTAAGAAATATGAAACTATTGTTTTAAGGTTATTGATGATGAAGTTATTATGCCGCGCTTTCAAAAGTTGGCATCTCGAAAAAAAATTTGTACGATCTCAAACAACTCTTACTCCTTTGCACAAATAGAATGTATGTTTAGTTGCACTTTGCCAATTAAGATAGTTACTATTTTAGTACTCCCTCCGTTTTCAAAAACTCTTCGGGGGTGTTTGTTTTTTGGCCAGAAGAGCTTCTGGCCTCTTTTGTCTGCGCCGTGCAGAAGCGTGCAGATGCTGAGCTCTGCAGATTGTTTGTTTTTTGGAAGATATTTCACTCAAAAAGGTCTTCCTGACATCTTTTTGGAGAAGACATTAACCTATGTCTTCTAACATCTTCTAACATCTTCTCCATTTTTTTTCTTCTACTTCTCTTCACCACCACCCTCGTCCACCACCATCACCACCGTCCACCATCACCGCCACCGTCCACCACCGTCCACCATCACCATCGTCGTCCACCACCACCGCCACCATCCACCGC